>CM028347.1:1000007-1499408 GCA_016618105.1 Dendrobium huoshanense | reverse complement strand
ATTGTCAGAATTCTGAGAAACCTAGTCATGCTTCTTCCTGCGTCCAAGACCAAAGAGATCGAGCGGGATGGCTCCTCTTGAATGAGTCTGGGGCGGAGCCGAGTGAAAGCCTCCTCTCGCATGTGTGCTACTGCACGAGACAAGAAATTGTGCATCTAGATAGCGACCAGGGCCTCCTGATGCGGCATCGAGCTTAATCTTCATTCTTGCGTGCAACATCCAGAGTCAAACGAGGAGAAGCGAGAGAAGCCAAGCGCAAAACCTCCTCCTGTGATCAGATCAAAGGCCTTGCATGCGCCTGTACCGGGCCAATCAAACAAGAGTCCTTTTGGGTGGAGTCAGACGACAGATTTGCATTGGGCCGAAGGCTGGCTCGATCAGACGGCCTGGGAAGGATGACATCTACGTGTCGAGTACTGAGTCGCTTGAGACGTGTTTTTTTCTATTATTGTCCTTAAGCTTGTCACAACCCTAAAAACATTTTTTTCTTTCTATTGTCGTACCTTCATTGTCGGCCTTTTTCTTGAGAACCAAGAGGGAGATAGACCCGAAGGATAACCCCACCACCGACCTTTATTTCCATTTTAAGTATCTTGAGGACTATTGTTCAACGCAAACTTCATTGTTGCCCTACACCTTGCAAGCTTTATTGATATAGCCTTCATCTCTATCACTTGTCGTCTAATGTTTTAAGCTAATTCCTCCCAAATTTTTAACTAAATGGATGACTCTATGGTGCACTAAAAGACTTGATAAATCTACCTTTCTGGGACTAATTACCAAGCTAGGAATGACATGTCTTTATTCCCCAGTTTGAGGGGAGTGTCAAATACCGTCCCAGCCATCCTAGCTGTCCCTTGGCTCTTGATCCTATGGTCAAGATGGGGATCCGTGTTAAGCTCACCTAGATCACACTGATCTCCTTCCATGTTTGGGTGGCTGATTTAGGAAGGATTATATTAGAAAAATTAAGCATTATTATGTAATTATTTATTTCTTTATTAAGATATCATGTGTAGATCTATAAATAAGAATTATTTTGTACGATAAAATTAAGCTTTTCCCTCTCCAATTTTCTAAATTTAATAATCATAGTTGTTAATTGAAATGAAAATCCAAGTTTTATGATTTTTTTATGGTTTTAAACATAATGATTGGTATGCATAGCATCTCTTTTTTCTTTTAAGTTATTGTCATCTGGAACCGTGATATAACAACTGAATTATATATTTATGGCTCACATTTATTAGTTATTAGCCATTTTCAAGAAAATACCTGGTGATTCACGTGAATGGACGAAATAAGGGGGTTTTGTTTACAACAAATGAAATAATTAATGAGAAGCTTATACAGTTTTGATAGTAGTAGTTTATATTTTATTTTTTTTCCTTCAAATGTTATCATATGATATATGCGTTACTTCATGAGGTTATTTCATGAGATATGTGAATGTTTCATGCTTAAAATTTTAGGTTTAGTGGCTCTTATGAGACATTGAAGCTCATATGTAAAAGAAAAGCATTATTTAGATGGTAGGTTAAGCTTCAAACTACTGTTAGAACCTTTCTTTCCACTTTAATACTCCGGCTCCCAAGCCGTGTGGCAACATCCATGGTGTACACCACTACGCCCTTGTTGCATCAAAATATGTAATGAGTTTCTTTTTTCTTTAATGAGATAGATGTACACTAAAATCATTAGTAGAACTAGAATTGCTAATGAATAAAAAATTTTATGGCACAAAAACAGGAAAATATTTTCCAAAACCAAAACATCTAAATGATTTATTTAAGTGAATATGCAATCATACGCTAGCAGACACTTAAACGCTAGCAGACACTTACAACGATCCTTGCAGAGAAAAATCCAAATGAGAGACAATATGCAGGTGCAGGTGAGAATTTATTTTGTAGTATTAAATATAGTTAAGACATCCCTACTAATTGACCTATGAAAATATATCCGTCTAATCTATAAAAAAATCATATCGAGTTAAAATAGAAACCTGTGAAAGAGTAATGTTGCATATAATAGCAGTATTAGCATTTCCACCAAGAGCAGCTTGTAAAATTCGAGTGAGCTTGCTGTCACGGTAAGGTACATGGCCACTGCATCACAATCTTCCATTAGAAAAAATATGCAAGCCACCCACTGGATCGCAGTAATAAAAAACTTAATACAATAACTTACCCTTGGCTTTCAACACCATCACTTAGTTTTTTTATGACAGTGCCAAGGGTCAATAAGCTTTTATTAATATGGGAGCCCTCTTTCAACCGTAAACCTTCCGCACCAGTCTTAACAACACGTTCTGAACCAGCCAAATCCACCAAGTTCTAACATAGGAACATTAACAACAATAAAGAAAGATAATAAAAAACGATATCAAGAAAAAAATCAGAATTAAGGAAAAACATCCAAAAGTATGATACTAACACGACCAATTCTATTATCGCATACCAGCGTAGAAACACGTACAGCATCAAAACAGTTAATTGAATCACCTTCTTCAATTCTCTCCCTGCTTTCAACAAACTGCAATAATATAAAAGTAAGAAAGACAATACAGCAAAAAAAAATCACCAAAATAAACTAGATAACCCATGAATTAACATACCATGCGAAAAATTGTATGAGACCTGCTGCTGTAAACGTTCATATTTGTCTCCCCAATGTGGCGATGAGCTGCATGGTTTAATAAAGAGTTTTCAGGGCTTGAAGTTTCCATGCTGCTACAGCACAACTAGAAGGACAAATGGGCGTTCCAAGCCATACATTCACCAAATTCCACTAGCTCAAGAACTTGATCAGGGGAGTAACGATCTCCTCTTTCAAACCATCAACATATATGCCTCTCTTCATAGATGAATACAGGTATATTGAGCAAGAGACAAAGCAGAGTAATATTCCCCATGAGGCCATGATGTAACAAATCATATTAAAAGCTCAAAATATACCTCAAGTGATTCATGAATTTGCAACTTCCGATGTTCAGGGGCCAATAAATCATTGATCTCCTCATTATATATCTCCATGTAAGACATGCGAACTAGGAATTCCCTACCCATTTCCTGCATAACAAAAGATAACTAAATCAAAATCATCATTAGCCTTTTCTAAGCATTTGAGGTCAGTTGTATGAATCCGCTTTTTTTCATTCATTTTAAATATTATTATTGAGTTATTTACCATTTTACATAAATTCTCATGAGCATATTGATCATGAGCAATAATTCCTCATGCGCAGGGCCAATAGAAACAACAAGCTCGATGTGTCATGACCCGACATAAAGCTCAAAGTAACAAGTCATGAACAAACAGAATCGATTGAGGAAGTTGAACTGCCCACACATGTCAGATCTATCTTTACCAAAATCTACAAGCTTAATAAAAAAAATTGATAATGTGAGGAAATTTTAGGACTGCTTTATACATCACATGGCATGCAATTCACAGAATAATTTATAAAATATACAAGCCTTGAAGACATCATGCAAACTAGAAAATAAAAATGCTAGCAAGATGATGTAGGACTACATGCAAAAATCGGAAACTTGCACAAAATATTTTGAGAACAATTTCAGATTTTCATTATTCGTGATTAAAACAACAAAGTAAAACTCAAAGATGGTCAATTCCGTTTAGGCTACGCTACGCAAGAGACTAAGCACAATCAAAACACTTAGGAAAATTAAAACATTGCATGCGGAGTAGTTTCCAACTTAACCAAGACATAACAATGAGATCTAAGAGCAAAGAAGTAACAAACATATGCTTGCTAGTGGATGGCGATTAGTAGACACAATCTCTTGCTTGAACAAACTCAACAAAGTAATTAGAATTTGAAAGTAAGTGAGTCAAGGAAGAAGATCACCTTCTCAGAGAGACGTCTTGATTCACCACGTGCCTTTCGTTAGTCCTCTTCAACAATTGCTACGAGAGGAAGAAATTTCTAGGGATCCGTCAATTATTGGGATCACGCCGACGACGGGGATTTGAGACGATCCACTATGCCTTGACCGTCGGATGCGAAGTAGGAATCAAACGCCGGAGAGGCCATGCGTCATTATCATGTAAAGAGAGAAAGGCCTAGAGAGGGAGAGGGAGAGAGATGGCGGTGGGAGAGAGGAAGAGGCTAGGGTTAGGAGAGAACTAAATGGGATGAAGAAAATATGTTATAATCTCCATACCAAAATTATTCTCAGATTTTGAGTAGAAGTGGAGGGAAAAATTCTAAAATTTGAATTTCAAAGACATGCAATTAGGAGCTTTAATGAGGCATTAAAGAGGGGGCCATCAAGAGGGGGGGCCGACGGCATGGTGAAGGGGGGAAGTGGTTTGGGGAGAGGGTAATGGGTTTCCTAATTAGCTCCAACAAATTAATGAAGAAAATTTTCAAATCCGTTTTAATTTAAATTTGAAATTGAAACCTCATTGAAACTTTCCTAATTTGGCACCGGACAAATTTGGAAACTTTCACTCATCAAAATTTTCAAATTTCGAATTTGAAAATACATGAGGTGGCGGCAAAGGAGCCGGCAATTAACGTGAGTGGATTGGTGGATGAAGTGGAGGCCAGCGATTAATGGGATGGTCGGCGGGATGAATGGGAGGGGGCGGTTTTGGGGTGATTGAGCTTGGATGGTGAAGTTAGGAGGTGGTGATTGGTGGTGGGGATGACCGGCGGTGGATGTTGGGTATAGGGTAAATAAGGGAGGAGGATAGACCAAGAGCCACCGGTGGTGACTGTTGGGTACGACGGGTGGACTCTCCTAAACTCCACCTAGCTCTCAAACTCTCTCAAGCTCTCACAAAAAGCTTCAAGAAGAAAAGTGCAGGAAAATTTCGTAATATCATTCATTACCTTCAAAAGTACAAGAGGAAGGCTTTAAATAGCCTATTACAATGACATAAAGCAAAAGGACTCAAATACCCTCAAGGGGCTACATGACTCAATCCCTCAAGCAAGGGTAAAAGGAAAAAATGCTGAAATAAAATACATCAATAAAAATGACAATACTAAAATCAAAAGTACATAGGATAAATCGTGGTTGTAGATCTACGGCCACGTCGACGATAGACTTTCCAACTGATGTCCCCATCACAAGCATCTTTAATTTAAAAGAACTAAAAGATATCGTATTGCACATATGTAAACATATAGACATATTATCATATACTTCATATTTTAAACATCAACCAAGATATAAAGCAGCACTAAGACGGTGATGCACGTGGATGGCAATTTTTACATCCAATATGCCAAAAAGATGTTTATGAACATTGAGCCTGTTTCTTACACACATAAATCATAAAATGCAATATTATAGTTTCATCATTGCATAAAGAAATGCGTAAGAGGCGCCTGCATGGAGATTTGGGATGCATCATTTACCTTTGTGCAACAACATAGCATGATTGCAAAATGGAGGGGCAGTAGAGAGAAGAGGGAACGATTGGAGTTGTGAAGCTCAAATGAAGTCGGTAGCTATAGAGAAACTGAGGGCTCATAAAATAAGAGAGAGAGCATGTAGTGATTTATATGAAATTTATTATTTAATAAATGGGGCTCAGGCATCCCCCTTTCAAATGGTGCCTAAGAGGTGCCACTACTAGTGCAATCTATCTTGATTTTTTTATTAAATAAAAGGAGGTTAGCATGCGCTCAACCTAGTTTGAATTACAGAATTTTATTATGTGATAAACGGGGCTCAGGTATCCCCTCTTGATGGTGCGTAAGGGGTGTTACCAGTGCAATCTATTTTGATTTCCTTTATTAAATAAAAGGAGGCTAACATGCGCTCAGCTTCCCTTTAGGGTTTAGGCTAGCAATTGTAGAACTTTAAGATTATTGTTAATAAAAATTATTCATCAGGCTAATTATGAGTGCTCTTATCTTTTAATCCAAGTTGTATACATATATCACTACAAGTCAAATACATGGACTTTCACTTCATCTTGATATCAAAGCATCATTCATTCATCATCATCCACCATTAGGGCCTAAATCAATTGTCAGTTAAAAGTTACTCCAAGAATATCTTATCTTGTGTATTAGTACATGAAACATATGTCATGATAATAACATAGAAGTATATAATTATTCCAAAAATAGGACATGGATATAATTCTATCATAAGACCATAAGACGAAAGTAAAATGGAAAACTTGTGGTGCTTTAAAAAAGGCATTAGCATAATAATCAAATGAATTACTGAAAAAATCTATAAATATACTGAGGAAAAATAAATAAAAAACAGAGACCTTTTCAATACTACAAAACAATTCGTGCACAGAAAGCGGGATGATTCCTGGTTCTTTCACTGATCCTCTCATGGTATAAGTCTTACCACTGCTGGTTTGCCCATAAGCAAAAACTGTACCTATTAGCAAAGAGTCTACATGTTAGTAATATAGGACAAAGAATATAAAAAGAACATTTTAAATATGGCAATTACAAATTAAAATGTCTAAAGATAACATCGATGCATGTTTACAATAATTTATTATTAATATTACTACTATTACTATCACTATTACAACTATTATCATACTAACATTAACATTATCATTGTCATTACTATTACTATCAATATAATTAAAAATATTATTAGTACTACTATCACTATCATCATCATTATTAAAATAATTGTTACAAATATTACTATTAACATTATTACTACTAAAAATTATTTTTATTATTTTTACTATTTATTATAATAATAATATTTTTTAATATTTTTTATTTTTATTTTTATTAGTATTATTAGATTGTCTCCAAATAACTTAGGCACCCAAAGTACTTTCTTAGCATTGAGTTTTTATATTTAAAAAGAGATGTTTTTATATATTTAAAAAATGCTAAGGACTTAACTAAAGAAATTCATTTACTTGGAAGCAATCCTGTTAACTCCTCAAAATATCCTCAGCAAACCTCCCAGAATCAAGCATTCTAGAAAATTGAAACATTTCTAAATATTTACAACTGGTTGGCAACATTATCTATCTGACCATGATTAGACCTATTACATCATTTATTATTGATATGCTTAGTACCAACAAAATCTAATAAAGCAGCATTGGAAGCATCTCAAGGATTTTCATATATGTAAAAAAACTCCTAGAAAAATCATTTAAGGGTTGAAGTTAATGCAAAATCAAATAATTTTAGATTCTGTGAAGATACGAAATCAATTTTTTTGTTAGTGAAAATCTTGTGTTATGAAGATGAAAGAAGAAAATAATTGTGACTACATATAGCATTGATATAAAATATAAGGACATGACTCTATTGACCTCTATATGTGTTCCATAAGTCAAATCTATCAAATGTGATGACAATTATCAGTAGATAAAGCTTCAATAGAAATCAACAAAAAATATCTAAGATATGCCACCCATTTCGCAAAATGAATCATCATAATGTGTCTAGAATGCTAAAACAACCATCAAAAGCCCATCGTATTTTGTATGTGAGCATAAATAAAATATAAAGGGGGGCTTTACCGCCCACTAATTCAAAAATAAAGATGGTGAAGTGTCCCTAGAATCCCAAGGCAACATCAGCACATTAACAGGCCTGTTATATACCAAAAAAATTATAAAAATTACAACCACCTCTCATTTCCCCTTCTACAGTCCTTACTGATGTGCCACACTACTACCTCACATCTCATTCACTGACTCTGTCACCCTCTCTATAAATCCCTCTTCCTCTACCGTGGTCAATTCGATCAATTGCTAAGTTAAATAATTTATTTCAAGCAATACCCTATAATTATCATTAGTGCTACAATTAACCACATCTTATAAATTAACCCAAACATGCAAAATATACTCACTATTGATAGAGGAGTCCATATAAGTCTCTCCCAAGTCAATGTCCCTAAGATGCTTTGCCTTGTGGGTGTAAGTTATGAAACATCTAGGTCTTTTTCCCCTTAACGATGTCATGGGAGTAGCATCATCCATCTTGGCTCAGGCTTATGAGTAAGCACCACAACATGGTCCTTTTTATGGCCTTCCAATATGCCCAAAAAAGGATATTTATACGTAGGTACAATGGTTGATATCGCATAAAAAAATCAAAGTCAAAGAGCCAAGCATGATATGAAAATAGGAAATGAGATTTACCGTAAGGGCAACAGTGCAAAGGCAGTAATGTAGGAGGGCCTAAAACCTAGGGAATGACATAAGAATTGATTTGTTTCTTTTCTTTGCATCTTGAGGAACTTCTTTAGGCAAATAGGTCCATTAGAATCCATGAACATAATGGATATGAAAGCCAAAAAAAAAAAGGAAAGGCAAAAGCATAATAGAAATTTCATCTACATTAAAACCCCTATTATTTTAATTTTAAATAAGGATAAAAATCAAGGAGAACAAATGTAGGGCATTCATTCACCCCCTTATCCAAGATGCATTAAGAACCATCCACATAAGCCACCATATCAATCCAAAAAGTACAAGAGCCTAAGGAGCTGCAAACAATCTTGAGCCAAAACTTAAATCTAAGTAGTTAAACCCTTGAAATATTAAACAATAAAACCCAAGAAACAAAGAGAGCTAGCAACCAAAGACTAGGTGAGTAAGCATGCGAAAGCTTAGGAAATGGAAAGCATAAGGGCGAACTCCAGGAGGAAATATCTACTACATAGTGACATTTGACAAAGCCTTGCAGCCTTTCGGAGGTTGTCCTTGATCACCTTTTGATAGCCTTTCCAACACTAGACAATCATTGTGATGACAGTTCCCACAAAGCATGGTATGGGAAATGCTTTTAGGCCTTCTAGCAATCGACAGTTGCTCGCACCTCATTAGCGCCTATGAAGAATAATTGCACTAGTCACTTAACCTCCTTCTGCCACAACAACAATGATCATTCGACAAACCCTTTGTCATGTTAACCAATCAACTAGTATAATGTGCAACCTCTGCCTGCCACATCCATATTGGCCTGTGAGGAACTAAGCCTAGGTTTTTTGCAACCTGTTACCAACATGGAGTAAGCATATGTCACTTGTGATCGAATAGCCTCATCATGCTTTGAAGCACAACATCATTTATTAACAACCATGAAATGTTGTAATGAAGACATTTACCACCTAAGAACCCTAGTTTCGACTATGAAATAATGAACGGGAACTAAACACCCAAAGCATATATCTCCAACTGTAATTTACAAAAGTGAAATAAAATACAAACCTCACTTCTACTGCTCAAAACATATCCACAAATATATTGCCTGACATTTTCAAACATCAAAATTCAAAATCTTGACATTACCGAGTTCAGCATTGAATTGAAGTGCTCATGTGCTCCTTCATTGTTTATTTCCATTTTATTCTACCATGGATATTCATATCACTGGTGGTTACGCTAAGACTTCTAATTTCTTTTGTTGTTATAGGTTAATTAACTGATGTTTAAAATCAACTTTATAGCTGCATGCTACCGTTTTCATTTTGAGGCTTTTGGAGGGCAACTAGGTGTGAGAAAAAGAGATGTAACTATGACCTCTTCTTATGGTTGAGGAAGCAGCTCGTATACCTGAGCTTTCTATGCTCACAACGCAATTTCAAAAGCAAAATGAATGTGTTTCAAGATGCTTATCTGTACATAAGAAACCTAAATTTTCCCATCGTCAGCTACAAAAACTAATTGACTGCCCGATTATGCGCTGCAAGAGGAAAGAGAATCAATGCGGAGCCCAGCACTCGCAGTATTTACCTTTCCCCATCACAAAAACAGTAAATAAGCTTTCCTCCAACATTGCCACTCAAAACACAACATAATCAAATTGACGTACAGAAAACCCCGAGAGGTAACACATACTCCAATTTCCTAATGAGAGAACCACCATTGCCCACGAACGACTGAGGCAACAATCTCTCGTCTCCGCGCCTCAAAGATGTCCACTGTCTTGCTATCCTCCCCAAAAACCTTGTCTTGTGAAAAGGAGAGTTGTGGCGTCGCTAATCTATCGGACGAATCAAAAGGCGGGAGAAGGATGAGATACCTACCAAAGTCGAACTTGTCGGCTGGTTGTGTAGAGAGACGGAGTTGCCCGAAATCCTCCAAGGGCTTGTCTTAGATTCCTCCGGCGAGAGTGGTCGAGCCCGAACTGCCACGTAAATCCTCTCCATTCGCGTCCTTTCGAGTGCGGAAGCGCGGTCGGGAAGCAAGAACTATTTTAATGGAGGGTTTCGAATCCTGCAGTGAACTGGAATTTCCCGCTCGAAAAACGAGGCAATAGATATTTAACATTCATTTTATATTTAATTAAGAAAAATTTATATTAGAATGACATAAAAATAAAAATGTAAAATGAGACCTCAGAATGATTTTTCTTTATTTAAAAATCTCATTTTAATGTCTTGATTTTTTTTTAATATTAATCTAAATGATCTTATAGTATGATTAATTTGATTCAAATTTACATATTTTATAAATAAATTGATGTTTTTATATATTTTTATTACTATTTTGATTATTATGAAAAATTAGTGGATCAATTTAATTCTTTCTTTATTAGAGCATTTAGATTAATTTGAAATTTTTTAAAATTATTTTAAAATTTAATTTATACAATATTTAAAATAAATTTAAATATGTTTGGTTGGATGAAATGGAATAGTGTAAAATGAATATTTGAAAGATGTTTGAATGAGTGTAAAATATTTTTACGTGAATGTTTTTTTTAAGTAAAAATAATATTTGTGAAGTTGAAAGATGGTAGCCACTGACGGATTGTGGTGGTGGTGGCTGGTTGCATAGGGCAGCAGTCGACAAAGGGTGGGGCCGAAGACGGGTGGTGGCTGATGGTAATGATGGTCGGCGATGGTGGTGGCCAGCAGTTGGTGACTGACAGTTGATGGTGGCAGTCAAAGGCAATGGAGGTGGCTGATAACTGTTGGAGGATATAAATAGTGGTCAAGCGAGTTTGTTTGCTGTGTAAGCTGTTCTAGCTCAAATAGGATCATGTTGATTACCCAAAAAATGATTTAGAATTATTTATATTATATTTTACTTTACTTTGCATTTCTTTTTCTTCCAACCAAATACAAAATTTTCAAAATACTTTATATCCTCATGTACCCAATCAAATAGACATTTAATATTTTTATATTCATGGTCATTCAATGATATAATAATAACATCTCTAACATAATGTTTGATATATTTTCAACCAGAAATATATATATAATCTTATTATATTATAAATTGTGATAAACAAGTATTATGTGCTTACCAATATGGACTTTTTTTACTTTATAAACCTATAAATTTTAGATAAAATAAATAGGCCTTGTGCTTTATAAATGAAATATTTTTTTTTTATTTTGATATTATTATAATATATTTTCTTTAATTTATTAAATTATATTTACTTTAAAATATATTTAAGTTTTTTTATTTCATTTGATAAAATTCTGATCAGCATATATTCACCTTTTTAATGCAAACACTACAATTAAAATATTGATAATGACCTGCACTTATTTCTATACTAAAATCATTTTTATCTTATATACATCATAAATAGTCATTTTAAATTATGTTGATTTTATTCTAAATCTTTAAGCAAATTATCTTTAAAGTTTTAACTTATGAAGAAAAATATTAGTTTTTTATTTTTATTTTATTAGTGTATCATAGCAAGTCATTATGTTAATTTTATAATAAATAATAAATCATAAATATAACAATCTTCAAATATCCAATTATACACTTGTAAAAGAAGCTACATCCTAAATGAACTCATTCAAACTCATATCAATAACAATATAATTACCAAGTTTTTCAGAACCGGACCGGACAACGAACCGGAGGAAGGAGGGGTTCACGGTTCGACCGGTGGAACCGGGGTCGAACCGGATGACGTAATAAATAATAATATTATTTAAAAAATAAAATAAAAATCAATTTGAAGCATAAACAAATAGCATATACTATAAGTGTCTATTCAAATAAGTCAATAAAACATAAACAAATGCATAGCTTTTGTCATCACACAAAATGTTCATAATTTCATATCAAGTCAAGCTTCAAAATTCAAACATAAATATCAAAATAAATCTAGAAGTCGTTTCCTAGATTTGAAGCATCAAAAGTTATATCCATAAATCATTGTTCATCAAAACATTCCCCTCCAAAAGCATCAATATCTTCATTGTCATTTCGAACATCCTCTAGGACATCATCATCTGCATATTAGAATATAAAAAATTATATATATATATATATATATATAAACATCTTTTTCAAATGATATAACTTAAACTAATTATGAACTTACTTTGAGGTTCTTTAGTAGAACTAGTATTAAACAAGAAAATTCATCAAGAATCACAGCCTACCGTCGGCTGCAAATAAGAGCGCGTGAAAATAAAAAAACTCACGGTGGGTAGGAAAGGCTGGAAAGGAGAACTTGAGCAAGAGAATGAAGCCTTCAGTTCGATCGGCAAAGTCGCTCCGACAAAACAGCCTCCCGTCCGTGAGGAGTCGCGGTTCTCTCGGCCTCTCGCTCCGCCTGGACGAAATGAAGGATCGCGAAAATGAAGAGAGGAATAGGGTTTCACTCACGGTGTAATTTTGTATTTGTTTTTACCGATCATTCTCTCAGCCTTTGGATTAAATCGGACAGCTAATAAAATGTATATTTGAACCGGCCGGTTTTTAATAACACGCCCGGTTTTCCGGTTCGGCGGTCGAACCGCCGGTTCGACCGGTTCAATTCCGGTTCTTTGCATAAACGGTTCTTAACTAACCCTTAACCGGCCGGCCGGCCGGTTCGGGGTTCAACCGGTTGAACCGGCCGGTCCGGTCCGGTTTTCAAAACGTTGATAATTACAACAAAACATCAATAGTTTTATTTTATTTTTTTAAAAAAATGCTTATTTCAAGTTTAGATAAAATGGCTTATTGTTTATATGAGAAGAGATGGAATCAATAATTACATGTAATCAATTTATAAAATTAAACAAACAATATGATTCAACAAAAAATCCTCTCAAATTAGCGCATAGCTCAAGGACAAAGTATTACCATAAGAAAAAAATATTTGTTAATATATATTTTGTTATTTATATATGCTGCTCAACATTCATTATGAAATAGGGCTACAAACGAACTGAGCCGAGTCGAGTATATGAGTGTTCATGTTTGAGTTCGTTTATCATTAGCTTGTTCAAGTTCGGTTCATGTTTGATTCGAGCTTTATTATTTGTATTCATGTTTGGTTCGTTTAATTTAAGGGTGTTCATGTTTGGTTCATGTTCGATTTGTTTAATGTTTATCGAGCTTTAAACAAGTAAGCCTTAACGAGCTATGTTCATGAACATATTTTAACAATCAATCTATTAAACAAACAAACAAACATTAAATTTGTTCATGAACATCTTAAACAAACAATTTAGCAAATATGGACAAATGTGAAATGTATTTTGTTCAGAAAATTAAATTTATAATAAAAGCAACTGTCTATTTAAAATGAAAATATGATTAATATATATATGAATATATTCTTAAATGAAGCTTACATATTGCATTTTTCTTCATTCGAGCTTTTATCACTCTTGCCTTCTAGCTCCTCCTCGACCACAGCCCGGACTTCCATTGGACCACCACCTGATGCCTGGAGTTCCGCCGGACCACCACTTAAGGCTCTGAGCTTCGTCGGACCACCACCTGAGGCCCTAAGTTTTGCCAGACTACCACCTGAGGGATGGTGTTCCGTCGGAACATCACCTTAGGCCCGTAGTTTTGCCGAACCACCACCTGACACCCAGACTTCTGTCAGATCACCACGTGAGCCCCAGAGTTATGTCGGACCACCATTTAAGGCCCGAAGTTCTGCCGGACCACCACCTGAGACCCCGGAGTTCTGTCAGACTGCCACTTGAGGCCCGAACTTCTCTTGGACTGCCACCTGAGTCCCGACTTTGCCGTACCACTACCTGACGCCGAAATTTCTATTGGATTGCCATCTAACGCCCAGACTTTGCTCAAACCACCACTTGACGCTCTAACTTCTGCCACACCACCACTTGAGGCCCATACTTATGTCAAGGGAACAGGAGAATGGAGGCCTAAAAAGCTTGGTTGGATCAATGGGAGATGGATCTTAAAGAACCCACGATTGGAACAATGAATGGACAGTTGGGAGGCAACCAATCTAGTGGGTATGAAGGAAAGAGCCAAGTTCTTGAAAAGCTTTTAAATATAAATACATGACCATAAGCAAACTCATAATTGAAAATGTCTTGATAAGAAGAACTCAACTACATACCAAACATATTTTTCAAAAAAAATGGTGTGCATACTAAAAAGTTTAATTGGATTAATATGGAAAGTGACAAGACTCGGCAATAAGGCTATAATGCATTTAAGCTAGAAAAAAAATAAAGCAATGACAATGAGAAGCATGTTAAAGGCGAAGCACATTGAAATTGATACTTGAAAAGTAGATGCAACACAGAAGAAAAGTCATCAATAATGTCCATATTTGAAAAAAATATAGGAAAATAGTCCTTATTAGATTTTCAAGAAATAGAAGTTTGAGGTATTTAGTAATCACTCAAACCGGACGACTTTTTTATGGCAGAGTAAAAATTTTAAAAAACTCTCTAGATTCACAAAAAAAAAAATATTTTTATTTTATATCTTTAATACTTAAATACAAATAACCCTCAAATGTTGATACAATTAAATTTATAAAATTATTAATAAATAAATCTTTGAATTATGAGTTGCAGTAGTATTTTTATAGATATTTTACATATAAATATCATATTTTTGTGTTATTAATTATTATACCTATTTATCTGTTTTATATATTTTTTTATAATCATAAATAAAATTTTAAAATGTTATGATTTTGAAATTTAGGGTCAATGTTATAAAAAAGTATTCGGAAATATAAAATTTTGCTTCCTTCATCCGTAGTAGACATGCCCTGTCTACGACAAATTACTGCATCCGGTCACGGGACGGGTAGATAGGTTCGGATATTAATAAAATATTATTTTAAATTAAGCGCGTCAAAGCGCAAGTCAAAAAGCACAGTCAAAGCGCAATCAAACTGCAAGTCAAATGCGCAGATGACATGATAAATTTTTATTGGATGTCCGAATCTATTCTCAGCGTCCGGCGTCTGGATCCAATAATTTGCCACTGTCTACAGCGGGGCAAATTATTGCATCAGATCATCTGACATGCAGACAGTCAATCCAGAGACCCCATCTCACCCGAATGCATTAGACCCCAATATTTTTAGTGACACGAGGTGTTTTTATTGGTGTCCGGAATAATTTGCCCTACAGCGGTGCGGGGAAATCCGAATCCCGAATACCTAGGTTGACGGGAAGAGTCCGAAAGGGTAAGGCGAAAAGCCAGAAAGATGAGTTTTTGCTGTAAATGCCTCGAGATATTGATCGCAATCCTTCTTCCACCACTCGGGGGGTTTGCCTCCGCCATGGCTGTTGTAGTGTAAGGAATTTCTTAACTATTCCTTTTACTTCCATCATTTTCTTCTCCGACTAATTACCCAATCAATATTATTATTCGTTTCCTGAATTTTTTTTACACTTCGTGCAACAGCTCGAGTTTTTCATCTGTCTATTCCTCACCATCCTGGGCTACCTCCCTGGCATCATCTACGCTGTCTACGTGATCATCAGTGTTGATCCTGATCGCTATCGCCGTGACTACTGGCAGCCCATCAACAAGTAGTCCTTGAAGTATTCTTCAATGATCTTTTTGGGAGTTAGATTTTTCTCGGGGAAGTTGGCTCCCTTTTCTTGATTAAATTCGTTTTTCTTCTTGTAAGTTTGCTTGGAACTTTGATGGTTAAGTCTATGAATCTGGACCATAGATACTGTTTTGTCATTGTTTTGGTGCTAGATCTTACAGCAGTTCAATTGAAGATGTGAATGCTAAGGTGGAAATAGAATGGAAATTGAAAATTGCAGGAATTGGGATGAGAAGTATCTCAATAAATCAGATATTTATTTGGGCATTCCTTGTTAGACATGAGAAATTCTATGGCTTTATTAGGGCATTTGGTAACTTAAGCTCATAAAAGTAGAATTTGCTAGTTGTCTAGAGTTTGATTTATTATTATGCGTCCTCAAAACTGCTAAGGCGACGCTAATAAACATTGGGAATGCGAGTGATTGCTTTTGCATAATTGTTAATTTGGCCAAATGACTATTGTTCCTCCACTGTAAAAAGATATTAGGAGGTGTTTAAATATATAAGTAAAGGCGGTTTAAACTGCTTCTATGAAGTCTGAAAGCATGTTGTAAAGGTGCTTGAACATTCTACAAGGGAGTTGGAGGACAGTATACACATTAGAGCTTTATCAATTAGGAGGAGGGTATCATTTAGAGTTTGTAGCTAAGAATCTGGTTTGACACAATATGTTGTAAGTTTACTGGGAAAGAGAGGAGGAATGGAGTGGGATGAACCTTTTTTTATAGTAACTTAAACAATAACTTTTTTATTTTTTAATTTTGAGGGAAACTGGATGTTAATAACTCTCCCGATGATTTATTGAGCTATGCTTGGTTTTCATCTTTTGGTGGGAGGGAACACATTTACCATCATTTCATGCATTCTTAGGCTTCACTTTACTAACAGTAATAACAAGTTGTGTTAATAATTGTTGTAATATAGTAAATTTTTTCTGTGAATGTTTACATTAATGTCTTTTTATAACAAACATAGTAAGTTCAATTGTGATTTTCATGCCTCCACTTATTGGTTATGGTTGTTTGTGTACTGTAGTAAGGATTCTGACCATTTTGAAAGTTTAAAAAGATGGTATATATACATGAAAGGAGATATTCTAACGTGTGAAAAAAGAGGGGGGATTAAAATGGCCCAGTAACCGATTAAGAAAGCAATTAAGGGGGGATTAAAATGGAAAATTCAAAAGAGGGGGATGTTTAGGGAATTAGGATTATTGCATGCTTAAAGGGGGAAAACTTCCTAGGGTTAGGATCATCTCTGTTTTTGCTTAATTTGGGAGTGTTCTTAGGTTTGTTTGGGCTCTAATCGCTGGCTAGGGATTTGGGAGAGTCGGATCCTCCGCTCCAATTGATTATCCATTATATCTTGTTACTTTCTTCCCTATTTCATCAATTGAAAAGAGTTTTCTTCCGCTATTTTGCTTAAATTCATCTTGGAGATTGAATTTGGATTGCTGTAATTTAATTTCAGCCAAGGAGGATTGGATTTATGCATCCACTTCTTAACAAATTATAGTAAAAGTATATGAACAAATTTGAAGAATTATTGTTGTGTTTTGAGATTATCGAGGATTCCAAAATCACATTTTCTAGGCTTAGGTTTAGTTTGGGATCATATCTCAAGAGTGATGGCCCTACTTCACATTTACTACTTAAGAATGCTTTTCAACTTATTTTAGAACTTAAAAAATTTCATCAAAAAGAGTGAACAAATATACTGAGAATTTATATTTTTGTCAGACTAGTCAAATTCAAACTGCTACAATCATTGCATCTAAGATTAGCAATACCATGATTAATAACGACACTAAGGAAAATCCATCACTATTACATCCAGGACTACATTTTTTTGGCCAAAGTATGCTTCAAATTTCATCAAATTAGTCATTTTGTTAATAGTGTCCTAGAAGGAATTTGCATACTAATGTTAATGAGGATGATGTAGATATTTATGGGGTTGATGATGTGCATGGATTTTATGAGGAGATTAATGATTATGGGGATGTTTTGATTTAGAATTATTTGAATTTATGAGAGGTATAAGGTGACACTTGAAGTTGAATTCATTTGCAAAGGAACTTTTATTTTCCGAACTTGTTTCAAGCATGATGATAATTTTGCTGACTTATGATAGGTAATGAGAGTTATATGAATGTTATGGCTAAAGTTATTTTTGATTGTATGGTCTTAAAACCCGAGCTTCTTCAACAATTATATAAGATAACTTGTGTACAAAATACTGCTATTTCTGCCTGACAAAATATTCAATTAATATTCAACTTGCTAAATATATTTGATAAATTTTTAGTGAATATTATTTCTATTATTTTGGATAGATCATGGCTATATGATATATATGTTACTAACTTTAGAAATCTAATACTTGTGTGTTCAAGACTAATGAGATAATGCAGCTTTGAAATATATTATGCATAACCATAATTTTAAAGATGGATATCTATTAATCATGATAAATTTAAAATGATTTATAATTGACCAACCAACTAAGATTTGTTAGATTAGAAGTTTTTATGGTAGATGCTTCATAAAAAAATTTATTAGTTTGCTGATACCAATTAGGAATTTAAATGTTTAAAATATGTTGATTAGGGGTGTCAAAACGAGTTAACATGTTGGGTTCGAGCTCTACCTGAAATTGACTTTACTTGAGTCCAATCAACTTGAACCCGACCCTTTTAAAACAAGTTAAAGAGATCAACTTGAACTCGACCTGCTAATAACATGAATGACCTGTTAACCCAACTCGTTAATCTGTTTAGTATTTTTTTTTGAAACTTGTTAACAATAAAATTAATGATATATGATAAAAAATAAAAGATTATACCTACAAATAAAAAAGTTTAAGGGAAAAAGATATTAAATAGGTTAAAAGTATGTTCGCAGGTCGACCCAAACTCAACATGTTTAATAAACGGGTCGAAAAACCCAACCCGAACCCGACCTATTTATTAAAAGATTCAACCCTAATTCGGATGTTTCGGGTCGGATCATTTATCGACACTCCGAATGTTAATTGAGCTTTTACTAAACTTAAATAAAGGCTTTGAAATGCACTTGTGTTTAAATTTATTTATTTTGATTAAGTACAGCCATACATGCAATCTTACAATTGTCGATATGATTAGGTTGGAATTCGGTGGTACACAATACATGAATTATGGTGTGATCAACTGGCATATGTATGCATGATTGCACTCTTTGGAGCTGTCTGATGTTCATTATATGAATGATTTTCCCCATGTTTTTGGCACATTGTAGTATTTTATGCATTATTTTTTATATGTTTATGAGCCATTTTTTAATTTGGGCATCAATTACTTTTGTGACTTTAGCTTTTACTAAATTTTTTTTTTTAAGTGTTAGACCGGTTCACAATGAACCGGTCCAGCCGGCCCAAAGGGGGCCGGCTCATGTGGTCTATAGGAGGCGGGAGCTTCCGCCTCCTCTGCCTTGAACGCCCAATGGGGTGGGCCCCATTATTCTAAACAAATGAAATATTCAAACGGAGTGGGCGACTAGGGATTGGGAGGGAAATTAAATTAGGAAAGATCTTGTATTAAAGGGGATGAGAGGGATTAGGGGAGAGGAGGTTTTGTTTGATTAGAATTTAGGATTTCTTGGCGTTTGGGCTCTAGACTCTCTTGTTTGGAGATTTGGGAGAGACGATCCTCCTCTCGAATTGAGGATCAATTGTATCTTATTTTGTATTTGTTTGGCTTTGTTTCTCTTATTGCAATCCATCATTTTGGGGCTGTTTTCGCCCAGTTTTTGCATTATTCTCGCTGTTTTCACCAATTGGAGATAGGTTTGCTTGCGAACTCAAGTATTACCCGTAGGGTTACTTGCAAACTCAAGTATTTCCTATCAAGAAGTTGACTAAATTATCCTCCCATGATTCTTTTTTCTCATTCTCCATGCCTTCTCCCCTCCATTGAACTGTGAGAGAGAAGTTAGAAAGAAGTTGAGGGGAATAGAGAGGGAGGATGGGGTAATATCGGATTTGAAGGCCTTGGCAGTTTGATTCACGCATCAAGCCAACTGAGGAAATTGATTTACTCAAGGTAGGACACTATTCCCCTACCTTAAATTTTAATAAATGTTGTATTTAACACAATTTCTTGTAGTATTCTTTCATGTGATTGCTATGCAACGTTCCATCGAATTTCATTGACTATATACACTTTGATTTATAGCATATAGCTACTCATATAATCCCACACAGCACTACGTGTGTATGACTAGATTTAGCAAAGGCTTCCATCATATGTCATGCTTTCTTTAACTATTTAAGATGAAACATCAGAGTTATGTGGTAATTGTTCAATATTTAACATGCAAAATTGACACCACAGTGAAACCATCGAGCTTCTAAGCCATGAATGTTATTACACCTATTGTGATGTATTCTATGGCCCCTACACACTATTTATTATTCCATCTGAGTTCCTACATACTTGCATTGGCATAATTCATATCATTCAATAATGTTGCATATATTGTTACTTTTGATTACATGGTTTAATGTCAAGTTATTTGGTGTTTTAAATTCTATTCTTTATGAGTATTTTTGGTTATTTATATAATATGACACCATATTTTGCAATTCACACTATCATTGTATGTGTTGTCACTGTATAAAACTTGTGTATATTTTGTCATCCAATGATTTGTGTTATCATGAACTAATTCTATTATTTAGTATACGGTATTTGTTGCATACTAAACATGGGACTATCTTTTTTATGTAATAATAAATGTGCATGTGGTGCCGAATATAACTAACTGACAAATTCTTCTATACTTTGGATAATCTCTGTATGAGTTACATGTGGATGGCTTAAAGTATATGAAGCTTCTTTTGTCCATCAGATATGATGTAATATTGCATTTAAATTTATGACGAGGTTCATACATACATTTTATTGTGTTTTTTGTTAGTACTATAAGTTGGATCATTTAACATTACACAAAAGTTAATTTATATTCTGCTATGCACATGTTAATTCATATTATTCGTTCTATTATTGTTTACTATATGATTTGTGTATTTTTTAAGAATGTTGGGTATATAAAAGAAGGTTGGTTGGGTTTGCTCTATTTCCTATCTGAAAGAGTCTGCCAATCGTGATTAGGAGAAGAAGAGATAGCTAGTTGAATGAAATTGTAAAATTGATTGAATACCTTTTTGTTCCAAATCCATTTTCTCGGTTGATGTTATATTTAATATTCTTCCTTCTTGAATAATAATTTGAAAAAAATAAAATAAAACTGTCTATATTGGTCCCAAGCCCGAATGTAAAAATGTTGAGGAAATATTTTAAAAAATTAATTTTGGCCCACTAGATACATTTTCTGATTCCACCACTGCATCTAGCTAGAAAAATATCTTACCCGTGTGAAAGTTTGATGATAAATCATTTATATATTAATATGTTCTTATATATGATATCTTTATTATTCATTTACTTATTATGACATTCTGAATTATGAGTAATCATGTATGTATTACCATATTTGTATGTTCTTCCTTGAAGAATTGACATCAAATTAAACTTCCGACCCTGATTATACAACTATGTAGATGTTAAACACAACATGCATAATCTTAGGTTTTGTTTGAGATAATTTTTTTAAATTATTTTTTAAATCAGTTTTTTAGAACAAAAATGTATATTTTATTTTATTTTTTTTTTTACTAAAAATCTACTTAAAAAAAGGGAAAAAAGCTTCCCCAAACGAAGCCTTAGTTACACTTTGATATATGTCACTAGATTCAACAACATATTATTGTACATCATAATAGCCTAATAGATGTAAAGACATTATGATTTATGACATGATCGTTATGCATTGTTGTTTTTCTCCTGAATTGAATTTTTTGTTTGGTTTAATGAGACATAATGGGCTTTATGCTCAACCTCTTATATCTATGTGTGATGTTTATTTGAGAACAGTGGAATATATTGGGTTTTATACTCATCTTATTATATCTATGTGGTGTTGTTTGTTTCATAAAATGAGAACGGTGATCTAACTTGATAATCAAGTATGCCAAGGATTGTGATTGTAGGAGTAATTTTGTGGATGATGATGAAAGTGTTAAGGATGTTTAATCTCCTCATTTATCATCAACTTTGTATGATGATGTTTTACAAATATTGACGTTTTAGACTTCGCTTCTGATGGCTTTCATACTATTTCATAAAGCAGTCTTTTAGTACTAAAATTATAATTTTTGTACCAAAAAGCTGATTTAAGATGCAATTAAAAAGTCGTCCCACATGAGCCATTAATAAACTTGTTATGAGAAGCTAAGAATTCATAGTATTAGAATAAATTAAGTGTAGGCTCTCGAATTACGCATATATCAACAATATATGTGACGCATTTATATTGATACAAGTCAATGTTGCTTAGAGATGTTTGTAAGAATATCTTCGGGGTTGTCACCAGTCAATCAATTGTAGCTCGAGTTAGCTATAGTTATTACCTCAAACTTGTTATAGTAACTATTCTCAATCTTTTATTTTTTTCAAGATTGTGAGGCTTGAAGGATGAGGTATTGCAAAACCTTGGCTTTATTTTATACTAGAAAGCTGCTTCAAGAAGCAGTAAGAAAGCCATCACAAGGAAAGCCTTCGTGTGTGAGAATCTCATCTTATATCGGTGTATTTCCAATTTGCCTAATTTTGGCCAATTTGAAATATATCAAAAAAAATATTCAGAGGACCTCCAAAAAATCCAAATATTATTTTGTATTGGATTCACTTCTAACTAAATAAACAAAAAATATTGAAATCCTACCTTTATAGAATTAAAAAAATATTATTTAAAAAAATTCAAAACATGAGGGAGCCCAAATTCAAACTAATGGGACTTAAAAAAAGGTAAAAAAATGGATTTGAAACTGATCCATTTCTACAAATCTAAACAACAGAAAGATCTTCCTGATCTCGATCCGAACTGCGTCGCCGTTGATTGGAGGGCTTGAGATTGTCGGCGAGGGCGAGGACAGCGGCAGCTAGGGCCACGCCAAGGGCATCGGCGGCGGCGTCTCGGACTGAGCCGCCGGCAGATTTCCAGAGGCCGATCTCGTCGCCGGCTTCCTTGGCTGCGCCAGCGGCGAGGGCAGTGACGGAGCCCAGCGCCACGCTCCGCCGGCGGATGAAGGACCGGTGGCTCCGGCGGGCGAGGGTGGCGACGAGAACGCTGATGAAGAAGCAGGCAATCAAGTGCTCGAGTTTGTCGACGGCGAGCCAAGGATCCCGTTCCTCCATCTTCCGTGCTTTGGGCCTTGGGGCTAGAAGAAGAGACAACTAGGTTTCCTAGTGCGTTATTGATCGGGTTATTGGCGTTGTCAACCTCATAACTTTTTAAATTTAATAATTTAAACGTAAAATCATGAAAAATATTATCAAATTCATCTCTTTTATTTTTTCTACTTAATTCTTATTATTTTTATACAATTTTTTTATTTTCATTTTATTAAAATAGTTTGTTGAGTTAAAATAATCTTATTTGTTTAATAACAAATGTGTTGGCTATTAAGATAATTTAAACTTATATGATTATTGTTGAGCTCAATCTCAAATTTGATTGATTAATAATAATCGAGAATGAGAAGTCTAATTTCAATTAGAAGTTTATTTTTTTATTTAATAAAATAGCCGTTGTGAACAATGTGACACCATAATGCCACGGGAACTCGCATTCGGTTTGAGCTAAAGGCCGACGACAAACGTTTGTTTCGTGTTTGGTCGGGGATGGCCTAAATAGTAAATACTAATCTATTAAGAAAAAAATTTGGAATATTAAATTTTTGAGGAAGTTTGTTGAAAAAATAATTTTAAATAAATTGTATCGAGTTTGATTTATTCGAAGCCATATGAACAGGACCAATAATACAATATTAACCTCTAATTTTTAGAATAATATTGATCTAGTTGTTTCATTCAGCTAATTAAATAAGATGAGTTATCAAGTTATGTGATTGATGTTATTTAATGAGGATGATTCAATGAATTTTTTTTAGATTCATCATGAATTTGATATATCTAGGTCATAATTTCTCTCGCAACAGTTTTGATAATAATTTCAATTTAATTATTAAACAATCAATTAGGGCTGTCAATATTCGACACGACCCGAAACACGACCCGGAAACGACACGGAAAAATCCGTGTTCGGGTCGACCCGGGTAGGAAACGGGTCGTGTTCGTGTCTAAGAAAATGACCCGTTTTTCGTTTCGGGTCGTGTCCGGGTCAACCCGGAAACACGAGTTTAACCCGGTTTCAACACGAAATTATTTTACTCGCCAATCGACGGGTCGAGTTTGTCGCGGTTTGCGGGGTCAGTGGGTCAAGCCGTCAAGGACTTCATGCTTAAATAATTATTTGAGTTCGAGACTTCGAGTTACTTCGACTTCAGGGTTTAGGGTTCTCCGGTTCTGCTCTGCCTCTGCGTGCGGCGTGCCCTAGTTTTCCATTTTTCATCTTCCTTCTCCCGTTCCCTGTGCTTTAGGCTTTAGCGGTTGTTGTTTGATCGGTTTCGCAAGAATCGCAAGTGATGAATTCTGATTTTAAGTCTCCTTCTCCTCTTGAAGTCTCGTTTAGTCGTTCTCTTCTCTAGTTCTCTCCCCAGTCCCCATGTCGTAATTGTCGTTACATACCGTGAACCGGATTTTTCTTTTGATCATTTGGATATAATGTTTATATATGATGATTGCTTGGAAAATGGCAAGATTTTTTTTGTTTATTATGAGTTTAGGGTTTCTCAAGCAGAAACCCTAGGTGATGCCGTGATGCTGTGAAGGTTTCGTGATTATCACTTATTTCCTTTTATTCTGTAATATGTATTGATTTTCAAGATTTTATTTATGTTTTATGTTTGATTTATGTTTAAATATGTAACCTGTGGTCTTGTGGAGTGTGGACTGAATTTTATTTGATCGTAGGCTTTTAGCTGTTGCCATTTCACATTTGCTACTTTCCTAATGCTGTGCTGCTGTAGTGCTGAGGTCCTGGGGAGTGTGACTGTGTGGACTGAGAAAAACATGTGGTCGTTTACTCCTGTAGGCTGTAGCCTTGGCCCTTGGGCTTTTATCCTTTTAGATTAAACATTAAAATGTTAATGTTGTTATTTGAATATTTGTTAACTTGTTATTGTATTTTTGTCATAGTTTTTTATACATTGTTGTTGTTCAATAGATGGAGGATTCTAACACAGTGGTAGAAAGTACTCCATTCATTGGGAATGTTGAAGTAGGAAATGCTCCTATTTCAGTTGACAATGAAAAAGACGATGATGATTTCTGTAATATTATTGAAAAAGAAGGAGATGACCCGTCATCCACTAAGAAAAGACGAAGAATGTGTTCAACGGTTTGGGGTTATTATGAGATGTTGCCCCTTCTTAGTGATGGCAAGCAGAGATGTAAATATAAAAGATGTGGGGCAATATATCAGTGTGATAGCAAGTATGATACTGGAAATTTAAGACGTCATATACAAAATTGTAAAAAAAGAGACACTCGTGACATTAGGCAACTTATTCTACAGTCCAATGCTACTTCAACTGTCTCTATGACTGAAATTACATTTGACATTCATGAGTTTCGTGAGTTATTCACTGTTTGCATAATCATGCATGATCTTCCTTTTCAGTGTGTTGAATGGCCTGGTCTTCGTTCTTTGTTGCAATATCTCCGACGTGATCTCCAAATAATATCTAGAAACACTGCTAGAAGTGATTGCAAGAAAATGTATTTACTAAAGAGAAATGCCTTATTCAAAAGGAGAGTTTGAAAAGTAATAGTAGAGTTTCATTGACTTCTGACTTATGGACATCAATTAATACAGATGAGTTCATTTGCTTGACTGCACATTTCATTGATAATAACTGGTTGTTGTAGAAAAAAATTATCAATTTTGGATTTATGCCACCACCACATGATGGTATTGCTTTGTGTGAGAAGCTTCACTTTTTTTTAACTGAATGGAAAATTAAGAATAGAATATTCAGTATAACTTTTGTTTTTAGTGGTTCACTGGTTCTATTGTTGGTCGTTGCTCTTTATTATTACAGTGTTGCTGACTTGCTGGGCGCCTGGGCTGCTTGCTCTGGCTGCTTAATGCTTATAATGTTATAACTTATAGCTTAGAATTCGAGTATTTGGTTGTTTCATATTTATGTCTGTGAATTCTGAAATCCGAACAAAAAAAGAAACTCTGTCTGTGTAATATCAAGATCTGCTCCAGGATCGTCCAGGACGATCTGGGATCGTCCTGGGACGATCAGTTAAGAATCTGTTCCAGAAATTGCCCAGATTTGCTCCAGGTGTTTTTCTGTAGGCATCGTCCAGGCCGATGGAGGCATCGGCCAGGCCTATTGACACTGTTCAAAATATCGGCCGGAGCATAGACCTGGGAGCCATCCAGGACGATCAAATTGGTCGGATCGTCCCGGGACGATATGACGATCGTCCGGGCCGATATGAGTTTTATAAAGCTGAAATCAGTCGTTTTGAAGAGAGAGAAAAACATTTTAAAATATCTGATTTCAGCCGATGAGAGAGAAAGTCGAGGGCATCTTTGGAAAAGTTGATTTTCGGGCGACGCGGAGCCGTTTTTGTTCGACGAGACTGTTCAGGAAATTGTTGTACGCAAGGTAAGGCACATTCCGCCTTTCTCAATTTTCAGAACCGTCGTGTTTGGCGGTATTTTCTGTCCGGATTTTATTTCCGTTAGCAATTTTCGTCCGTATCTTTTGATTGGTTCAGTTTTTACCGCGTAACTTTTTATATATTGTTGTCGTGCCGGGTGTGCACGTTTTGACTATATTTTGAAGATTTTTGTCCGGGTATTTTTGATTTGACGGAGTTTTTAGTCGACTGGATTTTTCTGTGTAAGTGAAAATTGTCTGTGCAGATCAATTAATATTCTGAAATGTTGTTATCTATATTCTATGCAAAATTGGTGAATTTTGATTTTCAGGAAAAATTGTGTAAATTCCGTATACTGCCGTTGTGCTTCCCGATTTTTGTCTGATTTCTGATTTGTCCGAATTTCTTCTGAATTAATATGCTATACAAAGGGAGTTATAAGGGGCCTGGATCCTATGAGATTCAGTTAGTGTCTGGAAAATCTGAAATGAGCTTGATATGAAATCTGATATCTGTTCTGTTCCGGATTTGAGGAAATTTGTTTAGGTGCTATAAGCACTATATATGTATTCTGGTGCTATAAGCACATCTGTTCTGGTGCCGTGAGCACAAAGGGAGACATAAGGGGCCTGGATCCTATGAGATTCAGTCAGTGTCAGGGAATTTAGCTATTAAATATCTGATATCTGATTTGATATGTTCTGATTTCTGTATCTGTTCTGTAAGCAAATCTGATTCTGATTTCCGTACGATATGAATCTGATTCCGATCTGTATGATATGATTCTGATACGATTTTGTTCTGTTCTGATATGATCTGAACTTCTGATTTCTGTACGATTCAGTTTCTGATTTGATATGTTCTGTTTCTGATTTAAAATGACTTCTGTTCCGTTCTGATCTGTCCGATTTCATATCTGTCCGATTCTGTTCTGATTTATGTACGGATTTGTCTGATGTGTTGGTTTTGAGATTCTGAGAATTTTGATTGGAGGTTTGTTGCTTTGCTGAGCTGTTGAGCTCACTCTTGTTTTCTGGTGGTTTTCAGGTTCTGGGAAAGGGAAGGAAGTCCAGGAATAGATTTCAGAGTCTGATCAGTATATGTATTGTTTTGTACCTTTTGATTTTTGTACAGTCGTGGCTTTTCTGTTATGTCTTTCTTTCTGTCTAAAAGCCATGTACTGTATTTGTAGATGATTATTTTGAGGAAAAAAAAAGATAGATGTTTTATTCCGTTGTATTTGATGTTTTTTTTAGTAGCTCTGTGTTTGTCTGTTTTGTTTAAAATGTTTGGAAGAATCAGTTCTGAAGCAAATTCCAAAGCCAGATCCTGGTTAGATATTTTCTGTCGCGGCCCGGTGCGAACGGGATCCGTCTCGGGTCGGGTCGGGTCGTGACAACTTTAGTGGTATCAGAGCCTTGGTTTTGGAATTTGGATTGTGTAAAACAGAGCTATAGGAAGTGATCAGTGAGTCTGTCCGGGGGTAGTTTTGGTTTGTTCGGCTTTTTATTGTGTTGTTTTTGTGATAGTTTTCCGGATTTTTCTGTATGAATCAGCCAGACCCAAACATGACAGACGGGCAGAGTTCTAGTCAGGCAGCACCAGTGGGGAGTACAGCCCCAGTGGTCGGTGCTGACACGCTTTCTTAGTTTGCTACACTTGTTGCTCAGATGATGTGCGAGACTCAGAGCAGAACTTCTACCGTCCGATTTGATGATATTGATAGACATTTGCAGTTGTTTCTGAGGTTGAAACCTCTGAGGTTTTAGGGCGCTGTTGAGCCCAGAGCAGCCGAGGAGTGGTTGAGAAGATTGGAAAAGACTTTTGACGGAATGCAGTGTCCTGCGGATAGGAAGGTTCTGTTAGCAGTGTTTCTGCTGGATGGAGAGGCTGAGCACTGGTGGGTTGGCCAGCAGGAGGTCAGATTTCAGGGCAGACTGAACTCTTTGATCACTTGGGAAGAGTTCACTGAGGTGTTTCGGGATTGGTTCGTTCCCCCTTCTACACGACAGCAGATGCAGGAGAGTTTTCTGAGACTTGTTCAGGGGAGCAAGATAGTGATGCAGTATGAGGCTGAGTTTACTGCATTAGCTAGGTACGCTCCGCAACTGGTTAGCACTTCTGCTGAGAGGTGCTACAGAATTCTGAGGGAACTACGAGATACCTTGAGGCAGCCCCTGATACCGTTCTGGATCACTGATTTTTCTGAGCTTGTGGAGCGAGCTCGTCTGATAGAGAATGACATGACAGCTACTCAGCAGCGCTGGACTGCGAGTAGGAAGAGATTTGGAGGCGAGACTTCTGGCAGTGGTTCCTCTGGGAAGAAGAGATTTGTTTCTGGCTCAGGATCTGGAGACTCCAGGAGGAGCGGAGGGTCGTCTGGTACTGCTACCAGTACGACGAGTTCTGGTTCTGTCAGTATGACACCTGTGTGCCAGAGTTGTGGACGACGACACTTTGGCCAGTGCTACAGGATGGCTGGTCTGTGCTTCCGATGTGGTCAGCCAAGACATCGGATTGCAGAGTGTCCACAGATGGGATTTGGCCAGCGTTCTGAGTTCCGATCTGAGGGCTTTGTCAGACCTGCCGGTTCAGCAGCAGGGAGACCGAGGACTTTTCTTCCACGCCCTGAGGGATTTGCTGGCAGAGGTGGTGGATCTAGTTCTGGACCACGGAGACCACCTACGGTTCAGAGGGAGCAGAGTAGTTCTGTTGCTTCAGCTCCTGCTCCAGTTCAGCCACGAGTTTACAGCTTGAGTCAGCAAGAGGCTCGTGATGCTCCGGATGTTGTGACAGGTACGATTTACATTTCTGATCAACCCTGTCGTGTTTTGTTTGACTCGGGAGCGAGTCACTCCTTTTTGTCTGAGCGCTGTTTTGAGACTTTACATTCGGATTCGATGGTTTTACCGGTTTCTTTGTCTGTGATTTTACCGGCTGGGAGTCCTTTGATTGCTCGGAAGTTTTGTTTGTGTGAGATTGACATTTCTGGCAAGAAGTGGAAATCAAGTTTGATTCTGTTGTCGATTTCATCGTATGATGTGATTCTGGGTATGGATTGGCTGAGTCAGTATGAGGCCCAGATAGACTGTCTGAAGAAGCAAGTGAGCTTGCTTATGGCTGGAGAGAGATTTGTATTTCAGGGATTACGAGGTGTTCTCTCCAGTCAGATCTGTGTTTTGGAAGTAAGCAGGATGTGGAAGAAGGGATACCCAGTGTTTTTGGCTTCGGTGCGGGATCTGAACCTGGAGGTTGGTTCTGTTTCTGAGATCCCTGTGGTACGGGAGTTTGCTGATGTTTTTCCTGAGGAGTTGGTTGGTTTATCTCCGGATAGAGATGTAGAGTTCTCTATCGATATTTTTCCAGGTACCGCTTCTATATCAAAAGCTCCGTACAGGATGGCACCGAAAGAACTTTCGGAGTTGAAAGTTCAGCTTCAGGAGTTGGTGGACAGAGGTTTTGTACGTCCTAGTGTTTCACCCTGGGGAGCACCTGTTTTGTTTGTGAAGAAGAAGGACGGTACACTCCGTATGTGTATTGATTACAGAGATTTGAATAAGGTCACAATCAAGAACAAGTATCCTTTGCCTCGGATTGATGACTTGTTTGATCAGCTTTCCGGATCTTCGGTGTTCTCGAAGATTGATTTGCGATCCGGATACTATCAGGTGAAAGTGAAGGAAGCTGATGTGGTGAAGATAGCTTTCAGTACTCGGTACGGGCACTATGAGTTCTTGGTTATGCCTTTTGGGGTAACCAACGCACCTGCTATTTTCATGGATTTGATGAACCGAGTATTCAGGGAGTATTTGGATCAGTTTGTGATCGTCTTCATCGACGATATTCTGGTATATTCTGTATCTGAGGATGATCATGCCAGACATTTGAGTATTGTGTTGGAGACTTTGAGGAGGCATCAGCTGTATGCCAAGTTCTCCAAGTGTGAATTCTGGTTGAAGAGCATTTCTTTTCTGGGGCATGTGATTAGCGGAGAAGGCATTTCTGTAGATCCCTAGAAGATTCAGGCAATTGCTGATTGGCCAAGGCCGACTACGGTATTTGAGGTACGTAGTCTCTTGGGTATGGCCGGGTATTACAGGAAGTTTGTAAAAGGATTTTCACAGATTTCGACTCCTCTGACGAGACTGACGCAGAAGTCGGTTCCTTTTGTTTGGACACCGGAGTGTGAGGCGAGTTTTCAGAGATTGAAGGATTGTCTGACTTCAGCTCCGGTACTAGCACTTCCGTCAGGTACGGAAGGATTTCAAGTGTTCAGTGATGCTTCACTGAAAGGACTGGGATGTGTCCTGATGCAGCATGGTCAGGTAATTTCTTATGCTTCGAGACAGTTGAAACCACATGAGAAGAATTACCCGACGCATGATTTGGAGTTAGCTGCTGTTGTATTTGCTTTGAAGATTTGACGTCATTATCTGTATGGCGTCAGATGTGAGATTTTTACTGATCATAAGAGCCTGAAGTACATTTTTACCCAGAAGGATTTGAATCTGAGACAGAGAAGATGGCTCGAGTTGATCAAGGACTATGATTTGACCATTCAGTATCAGCCTGGAAAGGCGAATGTGGTAGCGGATGCTCTGAGCAGAAAGTCTTCTAGATTATCAGGTTTGCAGCTTACTTGTGATGACTTTCTAATTCGAGACATGGAGCGATTGCAGTTGGAGGTGATTCCCTCCAGTGGTTTGGAGTTAGCTCAGATGAGCATTCAGTCTTCTTTGGAGACAATGATTCAGGAAGCCCAGAAGTCAGATTCTGACTATTCGAAGTTGATTGCCCAGATTGGATCTGATAAGACTCATGAACTTCGAATTTCTGATTATGGTGCTATTTTCTGCAAGAACAGGTTGTGAGTACCTGTGTCTGGAGATTTGAGGTAGGAGATTCTGTACAAATCTCATCATTCAGGCTGCACAGTTCATCTAGGCAGTGGTAAGATGTATGCTGATATGAAGCTTCTGTTCTAGTGGCCTGGGATGAAGAAAGATGTGGTAGAGTTTGTGTCGAGATGCGAAGCCTGTTTGTTGGTGAAGGCAGAGCAGCAGCGACCAGGTGGACTGTTGCAGTCGTTGCCTATCCCTGAGTGGAAGTGGGAAGAGGTGACGATGGACTTTGCGATGATATTTCTTCGATCTAGACAAGGGCACGACGCTATTTGGGTGGTTGTAGATCGATTGACGAAGTCCGCCCATTTTCTTCCGATCAGACAGACGGATTCAGTTGATCGCTTGGCACATGTTTATGTGAAGGAGATAGTCAGATTGTACGGTGTGCCTCGAGTGATTATATCTGATCGAGATGGACGCTTTACTTCCAGACTTTGGAAGGACATTCAACAAGGCTTGGGTACGAAACTGCATTTCAGTACAGCCTTTCATCCTCAGACAGATGGACAGTCTGAGAGGACTATTCAGGTGCTGGAAGACCTGTTGAGACTTTGTGTTCTGGACTTTGGCGGAAGCTGGGAGGATCATATTCCGCTGATTGAGTTTGCTTATAACAATAGTTTCCAGTCCAGTATCGGTATGGCACCGTATGAGGCTCTGTATGGCAGGAAGTGCCGTACTCCTTTGACTCTAACGGAGGTCGGAGATAGACAGGCTTTGGGAGTCACTTTTGCTGATGAAACTGCTCAGAAGATTAGTTTGATAAAAGAAAGATTGAAAGCTGCTCAAGATCGACAGCAGAAGTATTACAATCAGAAGCACAAGTTTGTTTTGTGTATGTCAAAGTCAGCCCGATGAAGGGTGTGAGCAGATTTGGTCAGGTGAGCAAGCTTAGTCCAAGGTATGTTGGACCTTTTGAAATTTTGGAAAGGATTGAAAAATCTGCTTACAGACTGTTGCTTTCTGATTAGATGCCTGATGTGCATAATGTGTTTCACGTATCCACTCTGAGGAAGTGGGTATCAGACTCTGGGAAGAAGATATCAGCTGATGAAGTTGAGATTCAGGAGAATATGACGTACAAGGAAGAGCCAGAGTTGATTTTGGCGTACGACGTCCAAAAGTTAAGAAATAAACAGATTCCGATGGTTAAAGTCCAATGGAAGCACCGGACTGCACGGGAAGCGACTTGGGAGAAGGAGTCTGACATGAGACAGTCGTACCCGTATTTGTTTTGACTGAGTTTGGATTGGAGAATGTCGAGGACGACATTTTTTTGAAGTTGGGGAGATTGTAATATCAAGATCTGCTCCAGGATCGTCCAGGACGATCTGGGATCGTCCTGGGACGATCAGTTAAGAATCTGTTCCAGAAATTGCCCAGATTTGCTCCAGGTGTTTTTCTGTAGGCATCGTCCAGGCCGATGGAGGCATCGGCCAGGCCTATTGGCACTGTTCAAAATATCGGCCGGAGCATAGCCCTGGGAGCCATCCAAGACGATCAAATTGGTCGGATCGTCCCGGGACGATATGGCGATTGGTCGGGCCGATATGAGTTTTATAAAGCTGAAATCAGTCGTTTTGAAGAGAGAGAAAAACATTTTAAAATATCTGATTTCAGCCGAGGAGAGAGAAAGTCGAGGGCATCTTTGGAAAAATTGATTTTTGGGCGACGAGGAGCCGTTTTCGTCCGACGAGACTGTTCAGGAAATTGCTGTACGCAAGGTAAGGCACATTCCGCCTTTCTCAATTTTCAGAACCGTCGTGTTTGGCGGTATTTTCTGTCCGGATTTTGTTTCCGTTAGCAATTTTCGTCCGTATCTTTTGATTGGTTTAGTTTTTACCGCGTAACTTTTTATATATTGTTGCCGTGCCGGGTGTGCACGTTTTGACTATATTTTGAAGGTTTTTGTCCGGGTACTTTTGATTCGACGGAGTTTTTAGTCGACTGGATTTTTCTGTGTAAGTGAAAATTGTCTGTGCAGTAGAATTAATGTTCTGAAATGTTGTTATCTATATTCTGTGCAAAATTGGTGAATTTTGATTTTTAGGAAAAATTGTGTAAATTCTGTATACTACCGTTGTGCTGCCCGATTTTTGTCTGATTTCTGATTTGTCCGAATTTCTTCTGAATTAATATGCTATCTGTATATGCTATACAAAGGGAGTTATAAGGGGCCTGGATCCTATGAGATTCAGTTAGTGTCTGGGAAATCTGAAATGAGCTCGATATGAAATCTGATATCTGTTCTGTTCCGGATCATAGGAAATTTGTTTAGGTGCTATAAGCACTATATATGTATTCTGGTGCTATAAGCACATTTGTTCTGGTGCTGTGAGCACAAAGGGAGACATAAGGGGCCTGGATCCTATGAGATTCAGTCAGTGTCAGGGAATTTAGCTATTAAATATCTGATATCTGATTTGATATGTTCTGATTTCCGTATCTGTTCTGTAAGCAAATCTGATTCTGATTTCCGTACGATATGAATCTGATTCTGATATGTATGATATGATTCTGATACGATTTTGTTTTGTTCCGATATGATATGAACTTCTGATTTCTGTACGATTCCGTTTCTGATTTGATCTGTTCTGTTTCTGATTTAAAATGACTTTTGTTCCGTTCTGATCTGTCCGATTTGATATCTGTCCGATTCTGTTCTGATTTATGTACGGATTTGTTTAATGTGTTGGTTTTGAGATTCTGAGAATTTTGATTGGAGGTTTGTTGCTTTGCTGAGCTGTTGAGCTCACTCTTATTTTCTGGTGGTTTTCAGGTTCTGGAAAAGGGAAGGAAGTCCATGAATAGATTTCAGAGTCTGATCAGTATATGTATTGTTTTGTACCTTTTGATTTTTGTACAGTCATGGCTTTTCTGTTCTCTCTTTCTTTCTGTCTAAAAGCCATGTACTGTATTTGTAGATGATTGTTTTGAGGAAAAGAAAAGATAGATGTTTTGTTCCGCTGTATTTGATGTTTTTTTTAGTAGCTCTGTGTTTGTCTGTTTTGTTTAAAATGTTTGGAAGAATCAGTTCTGAAGCAAATTCCAAAGCCAGATCCTGGTTAGTTTTTCTGTCGCGGCCCGGTACGAACTGGATCCGTCTCGGGTCGGGTTGGGTCGTGACAGTCTGGGGCCGCTGGGCACCTGGGCGCTGGGCTAAAGCTTAATGGCATTCTGATTTAGTGATTTCTGAATGTCTGAACTCTGAATATCTGAGTTTGTGTCTTTGTGACATTGTGATTTCTGAATATCTGAATAATCTGATGACATTGTGATTTTTATGACTTTGTGAGTTTGTGACATTCTGATTTCTGAATATCCCGATGACTGATGCTTAATGAATTTTTTTTTTATATCTAATGCTTAATGTATAAGTGTATAACTATGAAAGTTCAAGCAATGATGAAAAACCTTCTAAACAGAAAGTGATAGCCATTGGTCCGTCGTGTGTTGGTTAATACTATTGCAACCAGGTGGCATTTGTGTTACATAAATGACTAAATTCAAGAGCAGATACTTTATAAATTCATTGATATTTGATATTATATTAAATCATTAAGTTTAATGCAATTTGCCGCCTTGGATGGTAATAGTTAGAAAAATCAAGGGTTCACTACAAGAAAATCACTCATTTACGGCGGAAATTGAACCATTTCCGGCGGAAATTGAACCATTTCCGGCGGTTTTGTAGTTTACCGGCGGTTTTCCGACGGTTAGGGTTACAGCCGGAAAAAACGGCGTAGGAAAATAATTTCCGGCAGTTTTTACTGGCGGTAAATAATTCTGGCGGCGTTCCGACAGTTATAAACCGCCGGTCAAATTTATAAAAAAAAAAAATAAATTTTCGAGGTCCGCACCACCGCCGCTCCTGCGCTCCTGGGAATGCGATCCGACTGTCGCGCTCAGACCAGGCGCCGCTCTCGCGCTCCAGCCAGACTCTCCCACGCGCGCGCAAGACTCTCCTGCACGATTCGACTCCCCCGGGCTCAGGCGCTCCAGCACGCGCGATCCGACCTCTGACTCCCCCGCGCTCCCCCGCCAGGCGCTCCCGCGCGATCCGGGACTCCCTCGCTCCGTGTCCGCAGGCGGTGAGGTTTGAACTGGGGTTGGTTGGGAGAAATTTCAAGCAACTGACCAAACTGCTGAAGATACAAATGTGAAAATTTTGTCAATATTTTTTATTTAAACTATATTCAGTACGAAAATTAATTTAGTTTTAAATTATTTAAAAAATAGAACTAATTAATTTAAAATAAAAAATAATATTTAATATGAAATAAAATGTAACTAACTAATTAATTTTAAAATGAAAATTAATTAAATTTTTAATATAAGTTTTAATAATTTTTTATTAAATCATTTAAATAGTAAAAAATTTATTCATTTTTATTTATTTTTAAAAAGCCGCCGGAAAAGTGCAAAAGCCGCCGGAAATTCCGTCGGAAAATTCCCTGGAAAAAAGCCGCCGGAAATGCGCCGGAAAGCCTCCGGAAATTTGGCCGCCGGAAAGCCGCCGGAAATCAGTGGTTTTCCTGTAGTGGTTTACCTGAGCTAATCAAATGAAGCTTTCTAGTTATACTTATACAATTATGGCATTATGCAATATCAATATCTTATTATTGTTTTAATGTTTATTGTTTAACCATCTTCAATTTTTCATTTTGCTATTAATGCAAGTTGAAAAAATGTCCAAGAATCAAGAGACAGGATGTCAAGAATGAAGCTTAAGTGTTGGCACTTGCACTTGTGACTTGGCGACGTTGACGTATCGAACTGCCAATTTAAGAATAAATAAATGTACTTTGAATTTTGTAAATTATATAGTTTGTAAATTGTAAATTTGTAATATGTAGATTATAATTTCTAATAAATGTTTTATTACTGTTAGAATTTATATAGTAATTTTGTAATTTATATAGTTTTGTTTTTGTAATTTATGTAGTTCTACACTTCAGCTAATATGCTCTAAGGCTGAAGGCTCTAATTATAAAATTTAATTAAAATTTTGAATTTTTCTTGCATTTAACAAATTCCGTGTCGGGTCATGTTGACCCGAACCCGATTCGGGTCGGGTTTGGGTCCGGATAGTTGACCCGAATCCAGTTTCGGGTCGTGACAAGCACAGCCGGGTCAATTTCGGGTCTGACCCGAACACGACCCGCCGACCCGAATTGACAGCCCTACAATCAATTCAAATTTATTCGATAAATGATATCCGACTTTACTAGTAGATCCGTCTAGTGAGCCCAAAGTGAGAATGATAAATAGAAAGAGTAGAGTGGAAGAGAATTAGTTGACAAAATTTTCACTTTCTCAATTAGGGCTATAAACAAGCCGAGTCTAGTTCGAGTAGTGCCTAACTCGAGTTTGACTCGTTAGCCAAATCGCGAGCTTAAACTCGAGTTGAGCTCAAAAGGCAAATTGGAGCTTGGCTCATGGCAATATAAACGGGCTCGCAAGAAGAAGTAGGCATGTCCTCGCGGCATATTTCACCAAGAAGAAGAATGAGTTCTGGGTGTTGCATGAGAAGGGTAGAACAAGACATAAGTAGCAATGTTTTTAATTTTTTTTTAAACCGATCATTTGTTGTATTTTTTTAAAATGGCTACAAATCTAGTTAATGCATAGCAGCTTTTTCTTAGAAAGATAAATATCTTTTGAAATCCTAACTTTTCTTTTGGGAGTGGAAGTATGTTTCATATTTTATTGGTGTAAATTAAAAACAAGCTCCTGAGCTCATTGGTCGAACCTCATCAAGCTCAAACTCAAGCTAGTTTAATAAATGAGATCGAGTTTCAGCTGGAGCTCAAGCTCGAGCTTGCTGCTCAATAAGCTCAGCTCGTGAGCTCACGAGTCACTTGACTTTGCTCAACCACACCCCTAATCTCAATCATGAAATATAAGATATAAGACTCATGCACCTCTTTCTTCTATTCAACTAATTAAACAAGATGAGTTATCGAGTTGTGATTAATGTTATTTATTGATTATGAGTTGATGAAATTATTTGAGATATCGATGTCTGTAAATCATATATTTCACAGCCATTTAGACGATAATTTTAACTTTCAGTCAGCCATCAACTTTGTTACATCCTATTTCATAACAAATCACAATACAAAGCAACGGACGCCAATATACAAATAAAACTGTGTCGGGTCAGTGACGAATGATTTATTAATATCAACTTACTCTCGATTGATCGAATGATTTATTTAAACACTGTGCTGACACAGTTATTTTTAGCTGGCTCCCTTAGCCAAATCTGAGTCATTTACCACAGCGGCTGGAGCTGGAAGCAACTCATGGAACAACTTGACAAAGGAATCCATTTTCTCCGTCTCCATGGAACAGCAAACCTTGACGCCGCCGTCGGGGCTTGACAAAATCAGGAACTGTCGAGGGTAGATGAAGGTCGCGGGTCCCATGAACTCCGGCGGCCCCCACCCGAAGTCCACCTTGTTTAGCGGCAGCCTATTCCAGCTTCCCACCGATATATCCGTCGCAGCGAAGTTCCCTGCAGATCTGGCCAGCCGCCGCTTATCCTCCTGAAGCTCCAGGTAATCCACCGCAGACCTCAAATATTCTTCATCCAGCTTTTCAATCGCCTCCCTTATCCTCGCCGCCTGGAGCCCCGCCGCCACTTCCGCCGCAGGCGCAATCGCCACCGTAACTGTAATCGCATTTCCGATGAAGTCGCTCGGAATCGTATGGCTCAGGCGGCGGCGCAGGTCGGCAGTCGTCACAAGACGAATTTCGTCGTCGGGTCGGACCGGGCCTCGTGCCAGGCACGTGCATCGCCAAATATGAGCGGCCAGAGACTCGAAGGAAGTGTATTTGTCGCCACGCGCGTGACACGCCGCCTTGACGGCGACGATCTGGGCGGCTGTGACATTAAGAAAAGTGAACGAGACGGGCTCCTGTTTCTCGGGCCGTTCCCGTAAGTCGAATTCAGGGTGGTGGAATTGAACCGTTGGCGGAGACCGCGCACGGAGGGAGGTGCGATCGATGCACGGGGTTGGGATGGGCCGGGTCGGGTCACGGGTGGCGTCTGCCCAATCGCACATAAACCTCGTCGCAGCGATGCCATCACTCGCTTGGTGGTGGAGGGCGGTGCCGAGGCAGAGACCGCCGCATTTGAACGTGGTGAGCTGGACCATGAGTATCGGAATGCTACCGTCAGTCCTCTCCAATGCGTTCAACCCATCGGTCGGGACGAGCAGGCGACAGTTGTCAATAGAAGGTGTGTAGACTCCAAACTCATCCAGCGTGAGATTAGAGACAGCCTCGACGAACAAAGCCCCTTCGCCGGTGCAGCTTATCTCACGGCGCCCCTGGGTTGATTTGACGAAGCGACCGGCGAATGGGTAGTACGAGACAAGGACTCGGGCGAGGGAGGCTTTGATGGAAGCAGCCGGCGAGGGAAAGCTGGGATCAGAGGAAGTGTTGCGGAAGAAGCAGACGGCACGAACGTGTGTGGGTGCGGCAAAGAGATCGAGATTGGAGAGCCAGATGGGGCTCGTTGGTGTGGGGAGAGCCGGTGGTACCAAGCAAGAGTTCACCACCTTCACCATTTTCGCCATCTGGAAGGAAATGAACTGGAAAACTCAGGTGAAGCCTACTTTCTATTCCATATTAGAATTAATCGCGAATGTGCTGGAGTTCTGACCGCATGTATATATATTATATGGAGAGAAATCTCATCAATGATCATGATCTGGAATGGTATGGATCGGAAGTTTGGGATGTCATAAGAATAATTAATGAATGAGAAACATATTCATCAAAGTTTATCGTAAAAAGGTAGAAAAGAGCTTTCAAACCTTGTATTTGAGATATATAAATGAACTTGATGAACTTAGTAAATCTTTAATATTCATAAGATATCTCTACAAAGTTGTAATATCCATTAATATATTATTGTATTTTCTGGCTACTGGTGGTGCTTGAATATGTTTACACTATGTTATTTTAAAGAGTGCATATATAACATTTAAAGTATATTTGTTGAGCCATTTAGAATATTTTGATCATGTATGAGAAGGTTGAAAGGAGTCCCCAACAAAGAAAGATTTGATGATTCAAGTCGAAGGATGCATGCTTGTATAGTACAAGTCGTAGACACTCCGTTGGAGCAAAAGACATGCAAATAAGATCTTTCGGTGCTGCTTTTGACCTCTACTTATATGGCATTATTAATGTGAGAAAATGATATATGCTAATCGATATTGATAAATAAGACATCGCTCAAAACGAAGACCGGAGTGCCTCGATCATATATAATGAAATGATTAAAGCTTTGTCCGATTACAAAATGGATCATATCGATGCATTCAGGACATCAAATTTATCAAATATAAGTTGTTCGTATGCGACTCGATCGAACGATAAATGCTAGTGGATGCGACGTTAGCAAAACAATATCCAAATGTCCTCCACTTGTTAAACAAGCCTTGTCGATGAATTTAGAGCATCGAATTTAACCAAAGAGAGATCCCGCATAATTAAATTGAACGAAAGCGATCGAAATCGACGGACTACGGACATACTCGATGTTGCCCAAACGTCGTCCGTTTGAAAAATGAATTTCTCCGTTATGTTCGAAACGTTGAAAATACTCAAGATTGACAATAATATTGTCTAAATCCTTGCATAAGGGAAAATATAAAATTTGGTGTGTGAATGAAAATATAAAATTTGGCTTGAGTTGCGAGGCGACAATATATATATAAATTGAAAATGTAAAAGTAAACGATTTTCGAGGTGATGACGACTTTCATACTTAAATTTGTAAATTATATCATCTATATTTAACTTAATATATTTAAATAAGAAGTAATAGTTAATTTGTTATTATAAATATTAGTTAATATATATGTATCTCCAAATTCCAATCTTAAAATTTTAATCACACGTGATAGATAATTCCATTTAAACTAATAATATCAAAATACTAATTTGTAAAAAAAAATAAGATAAATACAAACTCATATGTGCTGTTAAGATATATTTTATATTATACTGCTTGCATGCCACACATAAATGTGTCCTCTTCTAAAAGAGTTTGGCTGAATAATTCTTCTATCGTGTACTTTAGGCATGAGTCCCGCCGCTTAATTAATACAAAAAAAAAGGGACAAAATCATCAATTGAAGGATTCCAACAGAAGCTCTCTCATTTTATTCTCCAATTCGTAAAACACCTCTTGCTTCTCCACTACAGCAGCCCGACCTCCACCTCTCCAAACCGTCCCCCTCTTCTACTTCTCTACAAGCCTACTATTCTATGCTCTATCCCTCCTAGCAGTTATTACTCCCTTCCATTCACTCTCACATCTATACAGCCCTCAACCTCTCATTAACTCCACCAGTCATCAATCCACAAGCCCACTCCACTAGATCTTAAATTCATATCTATAACTCTTTCAATCCCAACGTCACCACTTGTCTGTTCATATAAAATCCACCAAACTCTCTTAACCTTTCTCTCTCGATCTGTTTATATATATATAAATATATATCATAAAACAAGATCAGAAAATAAATATAACAAAAAAAAAAAAAAATCTTCTTTAGCCTCGCCACAAATCTTTGCCGTCTTCGTCGTCTTGCTCGCTCGTCAAGGTATATTATTCGCCAAACTTAAAGCTCAAATCTCATCTTCGGCGTTCGCAACGCACCGGAACCGCCTATGCACGCCTTTATTGTGCGTGGTGGGATGAAAGTCCCGTGCGACGCCTACGGCGAGGCGGGGTTACTTATAAGTACCCGTAAACGGGGAAATAATTGTGCTTTCAAACAGGCACGTTCAAAGACCCCATGCACGCCTCTATTGCGCGTGGTGGGATTGAAGATTACGGCCGCGGTGTCTACATAAATAGACACCAACCATGCACGCCTTTATTGGATGCCCCCAACGCGGGGTAGACGTCGGGATGCTGCCAAAATTTTGACTACAGAAGCTTGAATAAAATAATTTGATATTTCTTAAGCTCAAACAAAATAAATTTGAGATATTTCTTTGGCTCAAATTAAAGAATTTTTGGAAATTTCTCGAACTCAAATTAAATAAAATTTGAAGAATATTTAAGCTCAAATTAAATTATTAATATTAAAAAAAAAATCAATCACTTGAATATCAAATAATTTTGTATGGCAATAGTTCTCTGCTATGTATGTTGGCTCATGGCTGTATGAGGAAAACCTTTGGAAATGTTTAGAAAGAAGAAGTGACCAACAAATTATATCATATCATGTGGGCTTGTGTTTCTAGCAACCTTGATGTTAATATATATATATATATATAAGTAGGATTTCTCTTTTCATATATTCCTGAACAAGCAATGATTAATTTGAGTATGCAAGGAGAAATAATAAGTGCTTTAAAGTCTCAAGGAAGAGTATTGATTGTTGGAGAAATTAAAGCCCAATGTAGACAAATCCAAATGCAATCATAACAAAATTAATGGCTACGATTGGATTAGGGTTGGTAAAGAGAAACATAATTCAACGTATTTTAGTCATTACATTTTGGTGTATTGAATTCAATATTAAATTGAATTCAAGAATTAAAAAAAAAAAGAGGGAAAGAGGAGGGATAAAGCAAGTGGAATGAAAGAGTTGACGGTGATTGATGGCAAATTTCATGAATTCCAAAGTCCTCCATTCCTTATGAATATTGTTGCTATATTATGATAGTAACTTCGATAAATATTAATTCAAGGCTCATGTTGATCGAGTGGACTAAAACATAATCAATAGAATGGAAAAATATTGTCTTATAAAGTCATCAGTAAGTGTTCATAACTATCAAAGACATGGGCACTACATGTAAAAAAAAATGATGCAGCTGAAGGAAATCAAATTTTAGTAGCAAGGGGAAACAAAATATAAGTGAATGAAATACGCCACCGGATCCGCGCCACTATTACAAGCGGACATAAGGCGTTTCATGCCCCCTTCTGCATTCAAAAATAAGTTTCTCAATTTCAATATAATGCATCAAGCAGAGTGTCGACACCTCTAAAATGCGTGTAGCAGCCTTGGGAAGCAAGCGACTGCCCCGAGAAGAGTGCTCTCGCTTAGGGAAGAAAATCACCGCCTCGAGAAGTGTGCATATTTAATTTTAAAAGCCTAATATACATGCTATTTCATCCCCGATGATGACCATACGTGTTGAATGTTGATATCAACCGGAGGGGATTCTATACCTTCAAATATTTCCAAATGCTTATGAAATACAAATATTTTCAAATGCCGAAATTCAGCCCCGATGATGACCGTGTTGAAAGTCTATATCAACCGGAGGGGATCAACTATTTAAATGCCCTCAAATTTTTACAAAATATAAATATTTTGAAATCCCAAAGTCGCCCCGATGATGGCCGTGTTGAAAGCTAATCTCAATCGGAGGGGACTTCAAAACATGCATATTTGAAACAAAATCTTAATAAATTTTAAATTATTCAAATAAAATTTATTATTTAAAACTTAAAGCAAAATTACATCATCATCCGCAAACGTTTGTTAAGGATGATAAATTTCATAATAACTTCAACCCACAAAGAGCAAAATGTCTAATTGAATGTATCACTATGATTCATTCTCAAATGATTTCTCGCCAACGGAGACGTGGCATGTGCCCTATGACCGGGTGGTTTTGCTGCAAAATAGCACCACTATATTACGGTTACGGTCAAAGCCTGTATGTTCTCCAATGGTTAAAAGCCCCTTGAGTAATGAACTATAGGGTGCATTTAATAAGGCATAAAACTTTCTGTTAGCTAAGGTTGACTAAAATTTGTCTCCTTAAACAAGCATCCCCCATGTCTACAATGTCCCCTTGGACGAAGCAACTCATGACTGCCGACAAGGATCCTTCTGTCAGGTTGGGTCGACTACCTCCTCTGACTATACTAGGGACCATGATAGCCCGGGACGACGGAACCATGGGATCTTGATTGGGCTCATCATCATCCCCCCACCATCCGCTTTAAGTATAAAAATAATAAATTTATAAAAAAAATTCACATGTTGCTACTATATGCTAGGTATTTTGTACCTACTTGACGATTAGCCTTAATCGAAAGTTCTCTCTCGTGATCGGGAGGGGTAATTAACTATAGGGGCTTGCGCCTATAGGAAACCAGAACTCAGATCATAAAGTCCTCGCAAAATGAGGGCGAAATCTCTGGGTAATGTCTTATCTACAAACCCATCTGCCTTCCAAAATTTACATCGGAACTTATTCAGTTAAAACTCCATCGCTCAAATAAAAAGAAAAAGAGCGGCGGGGAGGCCGGGGCCGAATTTTCGGAGCCCACAGCTGCGTCCATGAATGGTCAGAAAATGCCAATGATTGCCACTAGAATATGCATGCTGAGTTAATCAGGATCAAACTTTACAGGACAGGAGATTTCTTAAATATCGCCGGATGGAAATCTCTTCAAATTAAGTTTCGGGAGGAGAATGGTCACCTAGTCAGCCCTCATTTCATACAGATGCGATACTATGAGATGAAAAGACACCGAGATGGTGGTCATTCACCACCAAATATTGATCATTACAGTCACCTTGTCGTTTAGCATGTCATTTTATATCGTAGTTGATGTTCTAGATATGACCATGTCATTTTATATCGTAGTTAGTGTTCGAGATATGACCAGTTCATTATGTATTTTTATAAAGATCGATGAATATGAAGCTTTATATTTAATATGTGCATAACATATATACCACCTTAACAATAACTATTATTTAAACATAATAATAATAATAATTATTATTTTAAATATACATAATTTATTTATATTATTTTATGGAAATATAATAATAATAATAATTTTATTTTATTGTAAAATTGTAATTATAAATTACTAATATAACTTCATTCTTATTAACATAATTTTTTATGATCTTTTATATATATTATATTTTTAATCAATATAATTATTTTATTAATATTGTAATAATAATATCTATATATACATTATTTAAAATATACATAATATATTTATATATAAAATATTTATAAATTTAATATATAATATCTTTAGTGTGTTGGATGTCGATGATGCGATTATTTAAAGACTCAATTTTCTTATTTAACACTTATGTTTTGACAAAATTTGGGTTTTTTCTAATTATTTATTGCCTTTTTATTTTATATTATTCTTATTTAAAATTTTAATTATGTCACATTTTAAATATTTATATATAATAATATTAACATAATATTTAGATTTAAATTTAAATTTGAAATCTTTCATAAAAATGCTCACATAAGTTGTTATTTAAGTTTAATTACTTTTCGTCAAATTAAATTAAAAATTTATTTAAAATATTTTGTAATAAATATAAGGTGTGAGAAATCATTACTCTTATCTATTTAAAAAAAAACAACTTAGGTATTATTATTTTAGTTTCATATATATTATTTTCATTAAATTAAATTTGTACAAAATAATAAATTTTAACAGAATAAAATAATTTAACATTAAAGAGTAAGGCTATATTTATTTAAATTTATTTGCCATGCTTCTTATACATTTTTTGATAAAAAATGTGCTATTTTTATAATTTGGTCTTTTTTTAGATATTAATAGAAATTATATTAGCCTTACAATCATTAAAACATTATTGCTTTTAGACACGGCGAATTATTATGTCCGGTTACCGGTCATTCGGTCATCCAATCCAGACGTGCCACGTTACCCAAATATACTAAGACCATGTGTATTTTAGTGAGGTGATACGTCTGGATTGACGTCCAGACGAATCCGGACACCGGACGTAATAATTTACCTTTAAACACCGACTGATTTGTTTTTTTTTTTTTTTCATGCTGCATTTTTTTAAAGCTGCACGTGTGTCTTGCTTGAAATTTTATTTTATTTTTTTATGCAGTAGTGAAGGAGATAGGTAATTGATTGGACCATAATTTAAATTTGCTTTTTGTGGTTGAGAGATATTGAATATTATAAAAAAATATATACCTAATTAATAATTTTTTTAGTTGGATAAATATTATTAACTTTATTATAGATTAAATTACATTTGTAATATAAAAAAATGATCATAATTGATTAAAGTTTGATAGAAGGTAGATAATGATAGTAAGATTATAGTCGCATGACAAAGGTATGGTGATGATAATTAATTAAGCGATCATGATTGGGCAAATCTTAGTTACGAGACAGAGGAGGTGGGGAAGAGATTCTTGATGTTAGATATGAGGAATTCGAGATGTGCCGGAATAGAGATGTCAGTGGTGGTTCCGGTGAGAACTGAGGAGGGAGGGAGTGGAGAAGTCGAATCTTGATCCCCCATGAGAGGCTCTTGATACCATGTGAGAGTAGCCGTGAGGCAGGAGAAGCACAAGACGGGCGAAAGAACGGACAGAGGAATGGAAAAGGAAAATGTATATTGTATGTTAATGTTGAGAACTGTTACAATATAAATAGAGAAATATTTGGTAAAAGATGTAGTAAAGTGCGATACAGGATAAGCAAGATAATGGTGCGTTAACAGTTTAATGATCATAATCAGACAATTGTAATATGGCAATAGTGTTAGGAGGACTGTAGCCAGATAACATTGATCAGAGGATTGTAAATTGGGTCAGGAGCCCAACTCTAGCGATCGTGGTTAGGGATTGTAGCTAGATGATAGTGATTAGGAAACTAGTTCGATGGTGGAGATGAGGCGGTGATCTAGCATGTGGAGCTTAATAGTGCTCCGAAATTCGTCAAACATCTAGGCGGTGATCTAGCATGTGATTGGGCAAATCTATTTAACTAAATCATTCTGATTTGCCAAATAAGAATCAATCCATCCACTGCTGCTATATATGGACAAAATCAACCTGCAAGGAGCCAATAGATCAAACACATAAATACTTAGCAAAATCTTACCACTTGTGATTACATTCTCGAGTGAGAAATTGCTAAAAGTTAATACATATCGTGAGATATATTCTTGAGGATCTGGGCATGTTCCTGAAGCAAAGCAATGAAAACATCCACTCCCCCATTCTCACATAATCTCGGAAGAAATATGACCAATCCATCCGTAGTCAGCCAAGTAGGCAAAAAAGCACACAGAGCTCCTCCTCCACCAAAATCTATGTCTTCAAACTGAAGTCCTAACCAGCTATCAGCCTCCAAGTGAGGTAAAAGAAAGTCTCCACACAAGTCATAAATTGGCACAAGGTTCTCCTCCTTATTCATCTCTCCAAAGTCTATGAACGACTGGAAATAGCAGTTGTCGATCCTCCGAACTGCCTCCCGTATAATCGCAGCTGCCTCCCCCACTCCTCCATTGATCAACTCCCCTGCTTTTGACATCGGATATGCGTCGAGTACAAGGTTTCCAATGAACTCATTCGACACAGGCGGCCGTAGCCTCCGCCTTCCGTTCACAGGAACTCTTATCATGGTAGTCTCCCCTTGCCCAAGTGCTCTTGCTATTGTGATTTTCCTCCAGATATGGCCAAGCAGAACTTCAAAAGTTGTGAACTTTTCTTTGACCCCTGCTTTCAGCTTTGAGTTGATGAATTCATAGGAGTAGTGAATCAAAATATTGGATGTTGAATGAGGCTCAACAAATGATTGACTTAATAAGAAAGTATTATTGCAGTGTTTTGGAGGGATGAAATCTGCTCCCCAGTGTTCAAATTCAAATTTTGGAGGAAAACGTGGTTTGAGCCATGATAGATCATAGTTAGGGATTGGGTCTAGTGGAATGCCACGGGTGATCTTGCTCCAAGCAACAAAGAAGGTGCCCATTGAATGGCCGTCGGCGACTCGATGATGAGCGGTGATGCCGACAATGAGGCCGCCGCATCGAAACCGATTGAGCTGAACCTGGAGGAGATGGGAAGCACTAGTGGTTTTAGGGTGGAGGCGGGCAAGCTCTGGTGATGGTTGGAGCGGCATGTAGTCATCCAAATTGGAGTCCACTGTGGCTTCCACCAGTAGAGCTCCGCCTTCACTGCCACCGAGAATGACGCATGGGTTGTGAGGGTCGCCGCCAAGGCAGGCGGTGAGCCGTGGGAAGTGGAGGAGGAGTGTTCTCGATAGGGATTTTATGAGCTCAGAGTTTGATGGAGCCGGAGCGGAAAAGGCGAAAACAATAGCAACCTGCCGGCCGGGGGCGACGCGATCGAAAATTGTGAGAGGGAGCTCCAACGCCTCTGTGGTGGGTGGTGAAGTTGCAATGACGGTAGAGCGTTGGATTCGTACCTCCATTATTCAACTCAGCGTTGGCTACAGTAATTACTCTCTCTTGCTTGCTTGTCTTCTTCTTCTCTTATAGAGGGAGAGAGAGGAGGGAAAGTGATAACATTTTATAATAAAATCGTTTAAAATTTTCTTCCTTAAAAATTATATATAATTAAGTAAAGTTATAATATAATTTATCATTTTTAGTTAACTTTAATATAAAATTAAATTAAATTAATTTTTTAATTAAGTAAAGTTATAATATAATTTATATTTCATTTATCTAAAAATAATATAATAGTTATAATTATATATTTTAACTTAAATTTTATAGTTATAAAAATTAAAATTACAATGGATTTATTTATAATTATTATTTCAGCTAAATTTTTTTGTATAAACTAATTTTATCTATTATATTTACTTTTACCTAATAAGACATAAATTTATTATGCTTCTAAATAATTATACATATTTTCTTAATTTAAATAATTTAATTTAATTAATTTTTTTAAAAAATTATATAGAAAAAATTTATAACTATTATATATATTAGATTAAAATTTATATTGCCGTCATTTATTATAATTTATTATAACTATTATAATATTTATAAATACTATTAATAAATAATTTACAAAAAATTTTATAATATTTGTACTATTTTTTATAATTTCTAAAAATATTTACATAATATAATTAATTAAATATTTATAAGTAATTAAATATTGTCACATTTGCAACGAGATTCTTAGAAATAGTAGGTAATAAGAAAAAGAAAAAAGAAAAAGAAAAAGAAAACTATAAGAGCTATGAAAGGTGTCAAGGGAAGTAAAAAATATCATTCTTCTTTAAATGGAGATAACATGACCTAAATGTAGTATTAAATAATATTGTGACGTATACCTTAAAGAGACGACTATAACATAAATAATATTTTTGTATAAGTATGAAGGTTGTGATGGTTATACTGTAAGTAGAGTTGAGTTGTAAGATTGAAGGAGATAATTATAGCGCAAGCAAGGTAATGACGCACACATAGAAGTACTGATGATTATGAAACCAATGAAGTTGCGGTATCAGTCTTGAAAGATACGACCATAATGCAAGCGACATTGCAATGTAGGCGATTAAAATTACAACATAAGTAAGGTTGCAACATGAGTCTCCCGAAGTTAGCAAAGCAACTTGATATGAAATTGGTAGTTTATGTTTTAAAAGATGGTGATGAGGAATATTTTTATGTTCAAAATTTGAACAATATCTATGAATGAATTTATATTGAACACCATCATTTAAAGCAGCCCTCTATTATTCAATCATGCATGCGCTGCATGAATCTTTATTTTTTATTTACAACTACTGTTGGCTTTAAGTGCCGTTTTAATAGTTCTATGCAGCTTTTAATAGCTGCAGAGCATTGTCCCTTTTTCGATTTCCTTCCTCCTGCAAATGTTTTTGGTCCATTTACTTTACTTGGCCAATCCTGCTTTTAGCCATTTAGTGGGAATGACGAGTATCTTGTCATTTGCTTGACTAATATACTCATTATGTGCGGATATCGGATCATCCGGAGCAGGAGTGTTAATTTTGGGTCACAGTTTGGGTTCGGGTCGAATCCGAAACTGACCCAATAGTATTCGGGTCAATCCGAATCCGACCCGTTTTTGAAAACGGGTCGGCTTTTCGGACACAAACCCGACCCAACCCGAATGACCCGATTCATACATAAAACAGCTAGTTTTTTGGTCCAAAAATGGGTCAACTCCGCTTTTCGGGTCAAAAACAGGTTTTCGGGTTGCGAGTCAACCCGAACCGGACCTGATTTTTGAAACGGGTCGAATTATTGAACCCAAACCCTATCCGTTTCGAGTTCGGATCAAACCAAATCCAAAATTTTCTGGTCGGGTTTCGGGTCGGGTCCAATATTGACACCCCTAATCCTGAGGCTAATCAGAACACGTCATGTCATCTTGTACACATCGTATATACAACCGTGGTACATGATAAAAAAATTATGTGGAGTGCTCTGATTCATTTCCGAAAGTTGTCAGTATCTGCACAGAATAATTTCATCAGTCCGATCGGTACATATTAATACAAAATTATATTAGTCCTACAATCATTAAAAATAATTGCATTTAAACGCCACTGTTTTGTTCTCTTTTATCTTTTTTTTCATGCTGCATTTTTGTTAATGTTGCACGTGTTTGTGTCTCTTGCTTTAAATTCTATTTTGTTTTATTTTATTTTAATTTTTAGGGTGTAGTGAAGGAAGATTGGTCATTGATTAGACCGGAATTTAAATTTTATTTGGGCAGTAGAAATGAAAAGTATATGGTAATATATAATTAAGGAAAATTATTATGATCATTAAAAAAAAAAGTAATAAAAAGAGCAAATTTGTAATGCCAAATAATTTAGTAAGTTTCGAATGCACCAAAATAGTTGGTATATTCAAATTGAAACACATAGAGAAACTAATTAAAAAGAAGCAAGACAGGGATGAGGAGAGATTTAAATATTTTTTTATATTTAAAATAATATTTAATTAATACCAATAAATAATATTTAAAAGTATTATATAGAAAGTAAAAATTATAAATTATATAGTGAACGTTCTTAAAAAATAATATATGAATTTTTCAAAATTATTCATATAAATTTTAAAAACTAATTTAAAAGAAGATAGAGTAAATTTTATAATATATTTTTTCATTAAAAATAACATAATTCTATTTGATAATAGATTTTTTAAGAAATTTAAATTTTTATATTGAGAAAAAGTTTTTTATATTCAAATTTAAATACTCATCATATTTCAAAAAAAAAAAATAGTTTTCATTATTTTTATAGAGTAAAAATTTTAATATTATACATTTTAATTATAATTTATATATATATATATATATATATATATATATATATATATATATATATATATATATATATATATATATATATTAATTTTTCTATATTATACTTTTTTAAATATTAAAAAATTATTTAAATAACTCTCTCTCCCCATTTGTCTTCTCTCTTAGTTTCTCTCCAAAACATTTCTCTCTATTGTATCAATTAAATAAGTCAAATGATTTGGTGCATTCAAAACTCACTAAGAGGTTGTTTGGTTGCCTGCAAAGTAAACGCAATGTAAAGTAAATGCAGTGTAAAGTAAATGCAGTGTAAAGTAAATACTTTGAGGTTGTTTGGTTCTCTGCAAAGTAAACGCAGGAGAAATGTTTCCCTTGTTTGGTTAGATATATCAAGAGTAAAATAAAAACAGTGCATTTGTAATTTTTTTTTTCATTATAACTTATGTATTTATAAAACTAATCACCGATTGTTTAAACTTCGTTTGGGATAGCTTCTTCTTGCTTTCTAAAACAGCTTTTCAGTACAAAGAATGAGGAGAAGTGCTCGGGTGCTGAATGACGTGCGCAGATACTACAGTTAAATACGGGTCTTACCAAGCATTTGTGGTAGTGGGAAGCTGCAGCAAACATCACAGTTAAACAAGAATATATGCGATTGCCACATAAAAAAAGACAGATGCGTAAGAGCATGCTCTGCTCCCTCTTCATAATCATGGAAGCCGTTCCAATGTTCTCAAAAAATTAAAAAATCAAAACACCAAGCAAACACTAAAAACCAGTAAATATCCTATTCTTAAGACGCGTCATACACAGAGCGGAACAAGTTCAATCAAACATTAAAACGTTAACCGGATTTTCTTCCAATATATGATCTCTAAAAGTATACAGCCCTCCTGCCAATCCATGCGATCTATCTTCTCTCAAATATCTACAAAAGCCACACCAATAATCAAAATCAAGCAACATAGCAGAGGTACAAAACTTAACAATTCACCAAACCAATCAAATGCACCTAACAGGAACTCTGAGTTCATTCGAAATAGCCGACACATAAAGAGCAAACTCCCGTTCCTCATAAAACCCAATAAGATAAATCTGAGCCAAGTTTGAAATCTGCAATTTTCACAGCAGCTCCGCTCATTAGCCAACAAATCAATAATCAAAGACGGTTCTTATTTCTTCTCTATACTTCTTTCTTTATTTTGTTATTGATATAAAAGTTATTGGTATCTTATTATACCACAAAATCTCAGCCAATTGCATGGCTTTCATGATTTCTCCTGAATTTCTAACTGTCAATCAAAATTTTTTCATTAAACTTCGGTATTATCAATTTTCTATTACCCATTGTTACTGCTAATTAATTGTTGCGTTGGATACCTTGCTTCTTTTTAGCAAATCAAAGTTTTATAGATCACAACAGTTCCTAAACTCTTAAGTGCACTTAAGTGTGATTTGCTCCAAGTGCAACCACAGAGCATACACACACTTAAATGCATCCTTTTCGAGCATGTGCTGCCTAAAATTTTTTAAATCACTAACAATGAAATGGAAGCTTACTTCACAGTAACTATGAATGTAAAAATCAACTTTTCATCATAAAATTTTTTGAAAAACAGTGAGAAAACAATAATAAAGTAGTAGCCAAATGAATTCAATGATATGGAGCAAACGTTTGCTTCTCAAGCTAAACCACAATCAAAGAATATGAAAAGTATAAGAACAGTGTAAGAGAGAAGAGAAGAAAGGAGAGAGCGAGAGAGAAGAGAAATATGTACTTATTTCTCCCGATTTTTATAGTGGATTTCTTAGTGTGGTGTGGCTCCATGGTTTTTTTTCCCCGATTTCAGGTTTTTTCACTTTAAATCCTAGTGTCCTTTCACATTCCGCTGCTTTTACTTTCTTATTTATTTCGTAAAGGTGTTTTACTTCCATCTCCCAACATGATCATAATTCTAAAGTAGATGAAGAAGAGTCTCCGCATCCAAAATAGAAGTTTTATTCATACTATAAATTATTCAACACACTTCATAACACTTTATTTATAGATGATTGTACCTATCATGGATTTAAAGGCTATATCCCTTAGTGTAGCTGGTGTGTTATGCTCATGAAAATAGCTCTGGAAAGAAGGATCTTCTTAAACAAAGCAAGGCTCTTGGAAAATAGCCTCTAGATAAATTCCTCATAAACATAGCCGAACAAGGCTTTGTTCCCATGAAACAAATACCTTCATGACTAAGGAAGATCCCTGAACCAATCCCAGGACAAATAACATTGTATTTGGAATACCTAAAAAAAAAAACAAGACTCCATGAAATCCAACATAGATGTAAGTAGACAAATATGGGAAATTTAAATGAAAACACAAATTGACTCATCAGATTTAATTACAGACTCCAATCTTATTTTTTTCTGATTCAATCAAAATGCAAAACTTTGACTAACATATTCATTTTGCATTTACGACGACAATTCTTGAATTTGAGAATTTGTTTGGGACAACTACAAAATATTGTAAAGGTGGATGTGAAGTTTATGTGGAGAAAAAAAAAATTTAAAAGCTGTCGTGAATATTATAAATATATATTTAAAAAAATATGGTAAGATGTATATTAAGTTATTGCAAAGGAAATACAATGGTGAAATACGTATGTATGTCAGTGATGCTGCTCATACTTTAATCACATTATTATTGTTTTCCCTTATTAATCCTGGACCTTAGAGGTCCTTTGTTGTTCTAATTACTATAGCCTGTACAACTATGTATCTTCTTGATTTGTACTTTTTTCTTTTACTTTTTGATGCATTGCATACCTTCAAACATGAAAAAATAGTTTACAAACACTCAAGTGGCCATAGACGAACTACCTAAAGTTAAACAAAGTGAAAGTAGATTTGAAAAATGCCCATTTTCAAGCCATTTAAGGCTGATTTATGATTAGAGTCGAATTTCTTCTACTTGTTTAATTTGATTTTATCGGGGCGTTATGTTCTTTTGGATTAGAATAAATTTAAATTTAAAGTTTGATTGGATATGAGTAGATTGCATTTGAATATTTGGTCTTATTTTTTAACCCAATTTCTATAAGCAGGGATTTGCGATGAACATTTAAAATTTCGTATTATTGAATGAACTTATTTGGTGCCAATTAAGTTTTTTCTAGGTCTAAGCTTTGATACCAAAATTTGTTGGAGGGTAAAATAGAAGAAAACTACACACATACAGTTTGAAGTTGCAAATGTCCAAACGTTTAAATGTAATCTAATCCTATGAAATCCGACCAACTTTAAATCTAAACATATTCTGATACAAGAGATGATAACACCTAGTAAAATAATTCAAAGTAAAAAAAAAAAAAAATTAGTGAGTTTTTTTTGGATTTGCTTTTTCTTCTGCGTCAACAGAGAAGAAGAGAGATTTACAAATCTTGATTTGGCCGAACAAGCGAACGAAAGGGATAAATTTACCTTCAGAAATTGCGAGCTCCCGTCCTTACTTCCGATGGAAATGATGCAACTTCCGATCGGACAGGCAAAGGTAACGTGGTCGAAGGAGCGAAGTAGAACAAGAACGAAGGAGCCCTAGAAGCCTTTCGTGCAATCTTACAGCTCGTGCGAAGCAATGAAGGCGAACAGGGACGATGATGCAAACTCGAGCTACCATCCTGACTTCCGATGAAAATGGCCAAACTTCCGATCGGACAAGCATTAGGAACGTCCTCACGCGAAGTCTGAGAAGAACCAAGGAGTCGAAGAAGCCTCTCGTGCAATCTTACGCCACCTGCGAAGCAATGAAGCCGAACAGCAAGGATGATGCGAACTCGAGCTCCCGTCCTTACTTCCGATGAAAATGGCGCAACTTCTGATCGGACAGGCTTTAGGAAACATCGTCGCTCGAAGTCTGAGAAGAACAAAGGAGCCGAAGAAGCCTCTCGTGCAATCTTACACCACATACGAAACAATGAAGCCGAACAGCAACGACGCCAAGCATAACTTCGTCGAGCGAATTTATAACCCGCACGTATCGAGCGGGTTTCAAATTCCCGCAAAACAGCCTCCGTTTTACACGACTAATGCATCAGATGATTTCCTTATGTTACGCTCAAAATTAACCAAACAACCAAATTTAATAAATACATGCATTTGTTTTACTTTACCCTCCTAATTCAGGCAACCAAACAGCCCCTAAATTATTTGGCGGATTTAGGTCCCTCCCCCATCTCTCTCTCTCTCTCTCTCTCTCTCTCTCTCTCTCTCTCTCTCTCTCTCTCTCTCTCTCTCTTCTCTCTTTCTCTCTCCCCATTGTCTCCCTCTCCAAAACATTTCTCTTTCTTCAATTGAATATGTAAAATGATTTGATGCATTCAAACTGGCTAAATCATTTGGCGGATTTAGAGTGCACCGAACAATTTGACAAATTTGCTCATTTTTAAATGGGAGAGGTTTCAGTCGGAGCAACAACCTGGGGAAGAAGAAGAAATATGGGAGAGGATGAGTCGGAGCAACGCTCTGGGGAAGAAGAAGAAAAATCGGAGAGATTGAGGCGACGGCCTTGAGCGATGGCTTCATTTCTTTCGGAAAATAAGGGCAACGGAAGAGCTTGACGACACGGGCGCCGCGGGTAAGTTTTCCGCCTAACTTTAAATCCCATTAAATCCACCGAACTGAGGGATTTAGTAAATCCCGGATTTAAGCCGTAAATCCGGGATTTAACGAGCGCACAAAAACTGTTTGGATGGATTTAGCTTAAATCCGACTTAAATCCCGCTGTAAATCCGATACCAAACAGCCCCTTAGAGGGCACCGAACAATTTGGCAAATTTGCTCATTTTTAAATTTTTTTAATAATCACACTTTTTTTACTTAATTATCTTTTAAACACGTCCCTTTTTAAATTTAATCTAATATAAATAGGTTTACTACATTATGTAATTTGAATTGAGATAGAGATTTACAGATCTCAGCGCACACAAAAAAAAAAACACTTTTATTTAATAAATTTCAAATAACACATATCTACTGATAAACTATTTCAATAACATATTATGTAATTTAAATTCTTCAAATTATTAAAGCATAGTTCTAAATTATATTTTATAAATTAATCTTGTTGTTAAGAACTTTGAATTAAGTTTAAGAAAGTTTTTTTTTATTTAGAAATGATACGTCATCACAAAATTAGCTTGATCATGCACGAATCTCGAGGCAAAAGCTAGTTGGAGACTTCAAAAATTAAATCCGGGAGCATCCGAACTCCGATTTCAACGAGCTTACAGTCAAACTGAGCGTCTCGGAAATACGAACCCAACGACACCAAGATCGACCCAATCCGAGCCCAAATAAGTCCGAATCAAGAGTTCAAAGCGCTGTCAAAAGGTTCAAACCGTAATTTGAGTTACCAAACGGTCCCCGATTTTGACGAGCTTATACTCGAATCGAACGGCTCGACGAGATGAATCCAACGAGCCCAAGATCACTAAATTCCGACATCATTAAGGCCTCCAAATGTCCAACGAACGGTGCACGATCGTAGGATTCAATATCGGCCGTCCATTTGACCACTCCCTATTCGCCCTTGATCTCACACCTATTTACGGACCATGCCACTCCAGAAAATCTATAAATAGAGCCCTCATTCTTCACAAGAGAGGATCTAAGCAAGAGAGAGAAGAAGAGAAGAGAAGGAAGAAGAGAAGGAAGGAGTTCCTCCTCGACAGCCGCCGGACCACCGTCGGACCACCGCAGAACCTCGCCGGACCACCGCCGGACCACCACAGGAATCTCGTCGGACCACCGCCGGACCACCGCTGGACCACCGCAGGAACCTCGCCGGACCACCACATAACCTCGCCGGACCACCACCTTAAGGCCCGACGTTCAGCTCCTACGTCCTACTGGACCCGACGTCCTGCCAAAGACCCTACGTCTTGTTCAAGGCCTGACACTCAGTCCCTACGTTTTGCCGAAGACCCGACGTCCTGCCAAAGACCCGACGTCTTGTTCAAGGCCTGACACTCAGTCCCTACGTTCTGCCGAAGACCCGACATCCTGCCAAAGACCCGACGTCATACTCAGGGCCCGACATTCAGTCCCTACGTCCTGCCGAAGACTCGACATCTTAAGTAATTGATTGTAATCTGATCACCCCTGGAGGTGATTCAGTCCTTTGTAACAAACTCAAAGTCTAGTGGAACCATTTTCAACTGGGCTAGGCCTCGTGGTTTTCCCCTTTTAAGGGTTTTCCACGTAAAAAATCTTGTGTTCTCTGTGTGTGCTAGTTATACGTACAACGCTAAGACGTAGAATAAAATCTCTATCGCCGCGTAATTTCTAGCCCGCAACAGATTGGCGCCGTCTGTGGGAAAGCTAATCCCACTACATCAAGGAACCATCCAATGGTCAAAAGGCGTAGCCATCGCATCATGGGAACCTCCCGCTCTAATTCACACCAATCCAGGAATCAGTCCCTGAATTAAGGACGACAGGCATCTGCCTCCTTTCACCCCGATAACCGACACCCTGCAGGAGAAGGAACTTCAGGGCCATCCCTAGAAGAACGTATCAGAAAAATGGAGGAATCTCAGAATGAGATCCTTCAGCTCTTAAGGGGAGCTCGAGGACCAGCGCCAGTGCCCCAAGAAGATACTCTTCTCCCTCGAGACCAGCCAGGATTCGAAGACATTCTTCATGTCGAAGTCCCCCTTCCTCCGCCAAGGATGCGCCCTCCTACACGTCCAGAGAATGAGCTTGCTGATACAGCAAGCTCTACCCTTCCTTCACACACGGGCCACCGGCATCATATGCCTCCAGAAGTCCCAGAAGACTTGGACCAACAGCACGTTACTGAACTCCCCCGCAATACTCTCCGGGATGAGCTGCGGAGGCTAGTCCGAGAAGAGTTCCCCACAAGAGGTACAAGACACTCCCTTCGCCAACGGGACGTTCACGAATCGTCACCTTTCACCGAAGCTGCCCTCCGATACCCCGTTCCGGCAAGATTCAAACTCCCGAATATTGATTCGTATGATGGAACTTCAGACCCCTACGAGCATATCGACCACTACCGCACTATTATGCATATCCAGCAGGCCCCGGACGCTTTGCTCTGTCAAGTTTTTCCTGCCACCCTTAAAGGGCAAGCCCGGACATGGTTCTACTCACTGCCTGCCCGATCCATCTCGATATTCGTTAAATTGGCCAAACTGTTCGTCGAACAGTTTGTAGCCAACCGAAGGACGATTAAAGATTCCTCCCACCTTTCAGGGATACGTCAGAACGAGGGTGAATCCCTTAAAGAATACTTCCAGAGGTTTTCTACGGAAGCCCGACAAATTCCAGGGGTAGATCCCGAATTGCTTAGAGGTGTATTTCTTGGAGGACTCCACCCAGGCCCCTTCTACTCAGCACTCATGCGAGATACGGTCCATTCATATGCGGATCTAATCCATCGGGTAGAGGCTCAAATCTCCGCCGATGATGCCATCAATGCTCATAGAAAGCAATTTGAGCAGACGACCGGGAAGCGTAAATATCCCCCAGGGACGGAGAATCCCCCCTCACAAAGGAAGAAGCAAGGAAACTACAATTTTCCTCCTCGACCCTCACAGCCGCGACAAGAACCTCGTCAAGAAAAGGAGTACACACCACTCAATACATCCCAAGCAAATGTATTAATGGCCATCCGGGATCAGGAGAACATAAAATGGCTACACCCTTTGAAGCCCAACGTCGGAAACCAGGAGCAATATTGCCACTTCCACCGTAGCCGTGGGCACACTACTGAAGCATGTTGGCAACTCAAGGAAGAAGTTGAGAGACTGATCCGACAAGGATATCTCCGACAATTTATCAAGAATGCACCAGCCCGAGATGAAGTTGGTCCGACTGGGGGGCAGAATCAACAACAAAGGCAGTCGATAAACAATCGCCAAATAGTGGGGGAAATTGGAACCATTGCTGGGGGCCTATCAACGCCTTGCCGAATTTTAATTGCGTAGAGCACAGTAGTGCTGCTTGTTTTAAGTATCGTATATCTTTAGTATTGTATGACTTTAGTACTGTCTGTCTTTAATTTTGAATATTGTTTGTGGTGTTTGTAGCTTCTCCCTCCCTAAGCTGTCTTAGGGAGTTATGCTTTTGCTTAATGTAGTAAGACTTTGTTTCTTTATCTTTTTCGAGTAAAATTGTATTGATAAATTCGCAAAAGCTGTGAACGTTAATATTCTTGACTCGAACAAATACATAATCGTTATTGTAGCTCAATCACCAGATAATCAATCCTTGGTGGATTCTCCCGACCTCTTCCACACAGGTTAACGTCGTCGAGCAGGGCTCCGGCATACAACCTCGGAAAGGTCTCACATCCTTGGTGGATTCTCCCGACCTCTTCCATACAGGTTAACGTCGTCGAGCAGGGCTCCGGCATACAACCTCGGAAAGGTCCTACATCCTTGGTGGATTCTCCCGACCTCTTCCACACAGGTTAACGTCGTCGAGCAGGGCTCCGACATACAACCTCGGAAAGGTCTCACATCCTTGGTGGATTCTCCCGACCTCTTCCACACAGGTTAACGTCGTCGAGCAGGGCTCCGGCATACAACCTCGGAAAGGTCCTACATCCTTGGTGGATTCTCCCGACCTCTTCCACACAGGTTAACGTCGTCGAGCAGGGCTCCGGCATACAACCTCGGAAAGGTCTCACATCCTTGGTGGATTCTCCCGACCTCTTCCACACAGGTTAACGTCGTCGAGCAGGGCTCCGACTCACAACATCGGAAAAGTCTCACGTCATTGGTTAACGTCGCTAGAATGTCGTCAATAGACTTCTATCTGACTTCTCCATAATGTTAAAATTCTTCCCGATTTTGAATTTCCTCCTGCGCTAAACTTTTGCCTTGCAGGACTTTCGACGGAATATTACACGACGCCGAAATTCTTCCTTTCATCGGACTAATACCCGTCATCAGACTTCTGCTCGTCAGCGGACTTCTACTCAACGTCGGACTTCTGCTTGTTAGCGGACTTCTACCGTCGTCGGACTTCTGCTCGTCAAAGGACCTTCGTCGGTCTTCTACTTGACGCTGCACCTCTACCCGACTACGGACTTCTACTCGACCTCAGACTTCTGCTCGTTAGCAGACTTCTACTCAACGTCGAACTTCTGCTTATCAGCGGACTTCTACTCGACGTCGGACTTCTCCCTGTCGTCGGACTTCTATCCGTCGTCAGACTTCTGCCCGTCGACGAACTTTCATCGGAATTCTGCCCGAGGTCGTACTTCTACACGACGTCAGACTTTACCTTGTCATCGAACTTCTACTCGTCAGCAGACTTCTACTCGTCGTCGGACTTCTGCCCGTCGATGAACTTTCATCGGTCTTCTTCCCGAGGCCGAACTTCTACATTACGTCGGACTTCTCCCTGTCGTCGGACTTCTACTCGTCAGCGGACTTCTACTCGTCATCGGACTTCTGCCCGTCGACGAATCTTTGTCAGTCTTCTACCCGACGCTGCACCTCCACCCGACTTCGTACTTTTACCGGATGTCGGACTTCTACCAGTTAATAGACTTTTGTTGGTCTTCTACCCGACGCTGTATGACTACCCGATGTTGAATTCATGTCTGTCATCATACTTGTCCCCGATGCTGGAAGTTTGCCCGTCATTCCAACCTCTCTCCTTACAACGGTCTATCCGACCTCCATTGCCAACCACCAAACATCGGAACTCCACAAGATCTCTCGAAGAAAAGAGGGAGTGGGGGAAAGAAGAAAATCTCCGAACTTCCTTGCCAAGAGAGGGGCCTCAGAAGACTGAGGGAAGGCCTCAATAGAAAGGACAGAGGGAGAAAATCTCCGAACTTCCTTGCCAAGAGAGGGGCCTCAGAAGACTGAGGGAAGGCCTCAATAGAAAGGACAGAGGGAGAAGATCTCCGAACTTCCTTGCCAAGAGAGGGGCCTCAGAAGACTGAGGGAAGGCCTCAATAGAAAGGACAGAGGGAGAAGAGAAGAAAAGAGAAGAGGAAGAGGAGTGGAGTGATTTTCTAAAGGCTTGAAGTGCCTATTTATAGTTTTTTAGGAGAGGGAAGAGAAGTTTCTAGAATTCCTGAATTTCTAAATTTTTCTAAAATTTTTTGGAATTTTTTAGAATTTTTTGGGAATTTTTAGGAATTTTTAGGAATTTTTTCGGGCCAAAAAACATGAAAAAATCCTATTTTTCGTGAGGTGGGGCCCACTTGAGGCGGTGGGCCGAACCGCCTCACCCTCCACCGCCTTACGGAGCGGCAGCTCCAAGCGGCGCGGGCCACCGCGCGGGTCAGGCGGCCCGCTGGAGCCGACCGCGCGGGTCAGGCGAACCCGCCCGCTAAACGGACCGCGCGGGTCGGGTGGACCCGCTTGCGCGGGTCAGGCGGCCCGCCAGAGCGCGGGCCACGCGTTCCAATGCCACGCCGGCGGTGCCGGCGGCGGCCGGCCGGCCGGTCCGGCCGGTCCGGCCGCCTAGCCCTCCTAGGGCCCGATTTTCGTCCCGAAAACTTCGTTTTCGACGTTTTTGGGGTCCCCGGACACGTTTTTCGACGTTCCGGACTCAATTTCAACACTTTCGGAGATCAACGGGGCCTCTATGATCAAGTTTGAGCAAACCATTAATTTTCGGAGCGCATTTTTTGGCATTTCGGCCTATGCAAATTGTCGACACTTTTATTTTCGGACTTCTGGAGCTTCGACGTCCGAAAATAGGGGGGCAACTGATAAGTCATCACAAAATTAGCTTGATCATGCACGAATCTCGAGGCAAAAGCTAGTTGGAGACTTCAAAAATTAAATCCGGGAGCATCCGAACTCCGATTTCAACGAGCTTACAGTCAAACTGAGCGTCTCAGAAATACGAACCCAACGACACCAAGATCGACCCAATCCGAGCCCAAATAAGTCCGAATCAAGAGTTCAAAGCGCTGTCGAAAGGTTCAAACCGTAATTTGAGTTACCAAACGGTCCCCGATTTTGACGAGCTTATACTCGAATCGAACGGCTCGACGAGACGAATCCAACGAGCCCAAGATCACTAATTTCCGACATCATTAAGGCCTCCAAATGTCCAACGAACGGTGCACGATCGTAGGATTCAATATCGGCCGTCCATTTGACCACTCCCTATTCGCCCTTGATCTCACACCTATTTACGGACCATGCCACTCCAGAAAATCTATAAATAGAGCCCTCATTCTTCACAAGAGAGGATCTAAGCAAGAGAGAGAAGAAGAGAAGAGAAGGAAGAAGAGAAGGAAGGAGTTCCTCCTCGACAGCCGCCGGACCACCGTCGGACCACCGCAGAACCTCGCCGGACCACCGCCGGACCACCACAGGAATCTCGTCGGACCACCGCCGGACCACCGCAGGAACCTCGCCGGACCACCACATAACCTCGCCGGACCACCACCTTAAGGCCCGACGTTCAGCTCCTACGTCCTACTGGACCCGACGTCCTGCCAAAGACCCTTCGTCTTGTTCAAGGCCTGACACTCAGTCCCTACGTTCTGCCGAAGACCCGACGTCTTGCCAAAGACCCGACGTCTTGTTCAAGGCCTGACACTCAGTCCCTACGTTCTGCCGAAGACCCGACATCCTGCCAAAGACCCGACGTCATACTCAGGGCCCGACATTCAGTCCCTACGTCCTGCCGAAGACTCGACATCTTAAGTAATTGATTGTAATCTGATCACCCCTGGAGGTGATTCAGTCCTTTGTAACAAACTCAAAGTCTAGTGGAACCATTTTCAACTGGGCTAGGCCTCGTGGTTTTTCCCCTTTTAAGGGTTTTCCACGTAAAAAAATCTTGTGTTCTCTGTGTGTGCTAGTTATACGTACAACGCTAAGACGTAGAATAAAATCTCTATCGCCGCGTAATTTCTAGCCCACAACAAGAAATTTATTTTTTATATTTTTATTATCAAACTTATAATCATATATATGAATTAAAACATAATAAACTTATTTTTTTATTCCATTTCTAATTAAGTATCAATTTTTACTGCATCAATATTGTTAAACTAATTATTTTAAAATAATCAATAATTTTTTCCTTAAATTAGTTTCAAATTATTGTAGTTATCTACATATTAATCTAGCAAACATAATTATTGCTACAATCATTTAAATTTAATAATTTACTTAAGTAATATTCCAGTTAAATTATGATTTAAATTACTTTAATTTAATTCTTCATAACTAAATTTTAATTTAATCAAATAATCAATAAATTAATTAAGAATTTTTTTCTCTTTGGCTTAGTCGTTCCACAAAGAACATGATGTAGTAGATTGACAGAAGAATTAGATCTTCGGAAAACCCAAATATGGAAAACAAACCAAGTTCAAGGCTCAAAATATCATCGTATTCATCATCCTTTCATACTACATGCAATACTAACATATATAAACTAGCCATAGAACAATCTAGACAAACATGAAATAACAAGATAAGCTATTCCTAATGAGAACTTTAGCTAAGATGTTCCACCTCATACTACCCTAAAGTCAGAAGAGCTTGACTCCTTCGAGACGTGTTATCGATATGAAGGTAGGTGTAGAAAACACAAGCAATCTCTTGGGTCGAAGATTTTGTTTGTTCAAGAATTAGCATATCTTCCTTGGGACTTGGATTTTAGAATATTACTCAACATGCAGTGCAATCAGTTCCAAAATCAGGCACCTTAGCCTTCATATCATCTCAAAGAAGAATATTGGAAGGCTTTAAATCTCAATGAATAAGACTTTGATGAGCCGAACTATGCAGATAGCCCCCTTGGCTACATCCAGGGGAACGCTCAATCTCTTGTTCTACTCCAAGCAGTAGCGAAGCCGTGAAATTAAGGTTATGTTTGGAATAGCTTTTTATGTTGTTTCTTAAAGCAGTTTTATAGTACAAAGATTAAAATTTATTTACTAGAAAGCTACTTTAAGAAGCAGTAAAAAAACCATCCAAAATGAATCCTAAATTTTTTATGTCTGACTTTTGTGAGAAATGTAATCTCTGATTTGTATTCATTCAAACCCTTTGATAGCATCACGCAACTCCATTCTTTTAAGAGCAATCTTAGGCTTCGTTTGGGACGGTTTTTTTATTGCTTTCTAAAACGGAGTTTTAGTACAAATTTTTTTATTTTTATTTTAAAACTCCGTTTTAGAAAGCAATAAAAAAGCCGTCCCAAAGGAAGCCTTAGTGCTACACGACCCTTGTAAACTGTACCAAATCCTTCTCTACCGATAACATTTTCTTTGCTGAAGTTGTTGGTTACATTCCTCAAGACTTGGATCAAAATCACCATGTTTTCAGCTTCAATTTCTTGCACATCACTGGGAGCATACCTTGCTTACCTATAGTTCTCCCTTTTTCCTGCCCCCCATATTTGTGCTCGATTCTGTTGCCACCATAATCTTTATTGTGTCTAAATCTGAACCATAGTGGTCGAAGTCAAACCATGGGAGGTCAGGCTCGACGCCTAACATGGGATCACGGGTCTAGTCGCGAGAGTAAGCAAAGGCGGAATCGAAAACATGTGTTTCGACAGCAGCAGTGGCAGTTGCTTCGTCAGGTTTCATATCGCAATCATGTTGTCCGTCTCTCTCAACCGGAACAACTAAATCATGTTCGGTTACGCTTTATAGATTGAAGAGTTCCTCGTCGGGGTTTAGATCACGGGTTGCATGTTGGAACATAGGGGAGTTGAGAATGAAGGCGGCGATTTGATTGCAGACTAAGTGATTGGGTAGGAGATTACAGGAGTGGACTAGGTGCAAGAGCCGAAGCGGAGTGTGGGACGAGGCGTGCACGATTGCAGGAGCAACCCCATTAAGACGTGTGGGCATGGTCGCAGGTCGGTGGTTAGTCATGGGATCAGGCCATTGGAGTGGAAGTTTCACGAATGAGCAGAGTGGGTTAGAATCATACTGGAGCAGGGCCCGCCATCACACGAAGAGTAGTGAAGGCACAAGTATGGTAGCCGACATTCTTCATATTCTCTTTATAGAAGAGCCAAAATTAGAAAATAAATCATCTATTCAATCAATTCAAACATCCACTTGACCTACCCAAAGGGCTTCATGGCGTTGATCGTCATAAACCGCTCATATTCTTCGACGTCAATCGTCGTCGACCGCTCATCTTCTTCAGCGACAACTATCATCAACCACCCATCTTATTCGGCGTCGGTCTTCATCAACCACCCATTTTCTTAAGCTTTGATCGTCATCCATAATCCATCAGCTTCGTCAGTCCGTCATTCCTTACAACAACTCATGAAATGGATATACGGAAGAAATGAATCTGCTATAAGGGACACCAAAATCTGAGAAGCAAATCAAGCTCAAGGCTCAAAATATCATCATATTCATCATCCTTTCCTACAACAATACTAGCACATGTAAACTAGTCATATAACATTCAATACTTTTTATGTACCAACTAGATAAGTTATCCTTAATGAAAACTTTAACTAAGATGTTCCACATCAGCTAGGCTGCCCCTCTTCCAATATCAGAGTCAGTGTTTTTCTTAGCAAACGACTAGGAATATTCCGTTTTTTTTTTCGATTCATTTTCATGTAAAAAACTTTTAAATAACTTAAAAAAATTGTAATATATACTATATAGAGCAAAACTTGAGAGGGGAGGAGTATAAGCTAAGTACAAATTTTTAAAATAAAATCGTACAGAACTTTTTTACGTAAAACTGAAACGAAAAAAAAAATAATAATAATAATAATATGAAAATCTTTTTTTAGGACAATCAGGCCAATTATGGTAGACTCACACACACATCGTGTATATAAGACTTGAACTTTAGACCTCTTAGGCTTCGTTTGAGACGGTTTTCTTCTTGTTTTCTAAAACAACTTTCTAGCACAAAATTTTTTTGAATTTGAAAACTTTGTATTATAACCCGTTTCAAGAAGCAGTACGAAAGCTACCTCAAACAAAGCCTTAGTTGGTTGCCGCAACGACTGCGAACTGGCTTTCTTGCAGAGGACGTGGGGGGCCTAAGCCGGCTGTTTACCTCCCAAATGGAGCGAAAAATTAAAAAAAAAAATGTATGGATTTATTTATAGATCATTTGATTAAATTAAAATTATGTTATGTATAATTAAATTAATGAAATTTACATAATAATTTTGCGGGGATATTACTTAAGGAAATTATTAAATTTAAATCAATGTAGTAATAATTACATTTGTTAGATTAATACGTTCATAATTATATTAATTTGAAACTAAGGATAAATTTATAGATTAATTTAAATTAAGTAGTTGAATAATGATGCAGTAAACATTTGAATTTTTTATTTCACATGGAATAAAATAAAAATTTTAATATGTTTTAATTGATATATATGATTTTAAGTGAGACTGAGAAGTAGTAAAAATTTTAAAAAAATAGTTAATTAATTTTTTTTTTTTAATTTCAGAGGGCGAACGACTTTGGTACGCAATATCTATATCTATACTACTATATAAGTGTGGCTTGAGAATCCACCCATAGCAAATCTGGATCGTTCATTTATAAATTATAAATTAATTTATAACGTTGATTATAAACATTTCATATCCCTAAAAATTAAAAGCTCCATTACAACGTTCATTATATCAACCTTCCATTTTAATTATTATATTATAATTATAATTAATTAATAATTATAACTTTAACGTTTTGTATTCTCGACCCAAATCGCCCTTCGTTTGACATTCGCTTCGAATTCCATGATAACGCTCTCGCCCGATTCGTCCGTTGTCGTCGGCTTAGAATTCCATGGTCGCTTCGAATTATATGGTCCTCTTGACATTCGCTTCAAATCTTATATTATAATTATAAATTTGGATGTTCACTCCATGGCCGCACACTTAAGCTAGCTGAGCCCGAATCCTGCAGGAGAAGAGGGCGGCGGCTGGCAAGTCGTCGGCGATGCGGTGATGCAGCCGCGTGCGATGAAGTGGGTGAAGCTGGCAACAAAGTGCTGGAAGCGGTAGTCGGCCCTGTACTTGCCGTCGTCCATTGTCCATGAAGAAGTGCCCAAGATCGAACCGTACACTCAATTGGCCTCCGCGGGAACGTCCATGCGCTCCACTTCGCGTATCGTCGGATCGACACGTCGTCCACAAAGGATCTGCGCAGGATAGCCAGTATGGATGCAACGTGTTTGTTAAAATGCCTCTTAGAGAAATATATATTTCGTACGTGGTTGAGATGAGGTAACGAAATAGTTAATTGATTAGTTCTACAAAATGCTTTTGTAAAGTAAATCAAATGAATATAATACAATTCTGATAAAAAATTTAAAGCTTGATATCCCGATCCAATGCAGGAACCTAACAAAAGATAAGACTTTTGTTTGGGTTTAAAACAAATTATTATGCTTGTTAGTGCACTTTGTCTTCCAATTACATTAGAACCTCATGAAATTTCTAATGAAGTCATCCCAACCTTGGCTCGGCTAACCAAGAAGAAATTATTCTGAGGTGGAGCTGATCGCACGCCGACGTTAGGGATGGGCATTTCGCCGGACACTTCATGGGAGCAATTTTGCACCTTTCTCCTATCACCGCCGCAGCCAGAGGCACCGACTCCCACTTTCGACTTTCCGGAAGAAAAAAAAAACATTTAAAAAAGGTAACCTCATCCTCACCATATAAGTAATTACAAGTCCTTGATTTAGGGCAAGCCTACTTTTTTCCTGATTTAATTCTGAAATCCTCTTCGGCTCACCTTCTAAAGAAGATCGAGAAATCTCTTGTTATTCCTTTCATCAACTCTAAAATCTCTGTCGATAAGCATTAAAATTTTACTCTCATCTTCCTTCAGTATTCTGCATTAGGGTTTGAATCTGATAACCACTTCAGATGAAGCATTTATTTTTGATTTGTCATTTCTTCCTTTTTCTGCTTTATTTTATTGTTAATTGTAAATTTTATTTACGTGCACATGTACTTGCATTTATATCATTTTTAAAAATTTCATTTATTATAATTTTCTGACTACTTTATAGTGAAATACACTTCTCGGCCGATTTATCTCTTATTGAAAGTAAAAAATTTTGTCTATTTTCATCATAGGCTGTAGTAAGTTTCTTTAAAAGTTACAATAATAAAAATTTTCTTAATTTTATTGATATAAGATATAGATTTGTAAGTAATTGATCATATTTATTTTATTTTTTGAACTTAGTTATGTTTACATAATATAAAAATATTATATTTGTAGTGAATTTGATGCATCTTTTTAAGTGTGAAACTGATTTTATTATTGTTATGATATTATATAACTCTATTAAAAATAATAATTTTAATTTTCTTATAAAATTGTTTAAAAATAAATTATTTTTATTAAATATCCATTTGTATTCCTCTATTCATATCCTATGCTCCATATTCTTTTTTTAATTGCCTTAATTTTCATTTTAATTATCCAAATAAAATCTTGATATTTAATTTATTATACTTTATTTCATACCAATAAAAAATCTCATAATAAAGAGCTTTTCTTCTAAGTGTGAGTTAATTATTTTTTAATATTTATTTAAAAATATTAAACAAAATAATATTATTTATTAAATTTAATTTTGATTTTAAAAATTTTAATTTTTATTCATGTTTTATTGTGCACTTATAAATAAATATTAATAATTCTAATTATCTATTATATACTTAATAATTTTCTCATTTAAACAATAAAAATATAACTAAAATATTCATAATAAAATTTTATTTTAAAACTCTTATTTACTAAATGCTCTTGCAATAAGATTTTAAAATTATTTGTAGCAATAATTTTATAAAATGAAATATAATGAGTAAAAAAGTAAATTTTTTTCTCAAATTTATTCAGTTAATTTTATTTATTTATTATTAATGTTTAAAATTTTACTAACATTTAATTACAAAAAGAACTTATAACTTTCAAGAAAATTTGGCTTAAAAAATAAATAATATGTTTATTAACTAATAAATAGAATTTAATATCAAAATAATTCATGAATGATAGAAAATTCATATATCATATAAAATTATTTATCTAATTATATAAAACTTAAAATAATGATTATAATTATTTATAATAATAAAATTTTTCATCTTAATAATAATAATAAAATTAAACTATTTTAGTAATATAAATTTTTATTTTAAAATTCTTAGTCACGTGCATTTAATACACGGACATTTATACTAATCTGCTAAGGGTGGAGTGAAGCCAGCCGTAAGTCGAGTGAACGACTCGTTTTTAAGCTTATTTTATTGTTTAAGGTAATGTTAATTTCGGTTTAATTTAAGAAGTTAATTATAATTTCAGTTTTATTTAACTGTTAATTTAATATGTTCATTTCATTTTAATTTATGTTAACTTCAGTTTAATTTAATAAGTTGATGTCAATTTCGGTTTTATTGAACTGTTTATTACATAAATTAATGTTAATTTCAGTTTAATTTATGTTAACTTCGGTTTAATTTAATAAGTTAATGTTAATTTGGGTTTAATTTAACAGCTAATTTAATAAGTTAATGTTAAATTCAGTTTAATTTAACGGTTTAAGTTAATGTTCATTTTTTTGCTTTATATACTACTCTATTTACATATCTAACAATTAAAACTTTAATATTACATAAATATCACCCATAGTTTACTTTCATATCAAATATAAGTGGTAGGAATGAAACATATGGGTGATGAGAATGAAATATGGGTGATATATTTGATATTAAAATAATATAAGGTAGTATGTATGTAATATTAAAGTTTTAGAAGTTAGATATGTAAATAGAATAGTATAAAGTGGTATGTATGTAAATCCCCCTTTAAAAATTTGTCTGATAAACTGGTGAAATATGGGTTGAGGGAGAAGACATGAGTGAGAACTGCATGGCTTATACGTTAGCGTTTTAGAAATTGGCATACTAGTGTGATCTGTACCCGTTGTTGGAGTTGATATGTGCTTAATTATCAGCTGGGTCAGTAGCAAGGATATGAGAGATTATTACACATACTCCTATCATGTGAAGACACATGAATTTTCTCTCTGTGACTAATGATGTTATCAAGTTGCTCAAAACCATTCATGTGCACACTGAACTTGCGAAGAGTAGCAGCCAAGAGAGCTCATTATTGATGTGGCCAAGAGAACTTGCTATTGAAACTCATGAGAGAGTTTGCAAAATGAAGCTCTCTCATCCTCAATGTAGAACTCATCAAGAGAACTTGACCAGGTACTTGAACATCAATCAACCAACAAAACTTGTGACATGTTTACGGCCGGCAAGCACCCTTTAAACCTTGTGAAATACGATTACTTATATTACTCAAATATAGTCATTTCTATATCACAGAATAACAGTAAGTCTTAGGTTTTGATTTAGTTTTAGGTTAAGTTGTTCCGCAAAACATCACACTGTAGGTTGATGTATTTGCAGGGAAATTAAATAAAGCTTTAAAATGTGTTCCTCCTAAAAACATGTTCTCTCTCTCTCTCTCTCTTCCTTCCTCAAGAAGCTTCTTCTTCGTCTAGAAAAAAATTCAAACAAGTGATATCAAATCAAGGTGGAGGGATCAAGGGGAAGAAAGGAAGTGCTTTTTGTATTAAAAAAAGAGAGATGGAGTGGAGGTGTAGGCGGATTTGGATGGTTTCCCATGGTTGCGCTTGAGAATGGGCGCATGCGAGCATAGGAGGTTTGGTCGTCTCAGGTGGCTGAGTCGAGCGGACAGGGTGCGCATGTCGCAGGCGGGGGCGACGTGATCAGTCGGGATGGTATCAAGAAGCACATTCGCATGCATGAGTCGGGACGAGTGGTCGTAGATCGCGTGCTAGCATGCAGGTGCTAGGCCAGAGCAGATCTTGCGTGAACATGTGCGAGAACATGGCGTACATGGGCATTGGGCCAGGCGTGCAACCATAGTTTTTGTTTGGCCATTACATTTTCGTTGTTTTAAGAAAAATTTTGGATTAAGAAAGTATTTTCTACAACATATTTCAATGAAGGCAAACTCAAACACACATTTCATACGCAAGACTCGAACCTAAGACCTCTTAGTTGATAACCTAAGCTTCCAACCGACAGATCAAGATGAGCTGGGTATTTATATGCCTCCTAACCTCAGGTCTATATCATCAATGCATATATTTGAAAAATATATATTTTGTTTGAGATAAGATAATATTAATATTTTTGTTTGATTTAAAATTTTATGTGCTATATGAATAAATATAAGATACGTAAATATATAAATTTTTAGACTTTAGTAGTTTATATTTGTAAATTCCTCTTTCATTTAAGATAACAAATTAGAGACGCATGCTTAAAAAAAAAAAAAAGAATAAATTTGGAAGGCCAACTTCCCGCGTTTTGCCGTTACAATTTGTCTACACGTCAAGAATTTTGTCCACTTCTTTGATGAATGGCTACATGCCTGGTACAACTCCCCACTCCGGCGGCGGAGACCGAAGGGCCTACTACCTCCGGCTTATGGCCGCCGCCTCTTCCCTCTTTCATCTCCGCCAAATCCTTTCCAACGCCATCATTTCCGGCCACCACCCTGACCTGCCCACTACTACTAAGCTCATCCACCGCCACTCCGACCTCTCCAAACCGCCTTCCTCCGCTCTTCCTCTCGCGCTTTTCAATTCTTATCCCCAACCTGATCTCTTCCTCCTCAACGTTCTTCTACGCTCCCTTCCCGCGGCTTCCGCCCTCTCCCTCTTCTCCAACCTCCCCCAACGTCATCCCCATCTCCGCCCGGACAGCTTCACTTTCTCCTTCGCCCTTTCTGCGGCGGCTTCTCTTCCTTCTCCTTCCACCGGCCGCGCACTTCACGGCCAAATCATCTTGTCTGGCGGCCTTGACAGTGATCGTTTTATCGGGTCCGCACTGACCGATTTCTACTTCAAGTTTATGCAGATCTCCAATGCCGAGAAGGTGTTCGATCAAATTCCCCATCCAGATACAGTTTCGTGGAACTCCCGCATTTCAGGGCTTGTCCGCTGCTGCTCTTTCCTCAGAGCAGTAAGGGCCTTTGGGCGGATGGTAGCGCTTGGAAATTACGTTGATTCTACAACTCTGGCTGTTGTTCTCCCAGCCACGGCTGAGCTCCAGGATCTTATTTTGGGGAGATCCATGCATTGCTTAGGGTTGAAAACAGGTATGGAAGATCAACCCCATGTTGTCACCGGACTATTATCATTGTACTCCAAATGTGATGATATCCCTGCTGCGGAAATCATCTTTGAGGAGATTGACCAGCCTGATATTATTCACTGCAACGTGATGATTTCTGGCTATTCTTCCACTGGCTGTATTCGACCTTCAGTTGATTTATTCAGGGATTTGCAGTTTTCAGGTTGGCGGCCAAATTGCAGCACGCTTGTAGCTCTGATCCCCGTTACTGATCCATTTGGCCATGAGTGTCTCTGTAGAGAAATTCATGGGTTTGTGGTCAAGACTAGGCTCGATCTGGATTTGTTGGTATCAACTGCCCTCACCACTGTTTATAGTAAACTAAATGATATTGAATCAGCAAGGAAGGTTTTTGATGCAATGTCTGAAAAGAGCTTGGCGTCATGGAATGCTATGATATCAGGCTATGCACAGAATGGCTTGACAGAATTGGCAATCTCCCTCTTCCAAGATATGCAATCACTCAATTTTAAACCTAACCCTGTTACAGCTGCCAGCATCCTCTCCGCCTGTGCGCAGCTTGGAGCTCTTACATTGGGGAAATGGATCCACCAAATAATAATCCATGAGGATCTCGAGTTAAATGTCTATGTATGCACTGCACTGATCGACATGTATGCAAAATGTGGGAACATTGTTGAAGCTCAGAGGATATTTAACGGCATGGCCGAAAAGAATGTAGTTTCCTGGAATGCAATGATATCTGGCTACGGTCTTCATGGTTATGGTCATGAAGCTTTAAGGCTCTTCAGTGAGATGCTTTCTGCACAAATTTCTCCAACTGCTACCACATTTCTTTCAGTCCTTCATGCTTGTAGCCATGGTGGATTAGTGGAAGAGGGCCATGATATCTTCCTATCGATGGCCCGCAATTATGGAGTATGTCCACGGGCTGAGCACTATGCATGTATGGTTGATCTCCTAGGTCGTGCTGGCCGGCTCATTGAGGCCCTGGATTTCATAAGAACGGCTCCTAAGGATGTTGGCCCTGGTGTTTGGGGTGCTTTCCTTGGTGCTTGCAAGGTCCATAAGGTGACTAGCCTTGCAAAGTTGGCCTCAGAAAAGCTGTTTGAGCTTGAACCAGAAAATGCTGGTTACTATGTTCTACTCTCCAACATTTACTCAGCCAGCCATAACTTTCCGGAGGCCGCAGCAGTGAGAGAGGCGGCCAAGAGAAAAAATCTTGCCAAGCTGCCTGGTTGCACTATAATTGAGGTGAATGATGTTGTTCATAGCTTTACGGCTGGTGATAGATCTCACCCTCAAACCTCAGCCATCTACTCCATGTTGGAGAGTTTGCTAGGCAAGATAGTGGAGGCTGGGTACCAAGCAGAGACACAAGCAGTTTTGTATGATGTGGAGGAAGAAGAGAAGGAACAAATGATAAAGATTCACAGTGAGAAGCTTGCTATTGCGTTTGGTCTCATCAATGCAAAGCCGGAAAGTGAGATTAGAATAATCAAGAATCTCAGAGTATGCTTAGATTGTCACAACTGGACCAAGTTCATATCCGTGGTTACCAAGAGGGTGATTGTTGTCAGGGATGCTAGTAGGTTTCACCATTTCAGGGATGGCATGTGCTCTTGTCGGGACTACTGGTGAATGGTAATTTTCTCTTTCCTTTTGCAATTTAATTACCTCAGGTGCCTCATAATGCATCTTTTTTTAATTCAAGCTCGATTCAAAAACATGGAGCTGGTTTGAATTTAAACGTTAGGATAGTGTAAAATAATATAAGCTCAGTAGACGCCTAGCTAAAAGATTAGAGATACTGAACTAAAGACACTTGATTCCTTTTCTTTATCTGAACTAATTTTAATATTCATTCTGTCTGTATACAGGAAGTATACAATCAAAGAATATAAGCTTTCAGCCTTGTACAAAGGATTAATTTAAGGAAAAAAAAAAACACTAAAGAAAATCTGACCCATGATGACAATTTTATATTCTGGTACCCACGTGTTTTCCTTGATTGCAAGTTGTTTATCTAGAAGCAAATCACGTTTGAAGATTTGCTTCCATTTAAAGATTTGATTACTTACATAGAACCTGGCCCAGCTGCATTATGTGTGCTCTGAGGCTGGAATTATGTACCTGAAATATGGACAATTATCAATTGATATTTTTTTAATTATCTAGAAAATTTTAGATGAATGTATCTGTAAATATTGATGTTTGTTGAAAACCCTAAACTATATATTTAATTATTGGCAATCTAGAGGACAAAATTGAGGAGGATGTTATTGAACTAGGTACTATATTTTGATCATGAAATTAAGTAACATCCAGTTTCTGTTCAAATTGTGTTATATGCAGTATATCTTGTTACAGGATTAAATTTAATGGAATAATTTCATTTTTCATTCTAGAGGAAATTATTTTCGCATGTCTGTAAAGGGCTTAGGAGTAAAAAGTTTTTGGCAAATCAAGCTAGTCTAAAAATCCTGTACTGATATAGTTTGAAACTTATCAAGCTGTTTGAAAAGCAGACTATTTAAGGAGGCTCTAAATAGTTTGAAATACCTGATCATTTTCAAAAAAAAGAAAAGAAAAAGTGGCCATGCACATGTACTTGTACAAGGAGAGTTTACATCATCATACCTGCAGCTCTCCTGCAAAAACTAGTAGTTCAGTGCAGTCGTCAAGCATGGATCTTTCTTTTCTTGCAGAAGCCAAAACTTCGGAAGTAAGTGAACTTAGTTGGTCTACCTGTAATTTATGAAATCTAGGCATCACTCAAAAAATCAGTTAAAAACACCTGATTTCTAGGTCTTTTTGTTATTACAGAACTATTGCTACATGATCAACAGCCCCAAAGGATGGAAATCCTCACATGCTCATTATTTACCAAGAAATTCCTTATAATTAGCTACCCAAGACAGTAGGTATTGTATTGCTTCGACTCCCTGAGATATAAATATTAAATTCCCATAATATTTGCATTGATTTCGTTTCCTAGAATAGATTGTATGAATTTTCATGAGAAAAATTATCAAAATGGTTCCTTAACTCTTTATAAATGACTTTTATAAATGATCAAAATGATCCCCAATTATTTTAAAGGACAATTTAAATCTCTCAAATCTTTAAAAAAAGAATCAAAATATTGACATGGTGAGACTATTTTAGTTCATTTTTTAAGAAGTTGAGGGATTAAAATGATCATTTAATATAGTTGGGGACTATTTTGATCTATCATAAGTAGTCAATGAACCATTTTAATCCTTTTTCTCAAATTTTCATATATGCATTCTTCTTTATAAATAAGAAGGGATATGCAAACTGTTTCAATACCAAGAAAGAAAATATTTCATCTTCTGCTCTTTTATTTCTATATATATTATATTCTTTCTATAAAAATGCTTTCCATATGAACATTTAAAATCTTCATATATGTTTATCTTAGTACTTTTACATTTGCAAAGGCTGTATCAGATACAAGGTAACAAGCTTGAAAGCTTCATGGGCATAATTCAGAAACAACATTTTTATAGTAATAGAACTTAGAACTATCAATGAAATAATTTCCGCTTTTTCTAGATTGAATAGAGCTGCTGAAGTAGGTTAGTCTAATGCAGGTAAAACGTGGTCTTAACTTTGTCCAAGAATTGATAGTTTAGAATAATAGATACATAGATTTCTTTGAGGTGAGAAGGCTACTACTGGATAGATGACCTATACCGAATACAAAATAGAGTTGGAGTTATTATTTGACAATTTTATATATAAAAATTCTCTTTTCCATCCATTGCTCATCATCCACTTCCATATAACAAATCTCAAAAAAAATTTAAGAGAAAAATAATTCCAAAATAGCATGTTAGATTACACCATGAACAGTGATTTTTGTAGCAAGGGCTATAAGCATCAATCAAAATGAAGAACAACATGCCACAAACTATCTCAAAATAAAAAGAGAAAACACAACACAGATGCACCAAAATGCTATGTTATTTGGCATCAATCAAGTTTTTGGCCACAGGATAAGAAAGGAGATGTGATCCGCAAAAAATCACAAAAGTCATAAATCATAATTGTAGATTAAAAAATGAACACTTATCAGCCTTTTTCAAATCAAGTATAAATTAAGGCTTCATTTGGGACAGTTTTTGTACTGCTTTTTAAAGTAGCTTTTTTAATACAATTTTTTTTTTTCAAAAAATTTTTATACTAAAAATCTACTTTATAAAGCTGTATGAAAGCTATCCCAAATGAAGCTTAAATGTATTCCCATCTTCAAATCCTTGAGACAAACCCTACAGAGAAGTAAGATATTAGGTAAATATTCACCTTAGATGACAAATAACAAATTGAAGAACTTATTGCCTGCATTGCATCCACTGCTGAATTGATGGCATTTTTCAGGGCTTTTATATCCCCCTGAAAATAATGGAAAGTTAATATTAGGCAATATAATTCTTCATGATATTTCTCAAAAATATCATATCGACAGTTCTTTCAAATATAATCATCCACAATCACTAATGGGTGCTTAATGCTTTGTAAAGATATTCCTCAAAAATACATCAGAATTTATGGATATGTTCATACCCTGGCTTCTCCTGTTACAGGAATCCATAATGTGCTCGCCTTTAGAGCTCTAGTTGTTCCAGATAATGAAAAACAATGTTCATTTTCAATAGCGGCCCAGTCTTCAAGGTATGTTATCTAAAACAAGAAGATATTTTCTTTAGAACATTGTAACATTTCTGGAATTAGAAGATAGTCATTTTGTTAATGAACTGATGCTAGACTAATTATGAGATATACCAGCATAATTGCAATTTTTTATCTTAATGAAATAATGAGCCATTTTTATTTGGAAATACTTATGCAGATATAGATGTTAAGATTTTCAGCTTCAGTTAGTTTTAAACAATCTTCATTGAATAAGTTTCAGAAGAAAATAAAGCAAAAAGCATATATTGCCTCTAAACCCGGCATTCTTTCACTGTATAAGCAATGCGCACATAAAAATATAAAATTCAATCATTTCATGGCAAACACATTAAGAACTTACTTGCTCGGTCAGAAGCATGTTCAGCTTCATATCTTGCTTCATGTGATGCTTATAAATTCTTTTCTTAACGAAAGGATCGCATAATTCTGAAGAAACATTCTCCATATCGTAAAGTTTCGTCTGTTTCATGCAATGAAAAAGGAGAAATCATACTGACTTCAGGGTTAGGGTTTATAAAAAAGTACCAAATTACATAAATGGAAATAAAAAAAGGATGCTATGCAGTACTTTAATCTGAAAGGAAAGAAGGAAATAGCCATCCTATCATCATTTTGAACAACTTTATGTTTAGAATATAATGGTAGTTGTATGCTTGTATAGGAGAAACTTAAAAAGTAGAAAAGAGCCGTTGAATCAACTTTGATTCACAGAAAAGCTAGCATAATCTAAATGATTCCAATGCAACAAAGAAGTGCCTTAATAAGATGAACTGTCTCATATTATTTATTCTATGCAGATTTAGGAAAAGTTTGACAATATCAATGCAGTAATTTCATGAATAAATCAGCATTTAGAAGATATGGTTTTAAGGTTTTACCTTTGCTTTTATTCGTTGCACAGATAAAACATCCTCGGTTAGAGCATTGACAAAGCGCCATTGCAAGTATCTGTTATACAACATACGTAGTTGATGAGCACCTTCGATGCGTTTAGTACCTTGTTTTCCTCTCCTCACTTCAACAGTAGAATATTCTCCACTTTTTGTACTGTTAGATGTGAAGGAAGGACTACTAATCTGTTTTAGTGTAGGGTGTGGTGCTGATAAAGTCTTGTTCAGAGGCAAAACATGATAAGATCTTGATGTAGGTGATGAACTTCTCCAACTTACTTTTCTCACCTGCAAAGCCTTTTCAGAAGAGCATAAACGGGGAGAAGACATGCTCATACAAGATTCATGTTTTGACTGCCCATTACAATCAAGAGTTACTCTTCTTTCAACCTTACTTTTCAATTGTTTGTGCCCTTTATCAGAACCATGAGAATCATGAATACTTCCATTTAAAATCCCTCTAGATGGTGTAATCAAAGAGTTGAACTTTGAACTATTAGCAGATATCATTCTACTTCTCAAACCAAGCCACGGGTCCTGCTCCACTGTTCTTCCGTGCAAATCGTCCAAAGGTCTAGAATTCTCAGAGAGATCAGAAGCTTTCCTACTCTGAGAAGGAATCCATTTCCTCTCTGGAATTCTACTCTGAGGAGGAGTAGAATTCAAACCAAATGATGAAGAGAGACTCTTCATTGCAGGCCAAAGTCCATCAGGAGTTCTGCCAGCTAACAAATGTCTCACTGAATCATATGTAGGAGTGGAAGGTCTATCAGATAGAGAATTTGAAGGCCTTGTTCTGTCAGCAGACTTAGATCTCCTTAGCAGATTCAGCTCTTTTTCATTTGATTTGGGATTAAAAAGTGGAGATTGGGATCGTCTAGGAGAAGCTGTTGATGTTTTGTATCCAGAAGAAGCCTCTCTTGTCCGAAAATTGCAAACCAAAGGTACGCCATTTCTCTTCTCACATAGTCCTATCTTTGGTCTTTTGGTCTCTTCCGACTGATCAGTTTTCTGTGGAATCCCGGCCCTGGAATGCCTCGCTCTACACCCATCCATTCAAATACCACAAGGAAAGTTAATTTTTGCACAAATAATATCACAATGCAAGACTCCATTGTAGCTACATAGCATGGATTCCATTGAGAAAAACCAAAATTAAGAGAAACGGGAGAAGAAAGAAGGAGAAAAGGAGCTGCAAGTTGGCAGAAGCGTTCGTTCAGAAAGGGGAGAGTGCAGAAAGAGCTTAATGTCATTTTATGATCTGTCTTTACTGACAAAAAGATAAATTTTGCCTGTCTGTCTCATGTCCTCCTCACGAGAATGCCATGGTCGGGGAGAGATTATTGTGTACGCAATCCGAACGCAGAATTGTGTTCGGATGCTGCGTACACAGTGCTTATTTCATTGCGTATTTTTTGATAAATTATGTTTTCTAAGTTTTTTTTGCGTATTTTTTGTGTATTTAATGAGTATTATTTATTTCATGTTTATTTGACACGAAAAAATTATGTATCAAAAAATACGCAATGAAATAAGCAGTGTGTACGCAGCATCCGAACGTGTTCGGATTGCGTACACAATAATCTCTCATGGTCGGGTGGGTTCCTTACTCCTTACACTCGTGCTCTGCAGCGAAGATGAATTAAATGGACTGGAGATGGAAGGAAAGCGTCGTCTGTTTTGGATAATTGTTATTTATCTTTTTTTTTTAATATTTAGTCAAATACTATATAATCTTCTTGAGGGTTTGTTTGATTGATTTTTCAAGTAAGTTAATTTAAGATAAGTAAGATGACAAGTTAAGCGTCTCTCTCTCTCTCTCTCTCTCTCTCTCTCTCTCTCTCTCTCTCTCTCTCTCTCTCTTAAAATTTAAAGGTTGATCACATTAGATAAAGAATTTTATTGCTCATAATAAAAATAGTACTACATCATAATTTTTTTAATGAAGAAAATAAAATTTGTTCTAGACTAAGTATTTTGAATTTTATATGAATATTCCTTTATTATCCCATAAGTATAAATGAGTCAAATTGACTCAAGATCATCTCAAACTCGGCTTGAAAAATGACTCGTGAGTCAAATTTGATGAACTAACAAGCCAAATTGAGCCAACTTTAACTCAATTCTAAGTCCAAATTATTTAAACATGTTTAACATTTATATCTCACATTTTTATATTAAATATTTCTTAATTACTTGTTTCCAAATTTTTACTCTTTTTTTCAATTTTATTTTAATGATTACTTAAATTATATATCATTTTCTTTTTTTTTCATAATAAATGAGCTCATTCATTCATAAGCCAGCTCAAACTAGTAGAATAAAATTGGAGCTCATCGTTTAATTCAATTAATTAAGTCCAAGTTCAAACTAATGGTGATTCAAACTCAACTCAATTCATTTACACCCCTAAATGAAGTCTCAAAGAAGATATTTTATTAATTTAAAATTATATGCTATTTATTAATTAAAACGTTGAAAATATATTTAAATCATATATATGTCGCATTTCACTATACAAATAAAGATAAATTAATATATGTTTATTAAAAGATTTTAAACAAATATATTCATCATTGAAAATTATCTACCCAATTTTAAATAATAGGAAAATGATTAACCACGAGCTAGGAGGGGACTACCATGTGGGAGATCACAATAGGAAGAAAAGAAACAAGATTAAATAAAAAAAATCAATGACTTAGGCTTCATTTTAGATGACTTTCTAACTGTTTGTTAAAGTAGTTTTTTAGTATTTAAATTTTAATATTTGAACTAAAAAGCCGTTTTAAGTAATAAGAAAACCGTCCCAAGGCTTCCTTTTCGATATCTTTCTTAATGCTTTTTAAGACAATTTTTTATTATTTTTATATTAAAAATTTATAAAAAAAAAATTGTTTAAAAAAATAATAAAAAAATAGTCCCAAATGAATCCTTAGAAATCAAGAAAATAAGACATTAATATTTACATAAAAGTGAGCACCATAATATATGGATTATAGACTTGTCGATAGGATCTCAAGCCAGCATGAATCAAATCTGATTTGACCGTTAGTAAGCTCCATGACTTACATTCGAGCTTGAACATTCAATCCATCTGAATCTTTGAGTGAAATTTCAAACATAAATTGTATTGCTGAAAATAGAAAGCAGATATCTACCCGGAACAAAGCAGAGAATGCCCAGCAAAGGTGAAGAATCAGTGTTCCCATTTGAAACTTGAAGCGCAGAAGCACCTGCGTTTAACATTTCATCAGCTCGGTGGCATCAAATTGAATAGAAAGCAGATGAAAAATAAACCTCCATACGAGTTCAGACCTTAATAACTTGCCATAGTCCGACGAGTCATATACACAAAATTTTTAATTTTTTTACTAAAACTTTGTTTCAAGAAGCAGTAAAAAAGTCGTCCTGAACGACGCCAAAACCTCAGCCTCCAGGCACAATCTCTGGCTTCATTTGGGACATCTTTCTTACTACTTAAGTACAAAAATTAAAAATTTTATACAAGAAAGCAGCATTAAGAAGCAGTAACAAAGCCGTCCCAAATGAAGCCTCTGTCTGGCCATCAAGTGAGTCTTCCACAGCCAATGGATCTCCAGCTGCATAAGCAAACACCATTATTGATGATATTATGATACCATAGATTAAAATGATTAGCAAACAATCATCAAATACTTCTCACATCTCCTTCCATTCAGGAATAGCTTTCTAGCTTAATCAATGGAAACAGCAACATCCAACAATCAGCGACCACCTACTTCCTCAAGATCTTCTCCAGTAACTGAATTTCTGTAGAACAACCTCTCTCCTCAAATAAAGCAAAAACCAACGCATTCCATGTGACAGCATTCGGCCAAATGCCTTCAGACAACATTTTTAAAAAATAAACCAAAGCATCTTCTAATCTGTGTTGAATTGAAAGGCCAGAGATTATGGTAGTGTATGTAAATACATCAAGAAAACAGTTTCCAGCTGCCATTCCTCCAACAAGCCTGGTGGCATTCAAAATGCTTCCTTCTTTGCAGTATGCATGGATAATTGCATTGAAAGTTATTGAATCGGGTTGAATTCCCTTTACCTTCATCTTTCCAATAAGTGCTAAGGCTTCTTTGATCATACCAGCGTTGCTCAATCCATTTATTATAGTGTTGTAAGTCACAACATTTAATTCAACTCCACTGTGAAACATTTCATCAAGTAACTGGAAAGTACCCGTAAGATTATTTTCTCTGCAAAAACCATCTAGCAACTCATTGTAGGTCCGGGTGTTAGGTGAACATCCTTGCCTTCTCATCTCATCTAAGATATTCAAAGCCCAAAGTGTTCTTCCACTGTCACATAGACCTTTGATGAATGAGTTAAATGTCACTGTATTTGGTAGGCAATTCTCTGAGATCATGTTCTTGATAAGATTCCAAGCATGATCAAGCATATTATTTCTACAAAACATATCAACCATAGATGTGTAGACAACTACATTTGGGTTGCAACCACTTTCTATCATCCTATTCCACATCAAAGAGGCGCCTTCAATGTCTCCTGTTTTTGAGAAACCTTCAATGAGTGTGCCATATGAACTAACATTTGGAGAACATCCATTTTGATCCATCTCATCTAACACATCCATTGCCTTCTTTAGATTTCCATTCAAACAAAGGCCATGAATGAGAATATTGTATGTTATAAGATTAGGAATGTGCCCATCTTGAATTAGTTGATTCCAAATATCAATAGCTTCATGTACTTTACCATTCTCAAAGAAACCTTTCAGCAGTGAAGCAAAAGTATACATATTGGGCGCGCAACATCTCATGAACATCTTGGCTAAAATAGCAAGAGAGAGTCTCAGATTCCCAGTCTTACAGAGTGCATTAACCATTGTTGTATAAGTGATTACATTGGGCCGCAGCGCCGTATCTTCCATGCCAAAAGCTACATGCAAAGCTTCCATAATTCTTGATTCTTTACACAATCCATTTATCAGAGCATTATACGTTTGGACGGTGGGGTTTATCATTTTAACCAACTTTATTGCCTCCTCAAATCTCCCAGATGAACAAAGATAAGTTACTAATGTAGTGTAACTTACAGAATCTGGTAAATCACCTTTATTCGACATTTCCTCAAGAAGTTTATAAGCAGCATCAAAACGGTTATTCTGGCACAAAGCTTTGATAAGTACATTATATGTGAAAATATTTGGCAGTATTGCATCTTTCTTCATGTTAATGTAGATTGGGCTAATTGCATTGAACATGTTTTCCTTGAGTAATGCATCCAAAAGGTGATTGTATATCTTCACTGTAGGCTTGCAACCAAGATCGCCGCTACGGTAAAATGTTTTAAGGGCCTGATCAGCGGACCCGAAACTCGCGTAAGAACTTATGATGCTGATCATGATATCTTCAGTGCAGACAAGGCCTTCCAGCTTCATCTGCTGAAGAAGGTACTGAATAGCATCCATTTTATTTTCCCTACCAAGCTTCTCAATCATAATTTGGTATGTTCTAGAAGTGTGTTGAAAAAGCCTAGAACCAACCACAGATTTAAAGTACTCAAATGCAACACTAATGCTTGTTTCTTGCTGTAATCTCCGGAGTACCTCAACCTCTCTTAGAGGAGGATATCTTGGATCACTGGCTTGTTGATGCTCAGAAATTACACTGGTGTTCAAGATCACAGTAATTGCTGGCCTTTGAGCCTTCAACAATAATGAAGGTCCATCTTTCAAATACATGGTTAAGAAAATCCAAAACCATTTACTAATTAACATCAGCCATTATGCCCTAAGCAAATTTCAGTTCTGCAAAAGCAAATTACCATAAACAGCATTAGCATAACCAACTTGTTCAAATTTTCCAGCACAATATTCTCGAGGAATAAGTGGTAAATCCCAAAAACTTACTTTTATTGGAGGAGAAAACCTAAAAAATTTATGGTAAAAAGGACAGTCTCACATTAAAAAAATTTAATTTGAAGAATCCTACTATCAATTTAAAAGCAGAGGTGCTTATAGAGAGTGTAAATCAGCCAGAGATCAAAGTTGATAAACCATTTCTCAGACAACCGTTCATCCCAAAGTTTAAGCAAATAGATTAGACCAACAATAAATCATTTAAATAAGTTTTACCTAAACAATTTGAAATTATACCCCATAGTCACACGTCCTAGAAAATCTTCTCAATAAGAGATTTCACAAAATCATCCATCATTCCCCCTCAAATAAGAATCAATAAACTCAAAAAACAAAGCATACCAAGGAGCGCACAGTCCAAATGGTTGAAAAACAAGAGCCACTCGACGAAAACTTCACCATGGATATGCTAACATAAGAGCTACAAACTGCATACATTGTTTAGCCCAACAAAACCATGGCTCTAATACTGCTTTAGGAAATGTGAAACGCCAGGAGACCAAAGCAGGCAAAGTTGCATAATGGAAAAATATCCATCATGCCAAAAAAATTTTTAGGAAAATTTACATACATACCACTTTATTTCAAGCTATTTACATATCTAACACCCAAACATTAATATTACATACCTACCACCCATATACAACTTTAATATTAAATATATCATTCCTATAATTTATTTTTATCATTCATACAAACTTATAAACTTTAATATTTCATTTCATGCACCGAAATTATTCTATGGGTGAGAGTGAACAAATGATAACCAATGATATATTTACACAAAGACACTTTACACCACATAGAGTTATTAAGGCATCTCCAACAGAACATCATCCGCCCGTCTACAGTTCCAGCGAACCTCCACCTGAACGACAAATGAAAACTCATTTTTGAGTTTTATCTCATCTGTAAACAGTGCAACGTCAATATTGATTGGAGATAAGAAAGGATATATACATAATATTCTTTTTTGGTGTTAGAAATATAGTTTGATATAACTATTATTATAATTTAGTGTTAGAAATGTAGTTTTCTATTAGAGATGCCCTTAGACTGAAATCATTGTTGTCAATCTTGCCAAACGTAAAAAAAGGAATCACCAATTCTAATGGTAAGTTAGATTCCGTCATTTTCTTGCTTTATTTCTTTAAAACCCAAATTTATTAAATACACGAGTTCGGTGGATTTAGAGATTTACAAAAACGAAGAGCAGGAGAAAGCACAGAAAAATGTTGGTTAAGAAAACCTGCTCTTTCGTCCGCTTAAGCTCGACGGGCAGCCAAGGCAAACTCGGAGAGAACAAAGGAAGAAAGACCTAATGAGAAGTGCACTTACTATGGAGGAAGGAGAGAAAAGAGAAGACGAAAAACGACGGGCGTAGGGCGACAGATTCATGTCTTCTCCCACTCAAACCGACAGCAACTCTGGTCTCTCTCCCTCGCTAGCTTGCACGGGAAAATATAGGGAAGAGCAGAATAGGCGCAGAGGAGACGGCAATAGGTAAAATTGAAGAATCGGCAGCACCGGCGAGTGGCAAATCGCAGCACGAACGTTCTAACGCAGCCTGTCACAAGAATGCCACAGAGAGCTGATCCCTAATGATCCAGTCGAGCTCCAACGGGCCGACCTAAAAATTCTTCATTTTGATTTTTGCTCGTCATAATATTCTGGGCATGAGCTACATCAAATAAAATTTAGTGATATAATTGAAATATATTTAACTTGTTATTGTTTATAGGTTGATAAGTTCCAACTGTTTTTCATGAATGTCAACTTTGCCTTTTTACTATTTTTCAAAAATGGTATCATTCTTACGAACAATTATTACGTCATCTGACCTGACGTAGAGCTACGTTCGGCCTCCAATAACATGTCGCCGCGTGCTCTTACTCTAAACTGCGCGGCCCGACGAGTTGACCCGGAGCGGAACCCGGAAATGCTATGTTCGCGATTTTCTCGGTATTGCTCGGTATTTGCTAGGTATTGCTTTGCAAAAATGAGAAATACCGCTCTGTGAAGATCAATACCATTCAAATACCAAGTTGTACCGAGTTTTTTACAACTCGGTACAACTTGGTATTTGCTCAGGATTTGCTCGGTATTGCTAGAGATTTGCTCGGTATTGCTAGGTATTTGCTCGGTATTGCTAGAAAAAACTCAGTACAACTCGGTAAAACTCGGTACAACTCGGTACAACTCAGTATTTGCTCATGATTTGCTCGGTATTGCTAGGGATTTGCTCAGTATTGCTAGGTATTTGCTCGGTATTGCTAGAAAAAACTCAGTACAACTCGGTACAACTCAGTATTTGCTCAGGATTTGCTCGGTATTGCTAGATATTTGCTCGGTATTGCTAGAAAAAACTCGGTACAACTCGATACAACTCAGTATTTGCTCAGGATTTGCTCGGTATTGCTAGGGATTTGCTCGGTATTGCTAGGTATTTGCTCGGTATTGCTAGAAAAAACTAGGTACAACTCGGTATTTGCTCGGTATTGCTAGGTATTTGAAATATATCCAAAAGGTGATGGGATGTTGTTCGGCTCGTCAAGGATTTAAAAAAACGCACGTGCGAGAACCCAAAAAATAGCTGGTCGGGTCGGCGTCTTTTCTTCCTGCTACGTGGCGCTAATACATTGGTGGTCGAACGTAGAGGAATGTACGTTCACCGGACCAAATAAAAGTTCCATTCTTATAATCAATATATTTGAATGTAAAATCATAGGAAATTTATCACAACAACATCAAGCTTTTATCCCATTATGTGGAGTCAGCTATCTAAATTTTTTTCTCTATTGTGCTTTGTCAAGAGTCAAATTCTCATTTAAAGAAAGGTCATGTCTAATATTTTCTAACAAAGTGTTCCTACGCCCAACTCTACCTTTCTTAACATAAATCAAATCTAATACATCTACTCTCCTAATCAAGTCATCGAAAGGTTGTTGTTTTATGTGACCAAACCATCCAAGATGACTCTCTCTAATCTTATCTTCCATTGAAGCTGCTCTATTTTTTTTCATGTATATGCTTGTTTCGTAACCTGTTTATAAAAGTAAAGTTATTGATCCACCCAAGCATCCTCATCTCTACAATGTAAAGATATCATCATTAGAATTACCGGTCACATATGTAAAGGCAACGTTGCACACAAATCCCACTTTACCACTTGCACTGACGTCTAACGATCTTCTAACATTCCTGAATATTCCTGCTCCTTTGGTCTTTATATACCTCAGGAAGCATAATGAAATACAAGCTTCTCCCATCTACTTTACTGTTCATCTTCTTCCTCTAACCAAGATTGTGCAGGTTTTTCAAATAAAACTTCGCAAGCCGACCACCATCTTCTGCGATAACATTTCTGCTCTGTCTCTTGCTCACAACCCTGTGTTTCACGCAATGACAAAACACATAAAAATTGATCACCATTTCATAAGTGATCATATCAAGAATGGAACCGTGACCGTTGCTCATATAAATTATGAAGATCAAATAGCAGATCTACTGACGAAACCGCTATCAACAAGCCGATTTGTCACCTTGAGGAACAAATTAACTATCAGCTCCCTAGATACTTAATTTGAGGGGGGATGTAAAGATGTCATCATTAGAATTACCGGTCACATGTGTAAAGGCAACGTTGCACACAAATCCCACTTTGCCACTTGCATTGACCTCTAACGGTCTTCTGACATTCTCGAATATTCCTGGTCCTTTGGTCTTTATATACCTCAAGAAGTATAATGAAATACAAGCTTCTCCCATCTACTTTACTGTTCATCTTCTTCCTCTAATCATGATTATGCAGGTTTTCTATCATACAACACTTAACTTAATATTATGTTTCTCTTATAATGGCCAACATTCTATGTCATAAAACATTACAGGTCTCACCGCCATCTTATAGAATTTTCCCTTTTTGAGGAATACTTTTCTATCACACAACAAGTCCAACGCATTCCCCCGCTTCAACCATCCAACTTGAATTCTTCTAATAATAACTCAATCTATTTTTTAATTACTTTAGAAAATATACTCAATATATATAAAACATGCATTCTTATTAATAACTTGATCGCCCAAAGTCACAATCCCCCCACTAAATCTATTACTACTAAAATTAGACTCCATATATTCGATTTCAAATCCATTAAAACGAAAACTTTTAGACTCTAAGATTGGCCTTAATAATTCAAGTTTACCATCAACTCCATCTCTAATTTTATCAACAAGAAGAATATCACCAATAAAAAGCATACACCAAGTACATCTTCTAGCAAATAAGTAGGAAATTTATCGTTCAGCTAAAAAAAACAGCAAAAATGACAGCTTTAAGTTAGAGTATAGTAATTATAAAAAAAAAAAAATTATCCAAATTCTAAAAAACATATATACATTAAATAAACAAGTTATACCACAATTTTCAATCCAACCGTTTGATTTCATGATATTAAATGAATCAATTTAACAACACAATCAAATTAAAGAAGCAAAACAAACTAAATAAACCAACATGCATTTCATCCAAAAAAAAAAAAAAACAGAAATCTATTCATAAATCAATCTCAAAACTATTTACAAAATCATAAATTAAAAAGGTCAGTAACCAAATCACAACATACTTGTAAATAAATCTACTATCTACCAAAGTTAGATTGCTACCAAATTTGAAAACCAAATAAAAAATCTAATTTTCTGAGCTTACATACTTTCAAAATCTACATATCAATTGCTTTTTTTTTTTTGGTTCAAAACATTAGAATTTGAGCCATCTCTTCTCTTTCTCCTTGCTCATGACAGCATTGGAGGCCGACACATGAACAGCCTCAGCATCCGCGAGGGCCTTGCGAGTCTCGATCAACTTCCTTGAAGCAGCCTCAAAAACCGCCTTGTCCTTTCGATTACGGCTTACCATTTCTTCGAGCTTCTCTACTCGAATTCTTAACTCCTTCATTTCTTCCTCATATGCAACTAATGATCGTCTGTCCTCAGCCTTCGCCTTACCTTCTGAATCTCCAGGCCTTCTCTTCATTATACTCCCTTTAATGCTGGAAGAAGCATTTGGTCCAGTGAGCTGATTATTAATAAAGCTAAAAACATCCGTTTCCTCTTCATCATCAGCTTTAGCAACTCGTTCTGCTTCTGCAATCTTCTTTTCCTGCTTTCTTCTGCCTCCTCTACTCCGTTTTTTACCTCTGCCAACGCTATTTTCTTCATTGTCATTCGACGCGAGTGCGTGATCGAGTGATCGTCTCGAAGGAAGAACTCTAACAGATATTGGATCCAAAGTTCCTTGGCCTGAGGCACCTAATCCCATCCCTTTACGGTATCCCATGTTGGCCATCATTTTTGATGCAATGCCTCTGGTATGAAGCTCCCATTTCGCAAATACTGCAGTTTCAGTTTGAATGCCTCTTAGAGATGTAGAGGCTTCCAAAAAACCTAGCCCTTGATTCTCAATGTCCTCTTCATCATTCAAGCTGGAGCTCTCAGTGCTGAGACTGTCTTGTTCATCATCATCATCATCACAATCAGAGCTTGCATCGGCATACTCAGAAATGGCGATCGCTTCGCTATCGAGCTTGGCTGAGCTTCCATCATCCTGAAAAATAACCTGACCCAAGGATAGCTTTTCGTCCCAGGACTCGAGCTCAGATCTCCTCCAAATGCCAGAATGGCCTTCAGAGATAGCCCATATGTTAGAACCAACCAATGACTCGCACCATGCAGTGGGGATATAAGGCTTCAGCGATGAAAATGGAATGCTAAATCCTGCAAAATAGCCATCAATTATTCATTTTCAATGAAAAATATCACTCTTGATTTCATGTATAGAACCAATCAATAAAACAGAAGAAAGGATGCGAATTAGTCTAAAGATGCTCATCCCTCACAATTCCCATTATAGATGAACTATACAAAGACTTAAAACTGCTAAGCAATCTATTTTAATTTGCATTACCACTATCAACATTTCAATTACACTGTATAAACCGTAATGTATATAGATCTAACATGATTGAAACAGAACATAGATCATAAAGAGGGTAGTCTTCTTTAGGATGAGCCTAGATAACAATAACATACCATGAGACATGCGGCAGTTACTGCCAAAACGACATCGTTGCTGTAGAAAGAACTTGCAAATCTGCACTTTGGGCAGGTATGTATTAGAAAACATATTCTACCTGAAATGAGTATTCAATGGTTCTAAGCAAGATACGGAAAGGAAAAAACAATTAGAGTTTTACAATTTTTATTTTTTGTGGATCAAACAACACGTCCAGCTACGACTGAGATGAGCAAACTCAATATGGAATATAGAGTGCAGTGTAGATGTTAACAAGCTTAAGTACTTGCGAAAAAGAGCCCATTTTTGCTTAATATAATTGCTTTAGTTGCAAGGGAAAGAAAATTAGTAATTAATTCTACAGTGGAGGGAATAATATATGTCAAACTTACTGATGAGGACATCGTCAGCAATTTTTGACACGTGTACCATCAGGAGACGCCGGAGATCGACGGCTACGATCATGAGTTTAATTTTGAGTCATTTCAAGTAGTAGTTTATGTTATTTTCAGTTTTTTCCGCTTTTACCACTATGGGTATTTGGTCGCTATTGTAGCCCAAGGGGCATTTTAGTCTTTTATTTTCTTTGTCATTTGGAGGCCTATATATGGCCCTTTTCTTATGTAATAGTTAGTTTTTGATGAATGAAAATCTGCCACTTATAAATCTCTTTGTGAGTTCCCCTCCTCGATCTCTTAGTGAGTTCGTAGGAGAAGCTAGATCTCTTTGTGAGTTCTAGATTTTTCGCCAAACTATTTTGTCTTCGAGAGTTCTAAATTTTCGCCAAGTTATTTTCGTGGAGATCCGGATTGAAGAAAATCGAGGTGAGTAGATTTTTAGCAAATCAAATCCCTTGAAATTCCCCACCTCCCTTCCCCTCACCCCTTGCTGCCACCTCCCCTTGAGCCGCCCAGGCCGCCGGCCTACAAACCCCAACCCGCCGGCCAGCAGCCCGCCGACCACCCTTTGGACCCCCTTGCCGCCGTCCCCCTCTAGCTGCCCCCTTTGAATTTTGAATTCCCCTCTCTTAATGACCTTCCTAATTAAGCCATATTAATTTGAAAAATTAATTAAGAGGAGTTACACATAGTTAAAATTCAAATGCAAATTCCCTCTTACTTTCATTTGAATTTGGGAGTTACTTATGATAATTAATTAAGAGGAGTTGCACATGTTTGAAATTCAAATTCAAATTTCCTCTTATTTTCATTTGAATTTGGGAGTTACTTATGATATAATTAATTCTGAAATTAAATGGCAGATTTTATTATGCTTAATTAACTCCTTGTGGTCCCCACTCATTTAAAATCTCAAGCCTCCTCTCTCCTCTACATGTGGCCGGCCCCTTAATGGGCTTTTCTCTCTCCCAATTTAAATTCAAAGCCCCACCAAATCAGCCCATAATTATCTCCTCAATTAACACCTCTAGCCATTAATGGATTAATTTGAAATTTCAAATTAATCTCCCTCCAAAACCCCTTGAAGCTGAATTTAATTCAATTTTCTAATTTTTCCCCTCTTCCCTTTGCTCACGGCCAAGCCCCTCCCCTCACTAAACCGCCACCTTTCTCCCCCCTCAAGGGCTCAAGAAGAGAGCTCGCCACATCCATGGAAGGCCGACCCCGACATCAACCACAGCTTCGTCTTTGATGATCAAGGAAGAAATGATAAGACGTTGGATGCTCTCTATTCATCCCATGGACTACCCGCCACTGGCTACCACTCCAACGGACTACACTTTGTGCGCCATTTGTCTCCTAGTGGCATCGCTCGGTTGATCTCAATCTTCCTCCATTAAAGTGCCACCAACAAGAGAGTGAGTGAGAGACCCAAGGTGAAAAGTTATATTTGTTAATTGTGGATTATTGTTTCTCTCCATAACATTACTATCTAATTCTATGTTGTCAATTTGATATTGTCCCATTAATCTAGTTGTAACCACATGCCTTACTTAATTTCGACTTGATAATTCCGATAACTTAATTCGGGTAAGCATTAATTCTACAACTAGCAAGGCTTTAACAATCTTATATTAAAATCCCCAAGCAGTTCTTGTTTCCATGCATTACGTTTCACATCATCTTGGTATCAGAGCATGGCTAGCATGCTTGACTTGTGTTAGATGCATCCTAGGAGTTCTCTTTAATTTGTCTTTAGTGGTTTTCATGCATAGCATCATTTAAATAGCCTTATTTTCTGTTTTCCTTTTGCTGTCCAGAAAAATCTGCACTACATTTTTCATATTACATGAGCATATCTTGTCGTGTGAGTGCTGCCATCTTCCCCATAGCATCAATTTTAGTTTGGGCCTCTTAGCCTTTTGTCTACACTTGCTGTCCACTTAATTCCTACGCCAATTAGTAACCTTTTGGGCGAGTTTTAGGTAGTAGTCACTTGCTGTCCGCACTCTATAGTCCACCCAAATAGCTTAGATAACTTTGTCCATCCTTTAGCTTGCTGCCCTTTTATTTCCTGCAACCTTTGGAGCCTTTAGGAGCTTAGTTTTAGAGTATTTTGGTGCTGCCCTTTTGTCCTTAACCATCCCAAAACTCATACTAAACACCTAGGCTTCTTCACCAACTATTTGGTTTGCTGTCCAAATTTTTTCTGCACCCTGTAGTGAGTCTAAGTGAGCCTAACTGAGTGTCTAAATGACGTCCCTTACACCCAATCATCTTTGAGTGTCACTTGACGCTTCCCAATGGACCCGATAAGACTCCAAAAGAGTTTAGATGACATCGTTAACCTAGTGGGCAATATGACTAGAATTATGACGGAGAAACCCGTTGACTATCCCCACTCTAACTACATGCCCCACTCAGCTTAACACCCGAGACCTAAGCCTAGGCCTCCTCGACCTCACTTAGAATCACCATATCGTCTGCCTACCTTTGATGGTTCTTTTGATGGTTACTCCTTTAGGGAATGGGTTAGACAATTAGAGGACTATTTTAAATCGCATGAAATCTCAAATTCTCGTCAGTTTAGCATTGCTAGGTCACACCTGAACGGTAGTGCTCTCCAATTTTGGATGAGGTTAGAAGATCATAAAGAGTCTCGTGGCGAATACCCTACCTCTGATTGGAAAAACATGAGACGAAAACTTGGATTAAAATACCTTTCCCCTACTTATGGTCACCCATCTATTAGTAACATAAGGGTTGCTTCCCCATCCTGTATGTCTTCACCTAACATTGATGGCCGATCCCCTATTGGATCTACAGTTGGATCAGTCTATTATGACTCACCACTTGGACCCACTTCTAGTCGTCCCAGTCAACCTCTAGCCTCCCCAGTCCTTGACCCTACAAGTACGATTTTAATAAAGGAAAACATTAAGAAGAAGAGGTTCCCTGAACCTGAGACTGAGTGCATCCATTTCGTAGATGCTAGTGATGTCACTAATGAAGAAGACTTCTTTGAAGATGAAACTGAAGTGATTGAGTTAGACTCCCTGCCTGACTTAAACCCTGATTTAGGAGGTCTAGAACCTTTTAACCTTAATACCTTAGCCCCTCTTGAGTCTAATCTCATTAACGATATCCCTTTGGATAAAGTCTGTCTGGACGATATTAATTTAATTCCGAAAGAAACTGATCTGACCTTGAACACAATGAAATTAAAATCGGAGGATTCTAATTTAATTACTAAGATGAATCCGGATAATTCTGATTAAATTCTGAAAAATTCTGATGGCGACTCAGCTAATCTAGAGATGGATGTAAGTCAATCGAATTTGTCACCTGATTCAAGTGAAACAGAACCTATGGATTTTAGGGTTAAAACTAAACCTGATTCTACTTCGGAAGACAGTACCTTGAGTCTGAAATTCTTTGGGCCTAATTTGAATAATGAGCCTTCTCTTGTCTCATTAGAGTCTAACTTTGGAGCTACTCCTTTGGATTTATATTTGATCGAGTGTGTCATTCCGGATTTCTCTCTTACTGTTGTACCCACAGATGTCCTAGGAACTTTTTCCCATCTTATAAGTCTCATACCGGCTGACGAATCTTTGGGCTACCCCCTTATGGATGTGAGTCAGGACCAATCATCTTATTATTTTTCTGATTCCTACATTATGCCCTCGATATCTTTGTCCTTCCCTAGTAAGGATATTCTCTCTCCTAGTTGGATGACATTGATAGAGCACCATACCGTCGCTAGGAGACTGTCAGCGACCCGAGCTGAGATGCTCTATGGAGAAGCCCTTTTAGCTAAGTATGTCTTCATTGCTCCCCCCACACCAGTTCCATTAGATCGAACACTTTAGACCTCTCTTTGTGACTCGTCCACCTGTTCTAGCAACGTGTTTGTGTGAGTTAGTATGTTGTGTGTGTGTATTGTAGTCTGTTGTCCTTCTAAGTTGTTGATGTTTTAATTTTTTTTTTTTGTAAGCTCGTGATTCTTGTCATTCATCATGCACACCGAGTCTCTTGCATCCACATTTGCATCTGATCTTCAAGAACTGCAGAAGGATATTAATAAAAAGAATAACCAAAGCAATGCCAGTTATAAACTTACTGTCAATCTCAAGAGACGATTCAAAGAATTTGATATTAGAGATTTTGTATTGGTTCGGATTCATCCGGAGCAGTCCCACAAGGGACCGTTATAAAGTTATATGCTAGAAGCGTTGGACCGTTCAAATAACAGCAGAAAATTTTAAAATAGTAATGCTTATGTGTCAGACCTTCCTGAAGGTTTTAACATTAATCCTATGTTAACATCGAAGATCTTGTAACCTGCGGAAGTCCAGAGTGTAACCCTCCTATTCCACGAAATAATGAGCCTTGTGTGAACCCACCTAGTGACATCTCCAGCCTAACTGCACCCCAAAATTGCCTAATTTACCAAATACAGAGAAGATTGAGATAATACTTAGCGATTTCCACTAGAGATGATGGTCAACAAATGTATCTAGTTCAATGAGCAGGGAAACCAAAAACGGAGAACACATGGGTTGATCGTGACGAGCTGCAGCGAGTGGACCCCGACTTACTAGAGTGGTACGAGAGATCTATAGATGCTTACTCGACGGGGTCGAGTTTTCTCCCACCTGGGGAGAATGATGAGGACATCGTCAGCAATTTTTGACACGTGTACCATCAGGAGATGCCGGAGATCGACGGCTACGATCATGAGTTTTATTTTGAGTCATTTCATGCAGTAGTTTATGTTATTTTCAGTTTTTTCCGCTTTTACCCTTATGGGTATTTGGTCGCTATTGTAGCCCAATGGGCATTTTAGTCTTTTATTTTCTTTGTCATTTGAAGGCCTATATATGACCCTTTTCTTATGTAATAGTTAGTTTTTTATGAATGAAAATTTGTCACTTATGATCTCTTTGTGAGTTCCCCTCCTCGATCTCTTAGTGAGTTCGTAGAAGAAGCTAGATCTCTTTGTGAGTTCTAGATTTTTCGCCAAACTATTTTGTCTTCGAGAGTTCTAAATTTTCGCCAAGTTATTTTCGTGGAGATCTGGATTGAAGAAAATTGAGGTGAGTGGATTTTTAGCAAATCAAATCCCTTGAAATTCCCCTCCTCCCTTCCCCTCACCCCTTGTCGCCGCCTCCCCTTGAGCCGCCCAGGCCGCCGGCCTACAAACCCCCACCCGCCGGCCAGCAGCCCGCAGGCCACCCTTTGGACCCCCTTGCCATTGCCCCCTCTAGCTCCCCCCTTTGAATTTTGAATTCCCCTCTCTTAATGACTTTCCTAATTAAGCCATATTAATTTGGAAAATTAATTAAGAGGAGTTACACATATTTGAAATTCAAATGAAAATTCCCTCTAACTTTCATTTGAATTTGGGAGTTACTTATGGTAATTAATTAAGAGGAGTTACACATGTTTGAAATTCAAATTCAAATTCCCTCTTATTTTCATTTGAATTTGGGAGTTACTTATGATATAATTAATTCTGAAATTAAATGGCAGATTTTATTATGCTTAATTAACTCCTTGTGGTCCCCACTCATTTAAATTCTCAAGCCTCCTCTCTCCTCTATATGTGGCCGGCCCCTTAATGGGCTTTTCTCTCTCCCAATTTAAATTCAAAGCCCCACCAAATCAGCCCATAATTATATCCTCAATTAACACCTCTAGCCATTAATGGATTAATTTGAAATTTCAAATTAATCTCCCTCCAAAACCCCTTGAAGCTGAATTTAATTCAGCTTTCTAATTTTTCCCCTCTTCCCTTTGCTCACGGCCAAGCCTCTCCCCTCACTAAACCGCCACCTTTCCCCCCCCCCCCCCCCTCAAGGGCTCAAGAAGAGAGCTCGCCACATCCATGAAAGGCCGACCCCGACATCAACCACAGCTTCGTCTTTGATGATCAAGGAAGAAAGAATAAAACGTTGGATGCTCTCTATTCATCCCATGGACTACCCGCCACCGGCTACCACTCCAACGGACTACACTTTGTGCGCCATTTGTCTCCTAGTGGCATCGCTCGGTTGATCTCAATCTTCCTCCATTAAAGTGCCACCAACAAGAGAGTGAGTGAGAGACCCAAGGTGAAAAGTTCTATTTGTTAATTGTGAATTATTGTTTCTCTCCATAACATTACTATCTAATTCTATGTTGTCAATTTGATATTGTCCCATTAATCTAGTTGTAACCACATGCCTTACTTAATTTCGACTTGATAATTCCGAGAACTTAATTCGGATAAGCATTAATTCTATAACTAGCAAGGCTTTAACAATCTTATATTAAAATCCCCAAGCAGTTCTTATTTCCATGCATTACGTTTCACATCACTTACAGTAGAAAACTGATACATGTCTATTAAGGAAAACCATAAATAATTGCCAAGACTTCAAGGAGACAAGAAGTTAAAGTAGAACAGGCCAATATCTAATTGACGAAAATATTTAGATAGGCTTTGGTTTTAGATATTGATTAAGTCACTTTTAGGAGTGGAATCTTATCAAACCGTAGAGGTTTTTATTTCTCAACAGCCTTCCCTGAATAAAATTTGCACATTCTGTATAATTTTTACAGCATTAAAAAAATTGCAAAGATGACCAAACTAATTTCAAATTGAATACGACTGCGAATGATAATACCAAATGTATACTAAAAGTTTACACCATTAATCAAGGACGAATTCATACGCCAACAGCCGCATGCAATTTATAAAAGAAGATTTCAAACCATTTGATGTGATACGATGCAAGAATTCCTTGTTGGAAATTAATAACTTGTGAAATTGCATAGCTAATTTAAAACAAATGTGTTCCAAGGTAGATCATAAGAAAATTTCCAAGGAAGAACTAAGCAACGTCAATCAATTACAATTAGAAGCAACATGAAATTAACAAAATTAATCCAACAAATAAGTAATAAAGCAAATGGCTCTTAACAAAAATCCATGGTTTGACTTAGAAGGTGATGAAGGAGAACCATTGTTAGTAATTCAACAAGTCTTAACTGCTCAAACTGAAAAGGAAGATGAATGGCTTAGAAGGAACATTTTTAGAACTATATGTACTGTTGAAGGAAAAGTTTGCACTTTAATGATTGATAGTGAAAGTTCAGGGAACTTTGTATCACAACATATGGTGAAGAAACTAAAACTGAAAATGAAACCTCTTGATAAGTCGTATAAAATCTCTTGGTTTAAAGAGGGAAGTGAGGTTCCTATAAATAAACAATGCACTGTGAACTTAACGATTGGAGGAACTTATAAAGATCAAATTGTTTGTGATGTTGTGCCTTTGGAAGTATGTCACATCCTTTTAGGTCGTCCCTGACAGTATGATCATAAAACCATCCACAATGGAGAAAAGAATACATATTCTTTCATTAAAGATAACAAAGAATTCACACTCTTTCCACACAAAAATATTCCTGATCCGGTAACAAAGAACAAGAAACCTGTCAAGTCTTTCACTTCTGAATTACTTCTGAATACAAATGAACTGACAAAATCTAATGTGATATATCTGTTATTTGGAAAAGAGTCTGATTTAGATTTTGAGATTCCTAAGGAAATACAACCATTGCTTGATGAATTTTCTGATTTAGTACTTGATGAATTACCAGCTGGATTACCCCCGATGAGAGACATTAAACATCATATTGATTTGATTCCTGGAGCTACATTACCTAATCGTTCACATTATAGAATGAGTCCAAATGAACATCAAGAACTTTCTAAACAGGTATCTGAGCTGCTGGAAAAAGGTTTAATCCAAGAAAGTCTGAGTCCTTGTGCTGTGCCTGCTTTACTTACTCCTAAAAAAGATGGAACTTGGAGAATGTGCGTAGATAGCCGAGCTATAAACAAAATAACCATCAAATACCGATTTCCAATTCCTAGACTAGATGACATGCTGGATATGTTAAGTGGTGCTAAAATTTTCTCAAAAATTGATTTGAAAAATGGGTATCATCAAATAAGAATTAGACCTGGAGATGAATGGAAAACTGCTTTTAAAACCAAAGACGGCTTATATGAATGGCTTGTTATGCCTTTTGGTTTGTCTAACGCCCCGAGTACTTTCATGCGAACAATGAATCATGTTTTACGATCTTTTATTAGGAAGTTTGTGTTTGTATATTTTGATGATATCCTGATTTATAGCATTCATTCATCTTAACACCTTTTTCATGTTAAAGAGATTCTGAAAACTTTGAGAGACAGAAGCTGTACATCAATTTAAAAAAATGCTCTTTTATGACTTCGAGTTTGACATTTTTGGGTTACATTATATCTGCTAAAGGAATCAAAGTAGATCCTGTGAAGATCGAAGCAATAAAAAGTTGGCCTGTTCCTAAGAATATCAGAGAGATAAGAGGGTTTCAAGGGTTAGCATCTTTTTATCGTCGGTTCGTTAAGAACTTCAGTACTGTTATTGCTCCTATCACTGACTGTTTGAAAAAGGGAACTTTTAAATGGAGCCCCGAAGCTGACACTACTTTTCAATTGATCAAATCAAAAATGAGTCAAACTCCTATTATTAGCTTACCAAATTTTGAAAAAAAATTTGAAGTTGATTGCGATGCTTCACATGTTGGTATTGGTGCTGTTTTAAGTCAAGAAGGAAAGCCTATTGCATATTTTAGTGAAAAGCTAAATGATGTTCGATCTCGATATTCTACTTATGACTTGGAATTTTATGCCATTGTTCAAGCTTTGAAATTCTGGAGATGTTATCTGATTCAACGAGAATTTATTTTGAATACTAATCACGAGGCTTTACAATTTTTGGGATCACAAAAAAATCTGAACAAAAGACACGCCAAATGGGTTTCTTTTTTACAAGAATACACTTTTCATATCAAACATAAAACGGGAGTTTTGAATAAAGTTGTTGATGCTTTAAGCCGAAGATCTCATTTGTTGATAACTGTTTTTCCGACTGTTACTTCTTTTGATTTTTTGAAAGACACTTATGCAAATTATTCTGATTTTAAAAATATTTGGAACGCTTGTTGTGCTTCTGGGACTGATCAAAAGAAGTTCCAGTGGAAATAGGATATTCTGTTCGCCTCAGTTCATGGCCTACTGTTCTCGGCACCGTAATGAACACACGGGCTACTGACTAATATTCCCATCTCACCGCGTCTTAAAAATTTTTAAATGTTTAAGCAGTCCAATATGAAAACCTGATTAGGCTCTGATACCATAAGAGGATCGTAATGCAACAAAGGAATAGAGAATACCCTAAAATTTTATGTTGCATAATCAAAACCAAACATGATATTATAATAGCAAAAAGATCGGAAGCTTACAAGATTACAAACTAGAAGACTTCAACTAGAAGGCTTCAACTTAGGAGAAAACTTCAGCTTCAAATAGCTGTGTTTTCTTCCTATATTACATTGGCTTATATAGCTTTAAGAAAACCACAAATACGTTATCATAAACCAGGAATCCGCCCATGGTTTTGCTGATAGATACAGGATGCCATGTGATAGTGGCATAAAAAGTGAAAACATAACATGTGCTGATAGTAATAAAAGATGCTTTTGCCATGTGCATCTTTATAATGGGTGAGTGGAGTTTAGTGGAGTGGGCCCACCATTGCTTAAATAATTTGCTTGTAGGATTGATTGGTGAGCTATTCAATCATATCAATTATTCCTGCCAGAGTTTCCTCTGTATTTCGTATAGGTTGGAATAGTTCAGTATAGCAATTGTCTTTTGAAATGAGTCGTCGGCAGTATTCAGTCTTGTTGGTGTATATCCGTAATAAGCTTCGGAGCTCATTAAGGACAGTGTAGGTTTGTTCGATCTCGACTCTTCGAGCTGCACCTCTGAGTTGGCTTTGACGTGTAACTTCAATGGGATATTGAAGTGTTTGTTGTAATATTTCTCGGTGCAAATCTTCTTTGCGTAGCCTAGTTTGGTCTTGGTCTGTTTGCTTTGGTCTGGGTTGTTCATACTCATCGAAGATTCGTTTGAGTTCCTCGACTGTGGGATCAGCAGATCTGTGTTGGAAGTATTCTCGGGCAAACTCCTTGTAAATCTGTGTGTGATCTTCAGAGCCTTTTCCTGTCCTTCGTGTTTGAGGATTCTTTGGATTAGTATGAGTTGATTCTTTTCCTTTTCGGTTTGACTCTGTGCTTCGTGGAGTTGATTACATCCTATGAGTAATAAGTGTGAAGATGGTGCTGATAAGGTTCCTGCACATAAAACAAACGTTAGTCTAGAAAGGTTGTCTACGAGGATATTGTTTTTGCCTTCAATATGCTCGATGCAGATTGATATTCCAAGACCATTGATGTAGTCTGTAAATGATAACCATCGGACTCGGGATGGTTTATGAGCTGTTGATTTGTTATAGAAGGCGATAATAGCTTGGCAATCAGTTCGGAGGGTTATCTCTGCTTTATCCAGATAATGAATTTTTAATGCTTCGAGTGTTTCCATGCAAGCATGGATTTCAGCGTCAATTGTGGATTTGAGTAACAAATTTTTCACTAGCATATGCACAAACCTTTTCTGTGCATTTAGGATCTCGTTTATGCTTCTTCCATTTGCAAACACCTCCCCATCCTTCCATACAGCCTTCTGTTTCAAGGACTATGTATGCGTCTTCAGGTGGTATTTCAAGGTCTGGCAATTGTTGTACTAGGTTCTTGATTTTTCGAATAAGTTGCCAATCATGCTCCTTAATTCGTTTATCTCCATATGGTGAGGTCTTCTCATATAATGGTCCTAGCAAAATACCAAGGTTAGGAATATAACTCCTAGCATAATTAAGAATTCCTAACCATGACCGGAGCCCTTGTTTTCCTTTAATTTCTCATCCGGGAAGTTTGCTATTATTTTTATAATGTGAGGTTGTAGCTTGATTTTGTTGTTTCCTATGACAGCTCCCAAGAATTCAATTTGTTTTTCTGCTATCTTCATCTTGTTGGATGACAGGATTAAGTCTACTTCTTCTACGATCTTTAGAAAAGTTTACAAATGTCTTTTATGGTCTGCTTCTGTGTTGCTAAAGATAAGAATATCATCAATATAAACAACAAGAAAATCAGAGCAATTATTAAAACATTTATCCATTTTTCTCTAGAAGACAGCTGGCGCATTCTTCAGTCTGAACTGCATTACCAGCCATTCGTAAAGACCTGTAGGACTAATAAATGTTGTCCACTAGATCGAATCCGGATGCATAGCTACTTGATGAAAACCACTTTTGAGATCAAACTTGGAGTATATTTTGTTATTTCCAATTTTCTTAAGTAGAGTGTTTATTCCTGGTAGGGAATATTGGTCTTTGTAAGTGTTATCATTGACTGACCTGTAATTGAAGATCATCCTCTCTTTCCCTTTAATCTCTTGTCCTGTAGAAAGATCTATATAAGTGCCTGAGTTCACGATCATCGCCATTGTTCGGTGTCGACTGGAGCTTGGTCTGATAACCTTTAATCTAAGCAATTCTTCAATATGACATTTAAATTGATTTTGCATTAATGGTGCAACATGCTTTAGTGGTTTATCTTGGATTGTAAGGTCGGGATTTATTATGTCAAGTTTGCATGTTATCTGATTTTTTGACCAATGTTTTAAAGGGTCTTCACCAATGAAACCACTGTTTTTCAATTGTTGCAGTACTGATTGAAATTTTGTTAGAAATGGATTGAGGTTCACATTTTTACATACCCATTCTGGTTGCAACGAGGAGTGAATATCATAGTTGAGTTCTTCTTCTGCAGCTTGTTTTGCGAGAATCTCAAGGTCTGGTGTTGTATAGACTGGTGTGATTTCTTTATAGAAGGTGATCATATTCCCTTCAATGCGAACTCCTCCATTTAGACTTCGTAGAAAATTACATCCTAGAAGCATCTGTATTCCATCTTTACTGCTCATATCAAAGCAATAAATTTGCGGGATTCTGAATTTGTTATCACCAATTATCATAGAACCATTTTTAACTTTCATGCGTGATTGGTTTATAGAGTTTACACCACTGAATGTTGTCTCATAGTTTAATGGTTCTCGTGCTGCTTCTGGTATATCTGTGGTATTTGCACAACATGATGTTGCTCCCGTGTCTACTATAGCTCGGATATTAAATCCTGGAACGTCAGGTATCTCAAAATGGATAATGATGTTGTATAAGCGGTTTAGTACCTTTTTGGATGGCTTTTCGGCACTTTCTTTAGCTGTTTCTATCATGATTCTTGCTTCTTTGACATATGTTTCTTCATCATTTTCTAGTGCTTCATTGAGATTCCTTGCATCATGTAACTGCAACTCTTGTCGAGATTGTTCTAACTGTTCTGTTAATAGTTTTTCGATCTGCTCCTTTAAGCGTCGATTTTCTTCTACAAGATGATCTGAATATTTAATTAATTCATGAATCAACTTCTCCCGAGATTGATATGGTTGTAGCATTAATTCTCTAGGAATTGTAATGGAGAAGTAAAATAAGGCACACATGGGACATGCCGTTATTTTACATTGAGGACAATGCATCCTCATTTTGCTATTTGAGTTGATTGAGCAATAGGTGCATTTAGCGAAGGCTCCTTGGATGGGTTTGTTAAATTCCCATTCATGCGTACATGATTCTTGTTCTGGTTTTAGAGTGATTTTCTGTCTCCACCCGAGATCTTCGTTCATCATGAATAAAAATTCATCTGGAGTATTTTCAAGTGCATTTCGAGTATGCACTAGTGTGTTAGCTCCTTCACCTTCTGAGATGCTACAGATAGCATCAGATGGTTCTTCATCAAGATCTACAGATAATATATCATAATCTTCTGGTAGATCAAGGTTGCTAATTATGGCTGCCCTGGCCATATTTCCTTGTTTGCTTTTACATTCCCGGGCAAAATGTCCTTCTTCCCCGCAGATATAACATCTGCATTTAGTACTCCTTGGCTTGTTTTTGTTCTTGATGACTCTCACATGGGAGTCATGAGGTTTGCCTTTGTAATTTTTGGATTTACGTAGCTCATACTTCTTCTGATGGTTATAGTATCCAGGCACCGGGATTTTCTTGCAGATGGATAAGTCTTTAATTCCCTGTTGAATAGCAGCCTTTTTACAAAGGTCTGCTAGGTATTGGTAAGTGAACTTGATGCGTGGTAATACACCAATAGTATTTCCTGGATGGCGTTCTTTAAAAGCTTTTCTACTTCTTCCCCAAGAATAGGTGGCATCTTCTTGAAGAATTTTTCTGATAACTCGGAGCTAATATACATTCTTCCTGATTTGGCCGCAAGAACCTTGTAGTCATTCATGTATTCGAACATATTTTTAATTTGATCACAGGACAATCTTTCCAAATCTAGATATGCTCGGTTTTGTTCTTCAGTTGATCTTGATACGGATCTTCAAGCATAATAATTTGTCGAATTTGGGAGAGTACATTTTGGGGATCATCAGCGATGTTGATTAAATGCTCAAATTCTGGTTCAAACGCCATACGCCATTGTATACAAGTTTTCTTTTCAATTTCCCCAAGTAAATTTTCGATGAATAATACTTTTGAACGGTTATCAGGAAATTGTTTTTCACTGAGGAGATTTAATGTGATAGATTCCCATCGAGAAATCACATCATCATAAAGAGAGAAATCATCAGGTAAGATAAGTAGGACTCCTTGATTATTGTGGGCTGAGGGTAAGGTCCACATATTGTATTGAAAAGTTTTGCGAAAGTTTGAAGACTTGGGTTTGTAATATTGGAATGGGTAGGAAGAGGATGCATCTGGTTTGGCAGCGAAGGAAGTTGCTGGGGGTAGTTTACTGGTCCCATTACAGGTTCATTTGGAGGAAGGTAATTAGATGATACAGATGCATAAAGATTCTCAGCCTTCGTAGCCATCCTTTTGAGTTGTGGGTAATCAAGTTCTTCTAGGTGATTTTGAAGGGTAAAGCAGGTTTGGGTTGGCTCGGATATTGGGTTTGGTGTTGGGGGTAATGAGGGTTCATCGCCCCAGCCTATGGGCTTGATTGATATATTTGGGAGAGCTGTATAAGCAGGGGGTGTATAATAGACTAGGTAATCATATTTGCCTGAAGGTTGGCCAAGTGTGCCAACATAGGGATGATTGTTTTGGTATTGATTCCATATTAAAACTTCAGTCGAAGCGACCGGTTCAGCAACCGGTTCATTCGTAATCTCAGCAGCAACAGGATATGTAACCGAAGCGACCGGTTGAATCTCAGCAGCAACAGGATATGTAACCGAAGCGACCGATTCAGCAACCGGTTCATCCGTAATCTCAGCAGCAACTGGATATGTAACCGAAGCGACCGGTTCATCCGTAATCTCAGCAGCAACAGGATATGTAACCGAAGCGACCGATTCAGCTAAGATAAGTAGGACTCCTTGATTATTGTGGGCTGAGGGTAAGGTCCACATATTGGATTGAAAAGTTTTGCGAAAGTTTGAAGACTTGGGTTTGTAATATTGGAATGGGTAGGAAGAGGATGCATCTGGTTTGGCAGCGAAGGAAGTTGCTGGGGGGTAGTTTACTGGTCGCATTACAGGTTCATTTGGAGGAAGGTAATTAGATGATACAGATGCATAAAGATTCTCAGCCTTCGTAGCCATCTTTTTTAGTTGTGGGTAATCAAGTTCTTCTAGGTGATTTTGAAGGGTAAAGCAGGTTTGGGTTGGCTCGGATATTGGGTTTGGTGTTGGGGGTAATGAGGGTTCATCGCCCCAGCCTGTGGGCTTGATTGATATGTTTGGGAGAGCTGTATAAGCAGGGGGTGTATAATAGACTAGGTAATCATATTTGCCTGAAGGTTGGCCAAGTGTGCCAACATAGGGATGATTGTTTTGGTATTGATTCCATATTAAAACTTCAGTCGAAGCGACCGGTTCAGCAACCGGTTCATCCGTAATCTCAGCAGCAACAGGATATGTAACTGAAGCGACCAGTTGAATCTCAACAGCAACAGGATATGTAACCGAAGCGACCGGTTCAGCAACCGGTTCATCCGTAATCTCAGCAGCAACAGGATATGTAACCGAAGCGACCGGTTCAGCAACCGGTTCATCCGTAATCTCAGCATCAACAGGATATGTAACTGAAGCGACCGGTTCAGCAACCGTCGATCTGCGTCTCCGTCGATGGTACATGTGTCGAAATCTGATGTCCTCATCACCATTATTTTGAGTTAGCCTAATATCAAATTGAAACATGGAAGCAAATGGGGAAGCCAAATGCATACATCATGAGACATCAAAAGTTTACAACATTGGTCATTCTACAGGAGTACCAACCAACTCAGCACAGTGCGCTAAAGCCATTACAAAACCAAATTATACGTGCAATACACAAACATGCACAACAAATACATGCCGAAAGAGAGAGAAAAATATAGAAATAGAAATAGAACTGTCTTAGACAACTTACACATGCAAAAAGGAGAGAGAGGGCCGAAAACAACTTAAGTGGAAGAATGCACAAATTATAATTAAATCGCCCAAAGTTTAGTAATTCTTCTCTGACAAAAATGAATTTCAGAGGATGCAGCAAGGCAACATTAAAGGCATGAAATTGGCCGATAAAGATGATATCAAATGCATAGAAAACATATTGAAACTCTAAAAGCATTGGCAATGTAAAAATTTGAATTACAAAAGTGCACACGTAAACATAGAGGTATCAGAAATTTTAAAATTGATCATTAAAAAAATAATATTGTTAGCAGGCACACACTCACACAGGCAAAAGGGAGAGAGAGGGCTGTGTGTGCAAACTCTGTTAAGTTTTTGCTTCAAAATCCAAAAGAATACTTCCTTGATAAGTATATGCTTTTCAAATTTTGCATATGTAATTAAACCACACAAAAATAGAAGAAACATATCTACCTTAAATCACTGTCAGTTCTATGAGTTTAAGAAATTCTGAAAATAAAACTGCAAACAATAAATTTAAGAAAATTTTATTTTAAAATCAAAGTACCCATTTAAGATATATTTTTATGTTAAAATAAACAAATAAACAGGAGCAAGTACCCACCAGCATGCTTTCAGAAGTAGGAGTGAGAAATGAGACCCTGGCAGCATTACCACCATCAAGTCCCACTATAAGGCCATTATACCAACGTCCATCACTATGTCGAAATCTGCACCTTGATCCAGTAGAATAGGTTTCTGATTCATAAGTTTCCAGCAAACTATGTTTCGAATCCAGTGGTTCCACCTTTACATCCTCCTCTAAGGATTTGAATTCTTGGCCAAAGATTGTATCAGCTTCCTTTAGCAACCTAGAACGTTTTAGGTGAAGTAGTCCGTCTTCAGCATCCTTGATTGCCATCTGAAGTTCTTCAAGAACCTTCAATAGCAATGCCATAACTGGTTATGGTGCTCAATACTACAACAAGGAAATTCATCATAATTGATTAAGCATATAACTTTTTTTTTTTAAAACAAAACATTCTAATTTATATCTTGCAATTCAGTTGGTGCAAAATATCTTTAAAGGCGGGAAACAAAAAGACCTAAAACCTAAACCCCAAAGAAAATCAAGGTACTCGACAGTATCTATTTCCCAGCTGTCCAGCAACTCAGAGCCTGATAATGCGCGGAAAGAAAACGTACGATGTTACGAACGCCAAACTAAGTAAACAAAGAACTACATAAAACCTACTGACAACATCACGCACTTTACCCTCCTGAATCGATAAGTTTTAGATGCCCCTTGTTCCAAACGGAAGCAAATATACAGCAAAAGATATTGATAATAAACCCTAGTGGAAGGTCTTTTTTACCGCGATAAGCTCTGGATTGGCGGGGTCAGAAGCAAGAGCCTCTTTGACTGTAAACAAAGATTCCCTTTGCTCTTCCAAATGCAGCTCCAGCTGCCGTTCCACAGCTATCTCCTCATCTCCAGCGCTGTGGTCCGCCATGTACAATGAGGGAGAGAACGTCAGCGATATCGAATCTCTCGCGAGATTAGGGAAGTTGTTTCCCTGTTTCGTCCGTTTAGTTATTTATATGGGATTTTTACATACATACCACTTTATAACATAAGTATTACATATTTAACACCCAAAATTTAAATATTTCATATATGACACTCAAACACAGTTTTTACCTCAGAAATGTCACTCCGTTAACAGAGAACCGGACTCCGTTTATCTTCATTCCCGTCTTGGCTTTCGGCGGGAGAACGCGTTTCAGTAAATGTTATGGCTCCGTATTTGCTCTTCCTCCTCCGTATTTGCTCTTCCTCCTCTGTATTTGCACTTCCACAGTAGATGTTCCCTGCTCTTCCATCCGTATTTACCCAGGTGCTCTGCCGGACTTGCTTTTTTTATTTCCTGCCTGTATACATTGCTCTGCTTTATCGGACTTGCTTTTTTTATCCATCGTTTAAGGCTTTATTGAAACTTGTCAGTTTTCTACAATTTTTATTTGGCATTGCCGAAGCTAACAAACCTAAGTTAGGAAACCTGCAGCTTGTGTTATAATTTTATTCAATAGATGAAACTTTTCGGCAAAGCCATAAATATTGGTTTTATTGAAGATGAAACTTTTCTTCAATAGATGAAGCTTTTTTTCTTCAATAGATGAAGCTTTTCTGCAATAAAAATGTATTTCTTTTAAAAAGTTTTGCTAGCTTTAAATTACTGAAGCTTCCAACTTTTCTTCAATAGTTGAAACTTTTGTTATTCTTTTATATTTAGATTTTGGCACTAATTAACGATGTGGTGTTTATTTCAGGTTGTAGTTAATGAAAAATGACAACCTCATGGCATAATTCGGTAATGCAGGATTGTGACGAAGTAATAGATGATTTATGTGGAGATAGAAAAGAGAATTTGTTTATTGCATTTAAATATGGAGGAATTTGGGTTGACACAAAGGACCAATCTAGAAAGAGATATATTGGCGGCAAACAAAGAACTGTGAAACTTGAGAAAGGACATATGAATATTTTTAAGATTAGATCAGAGATTGCTAGAATATGTCCTTGGTTGAAAGGACATCAATACAACATGCATTATCACATTAACGGAACATCACCCAAGGAGTACAAAGTAATCAATTACGATGCTGACGTGAGCTTGTTGGTAAACCAAACGAATGAAAGTTTACGTGCCGAAATAGTTATCTCACTATACGAAGGTGATGAAGATCAATCAAACTCACATGTTATAGGGATTGAAAGTTTTGAACAAAATATACAATGTGCCATTTCTCATAATGATGGTGCTTCAATATTTCAAAAATCAAGTGTTACAGATATCACTATAGGTACATTTTTTAATGATGCTACAAGTTTCAAGAATGCTCTCCGATCATTTGCCATTAAGGAGAACTTTGGGGTGAGGATAAAAGCTAGTGATAAGAAAAGAGTTATTGCGACATGTTCCTATCAAGGTTGTTAATGGCGAATTCGGGCATCCCTATGTGAAGACACTCAATCATTTCAAGTTAGGAGAGTTGATGGAGAACACACATGCCCTGGGATAAATCGTGCTGGGAATCGGCTAGCTACATCCGCATGGGTTGCTAATCAGATTCAAGAGATGGTGAAGAGGTATCTAGATATTTCACAAAAAAAAATAAATAGCGGTTTGGAGAAGGAATTTGGTTTATCATTAACTTATATGAAGCTTTGGAGGGCAAGAGAGCAAGCTCGTGACAACATTTTTGGCTCAGTTGATGACAACTATAAATGGGTTCCAACATTGACAGCAGAATTACTTGATAGAAATCCGGACTCACACATCAAATATACATTTAATGCTATTGGTAATTCTTTCCAAAGATTTTATGTTTGTATCAAGGTGTGTGTGGATGGTTTTTTATTTGGGTGCAGACCACTTATAAGTTTAGATGCATGCCATCTAAAATCTAAGTATTTGGGTGTCCTTTTACCCGCTAACTCAATTGATGGAAATAATGGCTTATTCACCCTAGCATATGCTGTTGTCGAGGCTGAGTCCAAACATTCATGGTCATGGTTCTTGAAGAACATGGGAGAGACTATTGGTATTAATTTAAGCACTCTTAGTTTCATATATGACATGGAGAAGGGTTTGGGAGAGGCAATCAGAGAAATATATCCCCAAGCTGAGCATAGAATTTGCATTCGACATTTGTGGAAAAATATAAAAAAAAAAATTTTGATGTAAAGATGGGCAAAAAATTCAAGGAATGGTTTGGGCAGCTGCAAATGCCTATACTAATGTAGAGATCAACGAGAAGCTTTCTGAACTTCATGACTTGAGCCCTACTTTGTACTCATATCTCATTTCTTTACCTTACAAGTGGTCAAGAAGTCAATTCATGATCGGGATAGGTCATGCTACTAATACAAATAATTTTGCTGAGTCATTTAACGCATGAATTTCTGATGCTAGAACCAAACCTGCAGTTGTCCTCATTGATTTGGTCCGGGGAAAGGTTATGGAACAAAGAGCTCAACGAAAAATGACTAGCTTAACTTTGCAGAAAGAATTAGTTCCAAATGTGGAAGAATATATCAAAGATATAACAACAAGTAAAGATCATTTGGTTGTTCGGCAAGCTAGCATTTCCAAGGCTGAGGTGGAAGGACTGCACTCAAGACACATCGTTGATATTGAAAGAAAGAACTGCACTTGTGGAGTATGGCAGCTAATAGGGTTGCCTTGCATTCATGCCGTTGCCTTCATTGGTATGAAAGAGCACCCATTGTGGCATACTTATGTCGATGAGTTCTACTACGTAGCAAGGTATGAAATAACACCCTATTGTTCATTGTTTATTGGCAATTACTTGTATCTTACAACGATTGATTTTAAGGTAACATTTTCTTTAGATATAGACTTGCATATGATGGAGCAATTGCCGCATTACCTGGGAAGGAGCAATGGAGAGTTGTAGAAAATTGTGAGCAAGTAGGCGTACCGAATACATGTAGACCAAGAGGTAGACCAAAGAAAAGAATGCTGTTAAATTTCTTGGAGCAAGACAAGAGATCACATAGATGTGGAATATGTGGTCTTTGGGGACATCATCGAAGTACTTGCAAGAACCCTTTGCAAAATAAGGAGACGACGGACACGGACGTAGGACGACAACGACGGGAGAAGTTGCCAAGTAGACGGGTGGTGGATGATGATGTTGAGCTGCAGGAGTTTGATTATTCATATCTGGATGGTTTCTAAAATGAAGATCCATCTCAAATGAATCCTGTTTTGTTACTATGTTAACCATTAAAATATTTTGTTATATTTTTGTGTTGTGAAAGGCACCTTTAGCTTTCTCAAATGAACCCTATGTATTCACAAAAATATATTTCGGCACCTGTAGCTTGCTATGTATGTTTCGGCACCTGTAGCATTCTCAAATGAACCCTTTGTTTCGGCACCTGTAGCATTCTCAAATGAACCCTATGTATATTTCGGAACCTGCAGCTTGTGTTCTGATTTTATTTGGTAAGGCTTGCTATGTATGTTTCGGCAAAGGGACCTTTAGCTCAGTTAGTTTATTTGAAACATGTAGCTTGTTTATATTTTGGTCGGCAATGGCAATTTCAACCTTGTTTTTAAAATTTTGGATTTTTATACCAAATAAAAGCATCCATACGGCAACCATTCAGCAACCAACACACATACAAATTACAGATATTTCATTTTAAGAACTTACAAAATGGTTCAATAGACTTCATCAAAAGATATTATAAAAACTATGTCATAAACTACTATGGATAGCTATTACAAGAACAATTACAAGTACACACTTCTACATCATTTAGACTACTTACACATTAAACTAAATAAATACGGATAGCTATTACAAGAACAACACCAACAAAGACTTTCATCAACAAGATGATCAAGTCAAGCTTCTTAGACATCCTAGCTTCAAAGCCTTCAACTTCAGTAGGTGTACCAAAAGACGTCTCTTCTACATTGTCTGTCCATTTAAAGTATCTGCAATCGTCTTCCGTTCGATTATTCATGCATCTATAAAATTGCCTTACATAGTTGGGTCCACGGTAGCAAGTATATAACGCACACTTAAGATGACAGTAACAGTAAACTTGACAATGCGGGCGCCTCGTAGCAGAAGAATTTGTTGAACTCATTTGAAACCAGCACAATCTATGAACAAAACAAAGTGATTTAGATACTTTATATATGGCAGCTGATATGTGACAGCCTCAAAAGATGGCTCTGTTCTTTTGTGGGATGGGATAACTGCACAATCCGGCGTAAATGAGCAGATCTAACCTGACAGAGACTATGTGTGCAAAAACAAAATGAGCAGATTTAACCTGAAAGAATAAATTAATTTTCTTTGAAGCCAACATCAGGATAATCCAATCCGGCTTAAATTAACAAGACAAAATGTAACTCAATCGATAGACAAGCACAAAAACCTCCGGCTACAAGTTCCGGAAAGCTTTTTTCTTACAAAACTTTCACATTACATGGAAATAAAATCTGCAGATCTAAAACTTGAAAACAAAAGTTAAATTACATAACTTATCACAAAAATACAGAAATCTGAAAACTACGAATCAAAAAATCTGAAAATACACAAATCTGAAGATAAAAAAAGCAAAGAACGAGAATGGCTAAAGAACACACTACGAAGCTAAAGAAACAATGGGGGCAAAAAGCTTAGGAAATGGCTGAGTTTAGGATGCAAAGAGAGGAGGAGATCTTACCTTACAGTTGGAAAAAAACAAAGAACGAGAGGAGTTCGAAGCTTAGGAAATGGCAGAGTTTAGGATGCAAAGATAAAGAGAGGAGGAGATCTTACCTTCCGGTGGCAAAAAGCAAAAAACCAAAGGAGTTCGGTGGGAAGAGCCGAAGGAGCACGCAAGTTAGGGCATTTACAACCGGACTAAGACGGAGTGGCATTTATGAGGTAAAAATTGTGTTTGAGTGGCATATATGAAATATTTAAGTTTTAGGTGTTAAATATGTAATACCCATGCTATAAAGTGGTATGTATGTAAAAATCCCTATTTATATTTGTGTATAAGAAGTACCATAAACTTTCACAACTCTTTATGGTCTATTGATTGAGAGCTTAGGCTTCCAACTAAGAGGTTAGAGTTTGAGTCTATGCGTATGCGTTGCGTGTGTGAATTTGTCTTAAATGACCAAAATGTTTCAAAAAAAAAGTACCATAAAGTTATTACTTATTTGTATATATTTTATATATCAAATATATAAAATTGTATATATATATATATATATATATAAACACACACAAAATTATATAACTATTTTTTATTTTTTTTAATTATATATGTATAATTCCCCATACATTTTAGTTTAGGATTATAAAAATATTATGATTTAATTTATATTTTTATTCAAATTATAAAATAATTTCAAATAAATATATTATTACGTCCTGAAATATTTGCGGCAGTACAGAAATATATATAGTTTAATGTCTTAGCGTTGTATGAAGATCCAGTACACAAGCAGATAAGAGAGAGGGTGTAGCGTTTATAAGAGACGACATAGTTTTTACGTGGAAACACTTGAAAAGGGGAAAAAATCACGGGGCCAAGCCCAGTTTGAATGAATTCACTAGTATTTGCAGTCGATTACAAATGAGGCCTTTCCTAAGGAACTTTTATTAGGTTCGGTGTATGGACGTAGAGGAATGTCCGGTCGGAGGTAAAATCCAGCCAAAAAACTTTGTATTTGCTCAGTATGGCTATGTATTATTTGATAATAATGAAGAATACCGCTCTGTGAAGACCAATATCGAGTTATACCGAGTTGTACCAAGTTTTTTCTAGCAAAAACTCGGTACAACTTTTTTATAACTCGGTATTGCTCGGTATAACTCGATATAACTCGGTATTGGGTCTTCACGTGATGGTATTCCTCGTTATTGTTTGGTATTGCTCGGTATTTCTAGTTTTTTGGCGGGATTTCGCCTCCGACCGGACGTTCTTCTACGTCCGGTCGGAGGATGTAAAATTGTTCCTTCCTAAGGAGAATGTCTTGGCTTGATGTCACAAATGTACATCATATAGAGTGCATTACATGATGAGAATTACAATAATCAACATAGATATGTTTGTTCGGTTTGAAGGGCCATAGTCGGCACGAGATAAGGGTCCAAAATACCGTAGTTGGCAGGAGATCGAGGTTAGAAAGACCATTGTCTGGCGATGTACGTCGGAAGGACCGTAGTATGCAGGAGGTCGAGGTCAGAAAGACCGTTGTCTAACGATGTAGGTCGGAAGGACCGTAGTAGTCAACGAAAGTCGGAAGGACCATAGTCGGCAGGAGATGAGGGCCTTAAGTGGTACTTACTTCATTCTGACATCATTTGGGCAGATAAATACTTGACATATGCTTTGGGATTAAGGCAATCAACATGGGTCATTCGATGGAACAATCCGAATTTGCCATAGATCTCTCCATATTTATATGTCATGCAACTCTTAAAAATCTATAAATAGATCATCGTTTCCCACATGAAAGGGGGCTTGAGGTTTAAACGTTTTGTTGGAGATTCGAGAGAACTCATAGGCTTCAAGGATCTAGAGCTCCCCCTAAGCACCACCGCTAGCGAACTCCCGTCGACTATCGTCGGACCACCGCCCGGTCGCTGACAGCCATCAGATTTAAGTAAAATATTATTAATATTAAATATTTTAAAGTAAAATTTATTTTTATGTATATATTTAAATGTGATTTAATCATTAGAATATATACTTTGGAATATTTAAGCCATTTAAGACGATTTCATGTACATCACATTTATAAAAATTGAACTCAAGACCTCTTAATTAATAACCAAAGCTCATAACTAATAAATCAAATTAAGTTGCATAATCATTGGAATAAAAAAAATTATTTAAGTAAATATAAAATTCAGAAATGAATATACAAATATTCGTTTTGTGAAGTTTTTCTTAAATATCCTTAACCACTAAGGGTGATCAAGCGATCCGGGTTCCCAAAATAAACGTAGCCATAAATTCGTATAATAAGGCCAAGGTTTGCCGCAAGCCCTTGGCGCCGGGGAATTCCCATTTTCTTCGCTCTTTTGACTCATTGTGGAGACACCTCAAATTGTATCTCTTGTCCCTGACGGTCGATTTTTTATCTCCATCGATGCAGCCGGAGGTTGCACTGCATTTGCAAGACGATGAGCTCCTCGACGTCCTCACCAAAACCGGCGAGAAGACTGGGGTCTCCAAGCCAAGGCCCGATCCTTCTCTTATCGACCAGAGATTTTCTATTTGTCTACCTTATTAGTCTCGTTTTACGTTTTTCTTAAAAAACCCTGACTGAGGGATTGTTCGTGATTTTGAGCAGGGGACTTGTGCACAGGGACGGAGACTACCACCGGGCTGTTCACGTTTGGATATACGCGGAGAGCACGCAGGAGCTGCTCCTTCAGCGTCGCGCTGATTGCAAGGACTCCTGGCCTGGACTGTGGGATATCTCCAGCGCCGGTCATATCTCTGCTGGTGACTCCTCACTCCTCACCGCTAGGTAGTTAGGCACCTCTGTCCTGCAATTTTAAAGCTATCAAATTGCTCCGGGAGGCAATTCTAATGTAAAAGATTGTCCAAGATTGAAGTAGACAATGTAGAATATATTTTCGGATATAACATACTTCAAAGTCAAAGTTGGGTTAAAATAGCCTACTTAATACACTCTCAGCCGGTAAAAGTTAGTTCACCTGACATGTTCATGTTTTTATAACATAATACCATTTTAAGGAAGCTTAGACCATTGCACTACTAAATTTTCCTGTAGAATTTTTGAGTAACCTAGCAATGAAGTTGTCAGCCAAATTTGGGTTAATCTGATACTTTTATTACGTCAATATATGATGCAAACCAAGTCTTATAATTGTTGACAAAATAAGAAAAGTGACAGAACAAAGGGTTTGTGTGAAGTTTAGTTTAGTTTTGTGAGTATTTCAGAGATCTTTCAATAAAGATTGTGAAGTGCGACTGACTTTAATACTCTAAATGAAAATAGAGATTTTTTTTTATCGGCACATTACTAAAAATGAAGTTAGGGAGACTTTAAAGAAAATGAAGTGTGGAAAAATTGTTGGATCAGATGATATTCCAATAGAGGTATTGAAATGTTTAGGGGATGAATGAATTTCTTGGCTTACCAAAATTTTAATATCATTTTGAAGACTTAAAAGATGCCAGATGTGCGGGGAATGAGAGTGTTGATTTATATCTTTAAGAATAAAGATGATGCACAAGATGTGCAAATTATAGAAGAATTAAGTTGATGCGTCATACTTTAAAACTATGGGAGAGAGTTATGGAGCATGTGTTACGACATGATACTAATGTTTCTCAAAATCAAGCTGGATTCATGCCGGATAGGTCTACTATAGAAGCCATACATTTATTGAGAGGTTTGATGGATAAGTAAAGAGAGAAAAAGGAAGATCTTCATATGATATTTATTGATTTAGAGAAAGCATATGATAAAGTTCCAAGAGAAGTGCTATGGAGAAATCTAAAAAAGAAAGGGATTAATAATGCTTATATTCAAGTTATTAGGGATATGTATGCTGAAGTTGTTACTTGTGTTCAAACACAAGGTGGTTTGACCAAGTATTTTCCAATTTAAGTGGGATTACATCAAGGATCAACCTTAGCCCATTTTTTTTTTTTTGCTTTAGTCATGGATGTTCTTACTAGAGATTTGCAAGAGGATGTTCCATGGTGTATGCTTTTTGCTGACGATATTATTAGTAGAATTCAATTTGGATGGATGAAGTGGATGAATGCATTAGACTTGTTGTGTGATAGAAAAGTACCACTCAAACTTAAGGGAAAATTCTATAAGATGGTGATTAGACCTACAATGCTTTATGGTGCAGAATGTTGGCCATTAAAAGAGAAGCATAATATTAAGTTAAGTGTTGTGGAGAGTAGGATGCTCAGGTGGATGAGTGGTTACTCTTAGAGACAAGATACGAGCTTATACGTGAAAAGGTTGGAGTAGCTCCATTGGCAGATAAGATTAAAGAGAGTCGCCTTAGATGGTTTGGTTTCATAAAGTGATTGCCTTCTGATGACCCGATTAAGAGAGTAGATGCATTAGATATAACCTTTGTTAAGAAAGGTAGTGATAGACCTAAAAAGACTTGGTTAGAGAAAAATATTAGACATGACCTTTCTTTATTTAAATTAAATGAGATTTTGACTCTTAACCGGACACAATAGAGAAAAAAGATTCATGTAGCATTGTAGCGACCCCATGTAGTGGGATAAAGGCTTGATGTCGTTGTTGTTGTTGTTGTAGCACTTTAGAGATCATTTAAAGTAAAATATGTTTACAAAATGCTTTGGATGGATTGTGAGATGCATATTGGGATCTTGATTTAAACATACCTGAGGTGGCATAAAAAGGTTAGTATGAATTGATTTGTGTAACCTTGTATTTGGATGCAAAAAAGAAGCTTTTTTATAAGAGAATTATAAAAGAGGACTTCTATTGAAAAATAATATTCGATATTATAAGTTTATAGAATTACAAGCAGGAAAGCTCCAAACTTCAACCAATTTTATGAGAAAATTTTTGTAGTATAAGATATTTTGTTTGGTAGAATCAATCCTCTATTTGCACACGCTTCTATCCATTTTTCAAAACCTAAAGGCAAATTTGGAAAGCTACAAAATTTTCCTCCCTCTTTCAAAACCATGGAGGCAAATTTGGAAAGCTACAATTATTCCTCCACTCATATTGGAAGAATTACATGCGAACAAAACAAACTTGGTAATCAAGATATTTGCATTATTGGGAGATATGCACCTATGTTTATTTACATGAGCATTCGATAAAGAGCTTGAGCTTATTGTTTATTGTTTACTTGAAAATAATGTATGCAAAGGGGTTAAGTGCAAAAAGATATGTATATTAAGTGCCAAAAAGCTATAGATTGTCCGTTGTTTGGGATATTATCTTAGACGACTATTCATGTGGCTATCGGTGCTTTGCCATCTAAACAAATTACGACATCTTTTAGTGTTCATACTTCGTAGCTTGATAAATCAATTAATATTGTGATTCAAGTATGTTTTATTTTTGGGTTGTTAAGTTCCATATGCTCCACTTTGCTTTTGTTCATACTTGGGGGGATGATGCATGTGGAACCACTTTTCAGTCCGAGATGGATGTTGTTTTTAAGGATAGTTTAATATATTGGCCTATCATTGTGGTGAAAATTCTTACAATGCCTCAACGGGATAATTAATGCCTTGAAAGTTTTGTGTAGATAATTTATTATTGCATTTAAGTAGGCAAATTAGTTCCTTAATGAATGGGCCATCAAGGGTATTAAGGTGAGAATTAATGTGGTTTCAGGAGGGGATAAAGAGCGAATAATGCTTAGGAGATTAATGATGATGAAAATAGCAAACTAGAAAATAACCTTAGTTTAGTATTTCACTTTTTGTTAGCTTCTTAATCTTATTCTCCTTCTCTTTCATGCTAGTTTTTCTTCCCTTGTTGCCTTGCTTTCTAATAGAACTTTAATTCCCCTCTTTATATAGTTTTTGAGGAGTTTTCGGAGAGGGTATTAATTATGAATTTCATTGATAACTAAATTCCCAATGCCAGCTATATTTATTGATGAAAACATGTTAAAATGTTTTTAACTTAAAACCAAAACTAATTCATAAATCTAGGATAACTTAGAGGATAATCCTTTTGAAATGGAAGCTAATTCTATAAGAGCTAAACATTGCTGTTGTCAGGTCCCAAGTGCTGGATGAGAAAATGGGAGGGTTACGTTAGGTAGTCGGCAGCTAGCGTAAAACTTTTAGAATAATTATGACATAAATCCTTTAATACTTTGTGTTAATGCTAAGGCGTTCCCTAGAAATGATGCGTTGTATAGCCTGAATATAGTGAGAAGTGTGTAAGGTCCGTTGAACCGGTGTCCGAGTACAATGTTAAATAAACAAGGGTTTTCATATCATTCACATATGTGGGAAAAAAAGGTAGCCCATAAAATTAGCATTATGATATGATGAGGACATCGTCAGCATTTTTTGACACGTGTACAATCAGGAGACGCCGGAGATCGACGGCTACGATCTTGAGTTTTATTTTGAGTCATTTCATGTAGTAGTTTATGTTATTTTCAGTTTTTCCGCTTTTGCCCTTATGGGTATTTGGTCGCTATTGTAGCCCAAGGGGCATTTTAGTCTTTTATTTTCTTTGTCATTTGGAGGCCTATATATGACCCTTTTCTTATGTAATAGTTAGTTTTTGATGAATAAAAATTTGCCACTTATGATCTCTTTGTGAGTTCCCCTCCTCGATCTCTTAGTGAGTTCGTAGGAGAAGCTAGATCTCTTTGTGAGTTCTAGATTTTTCGCCAAACTATTTTGTCTTCGAGAGTTCTAAATTTTCGCCAAGTTATTTTCGTGGAGATCCGGATTGAATAAAATTGAGGTGAGTGGATTTTTAGCAAATCAAATCCCTTGAAATTCCCCTCCTCCCTTCCCATCACCCCTTGCTGCCGCCTCCCCTTGAGCTGCCCAGGCCGTCGGCCTACAAACCCCCATCCGCCGGCCAACAGCCGGCCAGCAGCCCGCCGGCCACCCTTTTGGACCCCCTTGCCGCCGGCCTCTCTAGCTTCCCCCTTTGAATTTTGAATTCCCTCTCTTAATGGCTTTCCTAATTAAGTCATATTAATTTGGAAAATTAATTAAGAGGAGTTACACATATTTGAAATTCAAATTCAAATTCCCTCTTACTTTCATTTGAATTTGGGAGTTACTTATGATAATTAATTAAGAGGAGTTACACATGTTTGAAATTCAAATTCAAATTCCCTCTTATTTTCATTTGAATTTGGGAGTTACTTATGATATAATTAATTCTGAAATTAAATGTCAGATTTTATTATGCTTAATTAACTCCTTGTGGTCTTCACTCATTTAAATTCTCAAGCCTCCTCTCTCCTACATGTGGCCGGCCCCTTAATGGGCTTTTCTCTCTCCCAATTTAAATTCAAAGCCCCACCAAATCAGCCCATAATTATCTCCTCAATTAACACCTCTAGCCATTAATGGATTAATTTGAAATTTCAAATTAATCTCCCTCCAAAACCCCTTGAAGCTGAATTTAATTTAGTTTTCTAATTTTTCCCCTCTTCCCCTTGCTCACGGCCAAGCCCCTCCCCTCACTAAACCGCCACCTTTCCCCCCCTCAAGGACTCAAGAAGAGAGCTCGCCACATCCATGGAAGGCCGACCCCGACATCAACCACAGCTTCGTCTTTGATGATCAAGGAAGAAAGGATAAGACGTTGGATGCTCTCTATTCATCCCATGGACTACCCGTCATCGGCTACCACTCCAACGGACTACACTTTGTGCGCCATTTGTCTCCTAGTGGCATTGCTCGGTTGATCTCAATCTTCCTCCATTAAAGTGCCACCAACAAGAGAGTGAGTGAGAGACCCAAGGTGAAAAGTTCTATTTGTTAATTGTGGATTATTGTTTCTCTCAATAACATTACTATCTAATTCTATGTTGTCAATTTGATATTATCCCATTAATCTAGTTGTAACCACATGCCTTACTTAATTTCGACTTGATAATTCCGAGAACTTAATTCGGGTAAGCATTAATTCTATAACTAGCAAGGCTTTAACAATCTTATATTAAAATCCCCAAGCAGTTCTTGTTTCCATGCATTACGTTTCACATCATTATAGGTACAAGCAAATTAATAAAATTAATAAATATTATAATTCATAGAAAGATAAAATATTCTATGTATTCATGAAACTAATTGGGTTGGAAAGAAGGTTAAGGAGATTGATAGTTTAGGGTTAAATAATGGCATTCAGGAAGGAGTTGTACTGAAAATGAGATAATTGTGATTATAGTTAAGAGTTTGAAGGATAATGTTGTAGAAATTAATAGAATTTGAGATGGAATTATAGTTTTAAAGATTGCTATTGATGGTAAGATTATTAATCAAAAGTGCTTTTACTACTCACGTAGGTTTGGATGTGTTCAAAATTAAAAATTTGGAATGACTTAGAAAAATTAATATAAAAGATACCTCTTGATGAATTTTTTTTTTATTTGAGGAGATTTAAATGGAAATGTTAGTAGAGAGATAGAAGATTTTAAAAACATTCCTGGTGGTTATTGGGTTGTAGTGACTAATAAAGGTGGTAGAACTATATTAGGTTTTTTTCTAGCTTATAATTTAAAATTTTTAACACCATGGATGTTCTTACGAGACATTTGTAAAAGGATGTACCCTGATGTATGCTTTTTGCTGATGATTTTCTTCTTGTTGATAAGACTATAGAGTGAGTTGAAGGTAAACTTGAATTATGGAAGGTACCCTTAGAATCTAAATGTTTTCGTTTGAGTGGATCTAAAGACCAAATACATGAAGTGTAACTTTAGTAGTAATAGATCTAATGGGGGAATTATGGCTTTGGGTGATCAAGTCATTAATAAGAGTACACGTTTAGATATCTCAGGTCTTTTGTCCAGAGTGATGGTGATGCAGGACTAAATGCTTTAACAATTGATGAAATAAGAATTTGCACGATTTATTGATAAGAGCAATTAAAATTAGAACTATTAGCAAATTCAAACGATCAAATAAAACAAAAGAGTGGTCACTTCCGTTTAGGCTTAGTTGCACACTAAGCAATTGGACTACTAAAACAACCTTGAAAATCAAGTCATGCAATAGAATAGTTTTCAACAAAATCCCTAATTTAACATTAAGATTAGAAGCTAATAAAAGTGCACTCAATCCTACAATTACTAAGCTTAGGCAGTGGCTGGATAAACTCCTACGTTTACTAAGCTTAGGCAAAAGTGAAGCACGGCTCCTTGTGATTCGTCATCACCTACAAAATTAGGGGATTAGGAAAATAATTGAAAAGAGGGGAGGAGTTCACCTTAGTCAGAGTCAAGAAGCAAATCGCCTGGATGTTGAAGAAGTTTGTCAATGGCGTCTGTCAAAGCATGGATGAAGGATTGAAATCTCTCCACGGTAGCGAATACTCTTGAAGATTATCCAAGGGGGAAGAGACGAGATGTTCTCTCCACTGTGTGTTGAAGAAACAACCCAAATCCTTCAAAAATCTGAAAAGATTTTCAGAGTTTTCTGGCCAAATCTGAGAGAAAATCTCAGATTCTAACCATAGGGATTGATGGCCGGAGCAAGTGGTTCTAGCAGCAACTTTACTTGAATGATTGGAAGGGGAGAAAGTGTAGTGGAGAGAAAACTGTGAATACTTTCCCACTCAAGAGCTCTTGGCTTGGGGAAGCTTTCTCGGGCAAGTTGGAGAGAGGAAGATGGCGGTGGAGCAAGAGGGAAAACAGGGATTGACTTCCAAAAGGAGAGACAGCATTTTGGAAGGAATTAATGGAGGTGGGCCTTGAGAATCTCGGGTAAGGAAAGAGCTCAGCTTTTGAGAATATTTCAAAAAAAAAAAAAAAACTTTGTCTGTTAGGAAATATTTCCTAAAGTAATTCCTGGGCGAGGCCGGTGGCAATTAATGGGAAGAAAGGGGTTTAAACAATTAATTATTGCATGCCAACTTGGGATTCATAAATTAGGAAAGCCAATTAAAGTTCCAATCAATTGTAAATTGATTTGAATGAGTTTTAAATACTTTCCTAAAATTGATTTTGTGTTTTAGGAAATATTTTGAATTTCAAATTACTTGGATTTGAGTTCAAAAATCAGCCCCCATTATGCTCAAACCAAAATAGGAAATAAAGGAGAGAAGGGGAGAGAGGGGTGGCCAAGAGAGGCCGGTGGCTAGGTGATATGGCCGGCGGCAAGGGCTTGGGTAGGGGTTTGCTTTGGGGGTTGAGAGAAAGGGAAGGTGGGTTCGGGTGAGGGTAAGAAGAGTGGCCGGTGGTGGTAGCAAGGGGAAGGGAGGAAAATCAAGACAAAAGATAAAGAAAGACCACGAACCCGGCCGTCTCCAAGGTTGGTGGGTGATCCGTTCTCTCTCTCCTAGGGATTTCTCCAAAGTTCTCTCCAAGAACTCTCAAACACTCTCAACACACAAGGACAAGAAATTTCTCATAATAACCATCCATTAACCCAGGAAGAGCAACATGAGGGCTATAAATAGCCTCTTACAAGAGGACTCAAAATAAGAAGACGATAATGCCCTTAGGGCTTACATACGACCTCCTTTAAGTAAAGGGATAAAACGGGAAAATAATTAAAACATAAATAATAAAAGACAAATAACATAATAAACGACAAATACATGAAAATGACTAAAACAAAAATACAATGACTCGATCGTGGCCGTAGATCGGCGGCCACACCTTGATTCATGCTCTGATGTCCTCATCATTCTCCCGGGGTGGGAGAAAGCTCGACTCCGTCGAGTAAGCGTCTCTGATGCTCTTGTAGATCTCCAATGCACCGGGGTCAAACTGCTGCAGCACCTTGCGATCTAGCCATGTATCATCTGACTTTGGCTTCCCTTTCCACCTGATCAAATACCTCCATCGTCCCCCTTCTCTTGTGGAGATGATGTCATCACTTAGAGTCGAGTCCACCTTTTGTGCCATGGGTGATTGGGTAATATTAGGTAGTGGAGGTGGGCTTGGGTTCTCACATGGTGGGGTCACACAAGGCTGCTGTATGAATGGATTTAGTGGGTTGACTTCAAGACCTTCATATGCAACTAGATCTTTTATGTTAAAAGAAGGATTGAAGTTGAATTCTGCAGGCAGAACTATTTTACAAGCATTATCATGGAATTTCTTAGTCATTTTGAATGGTCCAGTACTCTCAGCATACAACTCCTTAACTTTTCCCTGCGGGAACTGTTCCGGACGAATCCGCACCATTTCGGGGTCACCAACCTTAAAAGTTTTAAATTTTCGTTTCAAATCGGCACATAGTTTGTAATCGTTATTGCTCTTTTCAAGTTGTCGTGCAATTTCTTTATGAGACTCATGCATATGAAATGAAAATGAAGATGCAGACTCAAAATTTCTATACGTAGAGCACATGGACATAAGGTCTATTGGCGGTCTAGGTGTGAACCCGTAAACAATTTTAGAAGGACCTAAGCTAAGGGTACAAGTCACTGAATCATGGTAGTCGAGTCCAACTAGGCTATGATCAGATAGGGATGCTCCAGGGGCTAGATCTAGAACATAGGAAATGCCTCTAATCAGGGGTAACGAATCGGGAAGACCATCAGGATGGATCTCAACAAATCTACTAGGAATGATCTGACTCTCATGAGGGACTGATTTGCCAGACTCAGTGGGAGTCTTACGATCGACTAAGGTGTGTAAAGGCACCCTCTGGGCTAGGGCGGCTATCAGGTTCAGTCCCTTTTTGGATTTGACAGGGTTGGATTCAGGATCATCCGAAACCCGAGGCTGTGATGGCAAAAACTTGATATTTTTCTCATCATGTTCAAATACGCAGATGTTTGAACGACCATAGATGTGGACATCGTTGTCGAAAAGCCAGGGGCGTCTTAGAAGGATTTGTCCAACATTCATGATCAACACATCACACCAAAAATTCTCCTTATAATCAGCGAAGGAGATAGGTATGAAGCTACGTTCCTTTACCTCCAAGGCAGTGGTGTTGACCCAAGCTACCTTATAGGGGTTGGGGTGGGGAACGACAGGCAGACCAAGCTTAGACACCATGCTGGAGGAGACAGCATTGATACAGCTGCCACTATCCACGACGACTTTACAGTTCTTATCCTTGATTTTAGTGTAGGTGTGAAAGATCATAGTACGCCAGTCGTCGGTGGTAACGGGTTGTGACAGTGCACATCTCGCCACGCAGGTGGGAGAAGTGTCAATTTTCTGAATGTATTGAATGACAACAGTGTCGTCATCCTCAAAGAATTCACCATCATTGTCCACTTGGTGAATCAAGTCGATTTCGGGATCGAATTCAGATTCAGTGGTCTCTTCGATAATCGTGACTTTAAATGAACTAGAACACTGAGAGGCGATATGCCCATACCCCTGACATCTAAAGCATTTGGTCCCGGGGTTAGATCGATGGGTATCCGGAGTGGGAGGCTTACTTCTAACATCAGGACGAGGGGTGGGGGGACCATACGAGGGTCGGGTAGTGCTCACAGGGGTCGACTAGGCAATGGGGGTTTGAGGGGTGGAACTACCAGAAGGTCTGTAGGAAGGCCTCGAGTCATGTGCACGGTTCGGGTGCTGTGAACGGGTCTCCTCTAAATCAAGCACCAGGCTGTAGGCGTTCTCCAGTGTAGTGACGTTCCGGGCAAATAGCTCATTGCGAAGATCCTCACGCAACCAGGTACGAAACATAGATAAGATCTGCGCGGGAGTGGTAGAGGTCTCCCCTTTGCAGCGAATCAAGAAGTCATCAAACGAGGCGATGTACTCTTGCACTGGTTTGTTGCCTTGAGTCAGCCTATTCCATCTGTCCAACAGGCGGGGGAAGTACGACGGAGGTAAGTACTTCTGCTTGAGTTCCCGCTTTATGGACAGCCAATCAACAATCGGGTAATCATTCCTATCTTCCCTGAGACTCTCTAAGTTCGTCCAAAACCGACGCGCCCTACCCATTAGTTTCATAGCAACAAAACTAACCTTCATGGCCTCAGAAATGTCATACCACTTAAAGAAACTATTCATACCTTTGACCCAGTCCAGGAAGAGCTGGGGATCGAGGGTTCCATCAAAGGTAGGAGCATCAACCTTAATGTTCTTCATAAGTGGTGCATCGGGATCATGGCCGTGGTAGGTAACACGATGATTGGCACGGTGATGCCTATCATCCACAACAGGATCATGACGTGGGTCATGTCCATTGTAGGGAGCTCGATGATTGGCCCGATGTGGCCTCTCATCCGGGTAAGTATCATCCCCATACATAGAAGGTGGTCTAGAAGGGGTGTAGGGAGTAGGGTGCTCTCTAGCTCGCTCAAGTGTGTCAAATCGTTCAGTGGTGTTCCTACGGAGCTCGACTAGGTCGACTTGGTTCTCCTTAAGTTGTTGGCTAATATTGTTCATTTGGCCTACTAATAGGTCTAAAGTCCTCCCTAGTTGTTCCGGGTCCATTCCTAAACACAATGGGGTACTGAGAAGGTTTTCTAGGAAGTGGACAACAATCTACAGCAGGGAAAAACACTCTAAGGGGACTCTAAATGGTGCTGGAAACTCAAGGACAGCAAACTACAAGGAGAGCCTAAGCAACCTAGACAACTAGTGAAGTGGCTAGGTTAAGGACAACACTTGAACAATTGATAAATGAGCTTAACAACCTCTGAATGCATGCAGGAAAACAGTGGACAGCAAGCATAAAATGTAATTAAACTAATTTAAATGATAGCATGCATGCAACAACGTATAAAACTAGTAAAACAACTCCTAGGATGTTGTCTAGCATGCAAAAACTAGAGCAAACCATGCTCTGATACCAGATGATGCAGGACTAAATGCTTTAAAATTGATGAAATAAGAATTTGCACGATTTATTGATAAGAGCAATTAAAATTAGTACTATTAGCAAATTCAAACGATCAAATAAAACAAAAGAGTGGTTACTTCCGTTTAGGCTTAGTTGCACACTAAACACTTGGACTACTAAAACAACCTTGAAAATCAAGTCATGCAATAGAATAGTTTTCAACAAAATCCCTAATTTAACATTAATATTAGAAGCTAATAAAAGTGCACTCAATCCTACGATTACTAAGCTTAGGCAGTGGCGGGATAAACTCCTACGTTTACTAAGCTTAGGCAAAGGTGAAGCACGGCTCCTTGTGATTCGTCATCACCTACAAAATTAGGGGATTAGGAAAATAATTGAAAAGAGGGGAGGAGTTCACCTTAGTCAGAGTCAAGAAACAAATCGCCCGGATGTTGAAGAAGTTTGTCAATGGCGTCCGTCAAATCATGGATGAAGGATTGAAATCTCTCCACGGTAGCGAATACTCTTGAAGATTATCCAAGGGGGAAGAGACGAGATGTTCTCTCCACTGTGTTGAAGAAACAACCCAAATCCTTCAAAAATCTGAAAAGATTTTCAGAGTTTTCTGGCCAAAATCTGAGAGAAAATCTCAGATTCTAACCATAGGGATTGATGGCTGGAGCAAGTGGTTCTAGCAGCAACTTTACTTGAACGATTGGAAGGGGAGAGAGTGTAGTGGAGAGAAAACTGTGAATACTTTCCCACTCAAGAGCTCTTGGCTTGGGGAAGCTTTCTCGGGCAAGATGGAGAGAGGAAGATGGCGGTGGAGCAAGAGGGAAAACAGGGATTGACTTCCAAAAGGAGAAACAGGATTTTGGAAGGAATTAATGGAGGTGGGCCTTGAGAATCTCGGGCAAGGAAAGAGCTCAGCTTTTGAGAATATTTCAAAAAAAAAAAAAAAATACTTTGGCTGTTAGGAAATATTTCCTAAAGTAATTCCTGGGCGGGGCCGGTGGCAATTAATGGGAAGAAAGGGGTTTAAACAATTAATTATTGCATGCCAACTTGGGATTCATAAATGAGGAAAGCCAATTAATATTCCAATCAATTGTAAATTGATTTGAATGAGTTTTAAATACTTTCCTAAAATTGATTTCTGTGTTTTAGGAAATATTTTGAATTTCAAATTACTTGGATTTGAGTTCAAAAATCAGCCCCTATTATGCTCAAACCAAAATAGGAAATAAAGGAGAGAAGGGGAGAGAGGGGTGGCCAAGAGAGGCCGGCGGCTAGGTGATATGGCCGGCGGCAAGGGCTCGGGTAGGAGTTTGTTGTGGGGGTTGAGAGAAAGGGAAAGTGGGTTCGGGTTGAGGGTAAGAAGAGTGGCCGGTGGTGGTAGCAAGGGGAAGGGAGGAAAATCAAGACAAAAGATAAAGAAAGACCACGAACCCGGCCGTCTTCAAGGTTGGTGGGTGATCCGTTCTCCCTCTCCTAGGGATTTCTCCTAAGTTTTCTCCAAGAACTCTCAAGCACTCTCAACACACAAGGACAAGAAATTTATCATAATAATCATCCATTAACCCATGAAGAGCAACATGAGGGCTATAAATAGTCTCTTACAAAAGGACTCAAAATAAGAAGACGACAATGCCCTTAGGGCTTATATACGACCTCCTTTAAGTAAAGGGGTAAAACGGGAAAATAATTAAAACATAAATAATAAAAGACAAATAACATAATAAACGACAAATACATGAAAATGACTAAAACAAAAATACAACGATTCGATCGTGGCCGTAGATCGGCGGCCACACCTTGATTCATGCTCTGATGTCCCCATCATATGGTGAGGTAGATGGGGATATTATTAGAATAATTCAAATTGGATGGTTGAAGTGAGGAATGCTTGGGTTTGTTGTGTGATAAAAAGTCCCCCTCAAACTTAAAAGAAAATTCTATAAGATGGTCGTGAGACCTGCAATGCTTTATGGCGCAAAATGTTGGCCATTAAAAGAGAAGTATACAATTAAATTAAGTGTTGTAGAGATGAGGATGCTCAGGTTGATGAGTGAATTTACTCTTGGAGATAGAATGCAAAACAAACATATATGTGAAAGGTTGTAGTAGCTTCAAATAATATTAGAGAGAGTTGCCTTAGGTGGTTTGGGTCACATAAAATGTTGGCCTCTTGATGACCTGGTTGGGAGATTAGATGTATTAGATTTGGCCTATGTTAAGAGAGGTAGAGATAAGCTTAAAAAGACTTGGTTAGCAAAAAATAGAAATGACATTTTTTATTAGATTTAAATGAGAATTTGACTCTTAACATGACATAGTGGAGAAAAAGGATTTATGTAGCCGACCCCACGTAGTGGGATAAAGGCTTGATGCATTCATTACACAATGGTCGTTGTATTCTCTCATTCTTTTTTTTTTTTTCCCTTGGTTGTCCCATGCATGAAAAATTTGAGGACTGACAACAGGTGGAGGTATATCATTTCTCTTATGCATCCTAGCTTTCTAGCTTTTATCTTTGAATTATTTTGATGTTTGGAGTGCCTTAAATCAATGGCTCTATCAAAGCTTTCATGAGACTTCTAACAACATGTTATGGCAATAGAGGTTTAGATGGTTTGCATATATAGTCCTTGCGAAGAACAAACTTCCCTAATAATTTTATAGTGGAGGTATTTTTTTGATGACCTGGATTTTTGTGTGGTTAATTTCGGTATCCTTGTGGCACATATGAATTCAAGAAATTTTTCAGAGACATTCTAGGGGCATTTGAGAAGATTCAGCTTGAGATTGAACTTCATGATTCTATCCAATGCCATATTATTATTCTATGATGCTCCATACAGAATTTTCTTTTGATAACCAAATCATTAGCTTGCACCTTCTTATGTATCATGCTGTCGTAGATTTGATTTATCATTCTATGATAGATTTTCATGTTGACCTTTAAGTCAGTTGGCATAACCTTGTAGCAATTTGATGTGTTACTGCAATTGTCTTAAGTTTGGTCAAAATTTTGAAATAAGCACAATATTTTAGGAAACAAAGAAAGATTTATGAAGCAAAATCTAAATTTATATGTTTAATGGTGCGATGGCACTTTTAGACATTCTTTCAAATCCCATCCAACACAAATCCACAAAATAAACATGCCTAAGTAACTTAAATTAATTTATTCTGTGTGCAATGGACTATAAGCAACTAAATCAAACTATCCAACGCTCAATTACAGCAGTTACAAGGTGCATATAAGTGTACAAGTAACACAGTGTCCAATGGTGTGTATGATAGAAAACTAGATGCATGAGTATTAATGATGTAGAACGAAGGAGAGGTAATAAAAAAATTAAAAATTTGAAATTCAATTTCAGATTTCCCTTAATTAAGAGATTTGAATTTGAAATTCAAATAAGATGGATGGAAGTATAAATATGTGATTAATTATTTCCCTAATTGGATTCCTTAATAAGGAAATAATTAAAATAAAGGAGAGAGGGGGCCGGCCATATGGGGAGGGAGGAGAAATGTCCACATACAATGTATGTGGACCACAACATTAAATGTGATGGGGTAATTAAATATGAAATTAATTTCAGATTTGAGAGATTTGAGGGGTTTCCTAAATGAGAGTTGGTTTAATTAGAAAGCTTTTGGTGAATTCAAATTCTTTCCAAATAACAAGAGGTTAAGGAAATAACTAATGAGGATTTAATTTGGGATCTAATGAGAGTGAGAGGGAGGCCTGTGGTTAAGGAAGGATATAATGGGTGTAATTAATGGGGAGAGGGGAATTGGGAGGGAATCTAAAACTTCCTAAATCATGATTCTAAATTAGGAAAATGATAATTAAATTAAATCTAATTTAAAATCAAATTAGAATTAAATTTAGGAATATTTCTAATTTAGCTTATTTAATTTTAGGAAAGTATTTGAAATTCAAATATATTTAATTCTTATCCCAAATTAGGTAAGCTAATTTTGGTAGGTATTAATGATGATTGAAATCATCATTAAGAGGAAAAAAGGGATGGGGGTGGCCGGCAGCTAGGAGGATGGGTGGCCGACTAGGAGGTGGTGGTGGAGTGGTTTATGGCCGATGATTGATATGGATAAATTAGCGGAGGCACTTGGCTTTGGAGGGGTTTGTGGGAGAATCGGCCGGTGGCAAGTGAAGGATTTTGGCCGGCGGTCAAGGGAGGAGGAGAAAAGGTTTTAGGGAAAGAAGGATACAACCGTGAGCCCGGACACATCCTGCAGCTGACGGGTAATACGTTGCCCTTCTCAAAGGGACTTCAAGACACGAGCCTGGACCCATTCTCCAGCTGGCGGAAGCTACGAATTCCTCCCATAGGAATCTCAACCAAGGTTCTTTCGAAAGAATACAAGTGCAAACACAAAATTTTATTAATCATCCAACATTACATTACACAAGCAAGGGCCTCTATATATAGGCCTGAGAAACTAAAACAAGACACATATGCCCCTAGGGCTTACATAGGACGACACTCTAAAGTAAGGGTAAAAACAGAAAATTCATAATAAAAATTATTGTGGAGAAGAATATACGCGGCGATAGAGTTTTAATTGTTCGTCTTAGCGTTATACGGATATCCAGCTCACACACTGAGAACACAAGATTTTTTATGTGGAAAACCCCTGAAAGGAAAAAAACCACGGGGCCTAGCCCAGTTGAAAAGATTTCACTAGAACTTGAGTTGGTTACAATGGGCTGACTCGTCTCTAAGGACGATCAGATTACAAGTAGCAATTGTATAATAGAAGTCCGGGTGTCGAGTAATGGTCTGGCAGGACTTCGAGCCTTAGATGATGATAAGACAGAACTTCGGGCCTTAGATGAAGGTTTGACAAATGTGAGAATCTTCAATGGTGGCCTGACAAAGATGAGAGCTTCAAGTGAAAGACTGGCGGAGTGTCAGGTGATGATCCGATGGAGCACAGGGCGTTAGGTGGTGGTCCGGCGGAGTGACGGCATTAGACGGTGGTTCGGTGGAGCACAGGGTGTCAGGTGGTGGTATGGCGGAGCGACGGCGTTAGACGGTGATCCGGTAGAGCACAGGGCGTCAGGTGATAGTTCGACGGAGTGACGGCATTAGACGGTGGTCCGGTGGAGCACAGGGCGTCAGGTGATGGTCCGGCGAAGTGACGGTGTTAGGCGGTGGTCCGGTGGAGCACAGAGCGTCAGGTGATGGTCCGGCGAAGTGACGGCGTTAGGCGGTGGCCTGGTGGAGAACAGGGCATCAGGTGGTGGTCCGACGGAGTGACGGCGTTAGGCGGTGGTCCGGTGGAGAATAGGGAGTCAGGTGGTGGTCCGGCGGAGTGACGGCGTTAAGCGGTGGTCCGGTGGAGCACAGGACGTCAGGTGGTGGTCCGACAGAACTCCGGCGGTGGTCCGACGAAACTCCGGCGGTGGTCGAGGAGGCTAGAAAGTAAGAACGATCTCCGATCTCTCTCTTTTTTCCTTCAGCTCCGGGGGTCCCTCTTCAAGAGTAGAGGGGGCTCTATTTATAGATGTTGGGAATGACATGGCCCGTAAATAGGTTGAGGATCAAGGGTTAGTTGGGAGTGGTTGGATGGACGGCCGATCTTGAATCCCTTGATCATGAACCGTTTGATTGACGTTTGAATGTTGTAGTGATGTCGGAATTCAGTGATCTTGGGCTCGTTGGATTCGTCTCGTCGAGCCGCTCGATTTGACTATAAGCTTGTTATGTTTGGAATCCGTTTGGTAATCCATATTTTGATTTGAACCTTCCAACAGTGCTTCAGATCCTTGTTTTGGACCCATTTGGGCTCAGATTGGGTCGAATTTGGTGTCGTTTGGTTCGTATTTTCGAGACGCTCAGTTCGAATGCAAGTTTGCTGAAAACGGAGGTCATATGCTCCTGATTTTGATTTCAGAAGTTTCCAACTTGATTTTGCTTTGAGATTAGTGTCCTATCAAAATAATTTTTGTATGATACGCGCCAAACTGTTGTGGAGAAGAATATACGCGGCGATAGAGTTTTAATTGTTCGTCTTAGCGTTATACGGATATCCAGCTCACACACAGAGAAAAAAAGATTTTTTACGTGGAAAACCCTTGAATGGGGAAAAACCACGGGGCCTAGCCCAGTTGAAAAGATTTCACTAGAACTTGAGTTGGTTACAATGGGCTGACTCGTCTCTAAAGACGATCAGATTACAAGTAGCAATTGTACAATAGAAGTCCGGGTGTCGAGTAATGGTCTGGCAGGACTTCGAGCCTTAGATGATGATAAGGCAGAACTTTAGGCCTTAAATGAAGGTCTGACAAATGTGAGAATCTTCAATGGTGGCCTGGCAAAGATGAGAGCTTCAAGTGAAAGACTGGCAGAGCGTAGATCGTCAGGTGATGATCCGGTGGAGCACAGGGCGTTAGGTGGTGGTCCGGCGGAGTGACCGCGTTAGACGGTGGTCCGGTGGAGCACAGGGCGTTAGGTGGTGGTCTGGCGGAGCGACAGCGTTAGACGGTGATCCGGTAGAGCACAGGGCGTCAGGTGGTAGTCCGGCGGAGTGACGGCGTTAGACGGTGGTCCGGTGGAGCACAGGGCGTCAGGTGATGGTCCGGCAAAGTGACGGCGTTAGGCGGTGGTTCGGTGGAGCACAGAGCGTCAGGTGATGGTCCGGCGGAGTGACGACGTTAGGCGGTGGTCCGGTGGAGAACAGGGCGTCAGGTGGTGGTCCGGCAGAGTGACGGCGTTAGGCGGTGGTCCGGTGGAGAATAGGGCGTCAGGTGGTGGTCCGGCGGAGTGATGGCGTTAAGCGGTGGTCCGGTGGAGCACAGGACGTTAGGTGGTGGTCCGACAGAATTCCGGCGGTGGTCGAGGAGGCGAGGAAGCAAGAGCGATCTTCGATCTCTCTCTTTTTTCCTTCAGCTCCGGGGGGTCCCTTTTCAAGAGGAGATGAGGCTCTATTTATAGATTTTGGGAATGACATGGCCCGTAAATAGGTGGAGGATCAAGGGTTAGTTGGGAGTGGTTGGATGGACGGCCGATCTTGAATCCCTTGATCATGAACCGTTCGATTGACGTTTGAATGTTGTAGTGATGTCGAAATTCAGTGATCTTGGGCTCGTTGGATTCGTCTCGTCGAGCCGCTCGATTTGACTATAAGCTTGTTATGTTTGGAATCCGTTTGGTAATCCAAATTTTGATTTGAACCTTCCAACAGTGCTTCGGATCCTTGATTTGGACCCATTTGGGCTCATATTGGGTCGAATTTGGTGTCGTTGGGTTCGTATTTTCGAGACGCTCAATTCGACTGTAAGTTTGCTGAAAACGGAGTTCATATGCTCCTGATTTTGATTTCGGAAGTTTCCAACTTGATTTTGCTTTGAGATTAGTGTCCTATCAAAATAATTTTTGTATGATGTATCAAAAATAAAAATTACAAACAACAAATTAAGATAAGGTGGAATGATCTCGGCCGTCGATCGTCGTCTCCTCCTTTGAAAATCTTCATGATCGGATGTCCGCATCAATTAAAGTAATTGAGCATAATGTAAACTATATGCCCAATCAAACAAGTTATGAGCTCTTAAAAATTCAATCACTAAGCAACACAGGGTCCAAACGAGTGTTGAGGATCATTTTAGGATCTATTAGAACTGTTACTTGGTGGTCTAGACTCAATTTTTGCAGTTATGAGGCAGCTGGTGCTCTAGACTCAATTTTTGTACTTATGAGGCAGTTTTTATGTCTTGTGTCTTGTGTCTTGTGTCAGAATTTTCCACAATTTTTTTCCCCAAATAATGTGTAAACTCCACTGAAGGGTGGAATTATGATTGAGGGAGAATAGTTTAGTTCCTAGTTTGAGTAGAGATTCACGTTTATGTCTAGGACTATTTGCACCTTGGGATTCCCTATATATTATGATATTATGTTCATATTTTTAAGAGATGGAGTATTGTTGCACGTATAAATTTTTAGGTTAGAAAATTGATTTGTCGACAAAGTTTATTCTGATCGTGAGCATATTTCAATGCAATTCTTGGATCTCAAAACACCCAAGTATTTGGATTAGAAATTTCACATTCAAAGTTTCAACTTTCAGTAACTTATAATCGAGATAGTGCAGTTTAAGAAGGAATTCTCAACAATGCCATAAAAACTTGAATTTGAGTTCAATTGAGCTTAAATAAATTACAAACATGGATAATTGGAAAATTCTTGAGGCCATTGGAGGGGCAAATGGCTTTTGAATTTCACAAGCTTTCAATTGAAACGAGTATTTTGATGGTACAGAATTGAATGAGTCCAAGCTTGCTTAATTATGAGTTTGTCAAGACTTGAAGTTGTTCAAGAAAAATAGCATGATTACATTTTAACTAAGTGTTAGCTTGAAACCGCTGAGTATGAAGCTCAATCTTCAAAATAATTTTAAGAGAGCTTCACTTTGAAGTGCAAAAAAGCAAGCTTTGAAGTGCAAAAAAGCAAGCTTTGTGGCGATTATATTGAAACATAGGTGAGATATTGGTTGGGACAAAAGGAGAGATCTAGCCTATTAGTTTTTTGAATTATTCTGTATGCTGCGACATTCGCTGAATATAGAAGGTTTTTCCTTTGATAATTTTCTGGTTACTCTCGGTGTGCATGGTGACCCATGGTTCATTTTTTAAATTCTTTTTACGGGTTCAAACTCATCAATTTTATTTGTTTTTCTTTCCCTTAAAGTCCGGCATGTATTTGTACTGGCTGGCTGATGAACATTTTTGATACCAAGTGATCTCGCGGTTAATTCACAAATGTTATAGTGCATTTATTTTGGTTCCATCATTATTTTTATTACCTGTAGTAATGGAAACATTCCTTTTCGCAACTTTACAATTTTTTTTTTGTTTTCCAGGAGGGAGCTCCATGAAGAGCTGGGCATAAGTCTTCCGAATGATGCTTTTGAATTAATATTTGTCTTTCTTCAGGAGTGGTAAAACATAATCACTTTTCCTTCAATCATATCCGCTAATGTGTTATAGTAATTTTGTCCTAAATTAAATATGAAGTCTGATTTGCTATGATTTATTTTCTTTTGGCATATCATGTATTTAGTTATCTGTTTATATCACATTGCAGATTATTTTTCTATATAATAAGCATATTTTCCTCATTCTATCTGGTTTAGGATGGGGCTATGTATTAGAGGAGCCAAAGCCTTAGGGAACGGGGAAGAGAAACCTGTTACATCATCGGGAAATGTTTCCGGTATATAGAATTTACTTAAAGGAGAGGGTGTAGAACACAACATATGTGTGAAAGAGGTTGAGCTAATGTGTTACTTAAGTGTGATGAAGATAGTTTATTTGTCTTATCGGTAAGGATAAAGTTTAATGAGGTTCTGGAAGTCTTTAAATTTCGTTTAGAGTTAGTTGCTGTTATGGACCGATCTAGCCGGTCCCATATGAGTACTGGATCACATGAAACAGGCGGATATTTTCTGCCTGTCTATGCTGCCGACCGAACCACAAATCCCACAGAGAAATTTAGGAAGGATTTTTGAGGGAGTTAGGTGGGAAATTTGAATGTAGGGATTGTTTAGAGATTTTATTTTCAATTGACGAGCTGTCATGCCTTGTTGTTGTGGAGAAATCCTTTTTGATTTTAATAAAGTGATCTGAAGTTAACACCGCTAGCAATCTCCATCAAGAAATCATCATATCAATAAAACTTCAACGAACACATTCTTCTAATCCCTTCATGGCTAGAATGTGTGAAGTGCGTGGGAAGCTTCTTAAACTCTTTTGAAGTGGACAGTCAGATTGACTATTCTCTTTTTATGATTTGATATCCTTATGAATAATACATCATTGCCTTAATATTTTCAGACAAATTGTGAAGCGGATTGCTAATTTTGTGGAAGAATCTTCTTTATATGCTTTCAAGATGAGAAGAATAATGACCATGATGATGGTATGTAGGGGCACAATAGAGAAGACTTAACAGGGTAGGAGACCTGTTGATGTGAAACCAAATATGCAAGGATGATTATATTGAGGAATTTGCACGCTTAATATTTAGAGCACGATAATTATATCTTTATAGTGATTTCGAATGACAACATAAAACACAAAGAGCGGTGACATAAGCTTAGGCTAAATCATATGTGTAGGAGTTAAGCCCGTAAAACAATCAATTAGTCTAACATTGCATACATGGAAAGTTTCAACAAGAAATACCTAGACTAACAATGAGATTAATACTATGAAGGATTCCTCACACAACTCTATAATTTACTAGGTTTTAGCGGAGGACCAACACGATCTCAGTACAACAACAACAACAACAACATCAAGCCTTTATCCCACTATGTGGGGTCAGCTACACGAATCCTTTTTCTCCATTGTGTCCTATTAAAAGTCAAATTCTCGTTTAAATCTAATAAAAAAAAGTCATTCATAATATTTTCTAACCATGTCTTTTTAGGTCAATCTCTACCTTTCTTAACATAAGTCAAATTTAATACATCTAATCTCCTAACCGGGTCATCGAAAGGCCGTCGTTTTATGTGACCAAACCATCTAAGGCGACTCTCTCTAATCTTATCTTCTACTAGAGCTACTCCAACCTTTTCACGTATATGCTCATTTCATATCCTATCTCTAATGGTAAATCCACTCATCCACCTGAGCTGCCTTATCTCTGCCACACTTAACTTAGTATTATGCTTCTCTTTTAATGGCCAACATTCGGCACCATAAAGCATTGCAGGCCTCACTACCATCTTATAGAATTTTCCCTTAAGTTTGATGGTTACTTTTCTATCATATAACAAGCCCGATGCATTTCTCCACTTCAACCATCCAACTTGAATTCTGCTGATAATATCCCCATCTATTTCACCATCACTCTGAACAATAGATCCAAGATATCTAAAACGTGTACTCTTATTAATGACTTGATCACCCAAAGTCACAATTCCCTCACTAGTTCTATTACTACTAAAATTACACTCCATATATTTCATTTTAGATCTACTCTAGCGAAAACCTTTAGACTCTAAGGTTGACCTCCATAATTCAAGTTTACCTTCAACTCCCTCTCTAGTCTTATCAACAACAAGAATATCATCAGCAAAAAGCATACACCAAGGTATATCCTCTTGTAAATGTCTAGTGAGAACATCCATGACTAAAGCAAAAAGATATGGGCTTAAGGCTGATCCTTGATGTAACCCAACCGAAATAGGAAAATACTTGGTCAAACTACCTTGTGTTTGAACACAAGTAATAGCTCCTTCATACATATCTTTAATGATTTGAATATAAGCATTATTGACTCCTTTATTTTCAAGAACTCTCCATAACACTTCTCTTGGAACTTTATCATATGCCTTTTCTAAATCAATAAATAGCATATGTAGATCCTCCTTATTTTCTCTATATTTCTCCATCAAACCTCTTAATAAATGTATGGCTTCCATAGTCGACCTACCCGGCATGAATCCAAATTGATTTTGAGAAACATTAGTATCATGCCGCAACCTATGCTCCATAACTCGCTCCTATAGTTTTAAAGTATGACACATTAACTTAATTCCTCTATAATTCGCACGAACTTGTGCATCATCTTTATTCTTAAAAATAGGAATTAACACACTCATTCTCTAGTCATCTGACATCTTTTTAGTCTTCAAAATAGTATTAAAAAGCTTAGTAAGCCAAGAAATTCCTTCATCTCCTAAGCATTTCCACACCTCTATTGGAATATCATCAGGTCCAACAGCTTTTCCACCATTCATTTTCTTTAAAGCCTCTCTAACTTCAGTTTTACTAATACGCCGATAAAAACAGAAATCTTTATTTTCATTTAGGGTGCTAAGGTCACTATAGTCAATCTTATTTTTACAATTTTCATTAAAAAGTTTAGCAAAATATTTCATTCACCTTTGTTGAATATTATCTTCTAAGAAAAGTATTTTTTGATCTTCATCCTTAATACACTTCACTTGAACTAAATCCTTACTACTCCTATCTCTTTGTTTTGCTAACTTATACATATATCTTTCTTTCTCCTTAGTATCTAATATATTATATAAATCACTAAAAGCTAAGGTCTTTGCATCGCATATTGGTTTCTTAGAATCCTTACGAGTCTCTTTATACCTTTCCCAATTATCAGAATTTTTAAAATTAAACCAATTTTTATAACAAATCTTCTTATTTTTAATCTTTTCTTGCACATTTGGATTCCAGCTCCAACTATTTTTACTATTAGGAGTTTTTCCTTTAGATATTCCAAGCACATCTTTTGCAATATTCTTAATATCACTAGCCACTTTTTTCCACATAACATTAGCATCCTCATGCATAGACAAAATCTTAAGATCTAAAATCTTACTATAAAAAGTATTTTTGTTAATATTCTTTAAATGTCCCATCTAATCTTAGAATATCGTTTTACTTTATTTTTTATTTTCTGTCCCCTTTATCTTAAAGTCTAAAACTAATAATCGATGTTGGGTACATAAATTTTCACTAGGAATAACTTTACAATCTAAATGATTTAATTTCCTTATAAGAAAATAGTCAATCTGGGTTGCATTATATCCATTTTTATAAGTGATAAGATTCTTATTCCTTTTCTTAAATAAGGTATTAGCAATTGAAAAATCATAAGCTAAACAAAAATCTAATATAGGTCTTTCCACCTTCATTTGCTTGTTCCAAATCCATAGCCATAATGAATTCTTTTAAAATCATCTACATCTTTACCAACATGTCCATTTAAATCTCCTCCAATAAAAACTCTTTCTTCAAGAGGTATCTTTTGTATTAATTCTTCTAAGTCATTCCAAAAATTTAATTTAGAACTCGTATCCAAACCTACTTGAGGAACATAAGCACTTATAATATTAACAATGTTATCATCAACAACAATCTTTAAATCTATAATTCTATCTCCAATCATATTAATTTTTATAACATTATCCTTTCAAACTCTTATCTATAATAACACCTACACCATTTCTAGTACGACTCCTACCCGAATACCAAAGTTTTAAATCCTAAACTATCAATTTCCTTAGCCTTCTCTTCCAACCCATTTAGTTTCCTGAATGCACAACACGATCTCAGTGAATCAATTAAATTCCATAATTGAAAGTAATGAGGAAAATAAAGAGTGAGGGAAAGAGTTCACCGAAGGTAGCCGGCGACAGATGGAGTTGGTTGATGTCCCACGATCATCCACGATCCGGTTGGGAGGTGTTCCTCGATTGACGGTGCCAACGTGAAGATGGTGCGTTCAATGTTGCTTTCCACGGAGTCATCGACGTCCAAATTGAAATCGAAGAATGGAGATCAGGAGAATGTCGGTCCGGTCCAGAGAATCCTCTACGAACCCATGATCAACATCCGGGTCGGCCATGCATGATTGTCGCGAGTCCTAGAATCCGACTGACGGGTGATGCGTGGCCCTCTCCTAGGGTTTCTCCTCTCAAGAACTCACCAAGAGATCAAGAACAAGTAAGCTGAAATTTTTATTCATATTCATCATTAACTTAAAATACAAGAGAACTTGCTTATATATAGTCCTCATAAAAAGAAAAGAAACAATGGCTAAAATGTCCTTCGGACTACAACACCACATGACCATCCCTAGGGGTAAAATGGGAAAAACAGAAATATAAAATAAAATAGTACATAAAATACAAAAAAACAAACTCCAGATCGTAGCTGCTGATCTCTGATGTCCTCATCACCTGCGGTCTTGGTTAGGTGAAATGCAAATAGGCCAGTTAAGGAAAAAATTATCAACATTGAACAAGTTTAATTAAAACAATGAGTTGGTTGAATATTTGAATGACAACTAGTGGGTGAAATGAGCATGTTGCGTGTCATAGTGAGTCAGTGACAACGACCCAGCGCTGCATGATTGCTTTTCCTCCCGATGCTTAGTAATGATGTGGAGCAAGTGGACTATGCTCTGCATTGGAGCAGCGGCGAGTTCCAGAATCAAGTGCATGCATTTTCACTCATTTAAAAACATTGTTGCAGTCTTATGATATATAAAATGGTGAACACATGTCATCTAAAGCAAGAAAAGGTAGGTAGCGGAATTTTCCCTCATATTATATGATGAAAGACTTAAAATATCTTTTAGATTTATGATCTTGAAGAATTTAGAGGAAGCTAGAAATAAATTGCACGAAAAAGGGTATAGAGGATGATATTTCATGAATTTTTCTACAAAGAGTATGAAAAATTGGAAATCAACATACGTAAAGTATTTCTTCTGATTATGCCAATCTATTAATCTTTTATTAAAACCTGAAAAGCTGAAGCATGCCTAACATTTTATTGTGTTGCAGTGTAATAAATGATGGAAAATTTATTAACAATGAATATAATGATGTGTATCTCGTGACAACATTGTCACCGATCCCTGAGGAGGCATTTATTCTCCAGGTGTGTAATTTTATGGCTTTTTACCCTTGATTCTTCTCCATTAGATAAGCAAGATTTTTGTTGATTCTGATAGTTCTGCATTTGATTGGCACTAGATGAATTGTGATCCTTCTTACCATTTGCTATTTTTTTGTTTTATATAGTGCATGTTTCTGGTAAAGCTCTATTTTGTAGATAGAATCTGACAACTTTGATTTTAAATACTCAACATGCCTAAGTAAGCTGCTGGTAATTTCTTCTTTAAATCTATTAGTGCTGCATAAGCTTATTATTTTAGATGGTGCTTTTTAAGTAATCATTTATTTAATATATTGGACGAACTATTCATCAAATGATGAAGAATGTTTCATGTATATTAAGAGGATATTATGGAGGATTAATAGTAATTTTTATAAACTTGAAATTTTGCTGGTTATGCTATTTGAATTTAACCATTGAGTAGTAAAAATATTATTGATAGCTAAGGTGAGCATGTAAAAAATGAAAATGTTAAGATGAATGTGGGATCAAACTAGTAAGGATAGATTAAAAAAAATCATATTATAGAGATAGTTGGAGTATCGTTTATTAAAGACAATTTAGTGGAAAATAGACATTGGTACTTTGGCCATGTACAATGAATGATAAAAAAAACAGGCCATTAGATTGGTGGATAGAATTAGGGTCAAAGAATTAGGAAGAAAGGGTAGACCAGGATTAACATGTATAGAGGTTTTTCAAATGATTTGTGAAGTCTATTTTCAACATCTAAGTAGCCCTCAACATGAATGAATGAAAATGACCATCCATAAAGTTGAATTCAAATAGTTGGGGTAAGAATAAAGAGAATGATGTCATGTTTGTTAAATATTTAATTCAACTTTGCAAACATTTTATTTAAGGATATTTTTATTAGTCTAATGATTTTTTTTAAAATCGAGTTGTTTAGTTTTTATGCCTTTTGGGTGGCTAGAAGTATGAGATGAGAATTTTTTTACACCATATTTGCGAGGAAAGTTCTTTTAGCAACGAGAAGGGAAAATTGAGAAATTGACCAAGTCTTGCGACAATAAATTTAACAAAATTTTTAGTGACTTTTAGATTGATCATATTTAGTAAGTTATAAATTTGTTCAGCTACACACCATGGAAATATGTGAAAAGAGGATGGAATAAAAGGTTGAGTAAGATTACATCAATTTTCCATTAAAAGGACATTTATGTTGGAGAATTGATTTATTTCGTTGATTGTCGGCTTAACAAGATAGACCTTGTATTTTTAGATCTTATTGGATATATGAAGAGTAATATTTTTTTCCTTTGAATTTGAAAGGAAATATTTGATTTAGTTTAGGTTTATGTTTTATTAAGGGTCATTTGAAGTCATCAAAGAAATCTGTGTATTTTATAAGTATCATGAAATCCAATTATCGACACTATAGGAAAATAGTGTATTTTTGGTAGAAAAATATATCAAAATAGGCTATCTTTTACTTGTAGATCATATTTTGGCGGATAACTTCATTGATAATCATCTCGTGAAAAATGATTTCCAATGTCTAGAAATCCACAAATAAGAGCTTTCAACTATTTGAGAATTCCTTGTAGCTGAGGGGACAAAAACAAATTTTTGATTAATTAGATCGCTGGTAATTACTAACAATTTTATTGTCAAAATTCTACAATACTCTATCATAGATATGCTATCAACTAATTCAACGACTTAGTTGGGGTTAATTTCCATGACTATTTTCTAGTTGGTCAATTTACAAGAGAAATTTCTTCTACTAACCTGCAGCGACATTTATTTTGAAATAACTCTCCTACTGAGTCAATTTTTACATTAAACCATAAAGTTTTTGCCAATCTACACAATCATAAATAACAGTTTGTTTTAATATAAAAAAAACTACATTTTCAGCATAAAGCAAAATCATATTATTGCAAATAATAAATAAGATTTACTTTGAAAAAATATATGCACTGCAAATTGTTTATTTTTCCTTTCCTCTCATGCATTCTCATCTCTTTGGCTTTCTTCCTCATTTTCTAATAGTGCAGTGAGCTATTGATTGAATCTTTATTAAATTACAACATCCACATGAACTTGTATTTTTGCATTTATGCCGAGTTTGATGATCTTCCATCCTAGCATCAACCTAACTTCACACTATCTATTGCAGCTCACCCCCCCACATAACCAAGGTATGTGATATAGGACTTTGTGTTAAAATCTATGGTCTTAGATCCCAACATATTAATCCTCCTATATTTTTAATTCCTCTAGCAGCTTACAACCACAATTCTTAATTTAACTAAAAGCTATCAGTCTTATGCATTCATGTCACAAAATATAATTGCTAAATAATATTTTAAAAGATTAAATATTTAAAGTTCATAGTATAAAATATTAATAAAAGTTCTAAATTTGTTGTCCACCCATTATTGTTTGGTTTGCCTACGATGTACATGCATGTCAACCTTCACTATAGTAGACTCTTTACCTAGCTTTTATTTATGTACAAATACCAAATAATTTAATTTAAAATAGAAGAATAAACACACAAGCGTGCGAACACATAGGTGTGTGTGTGTAAGGTCTCTTGCTTATCTCTCTCATTTAAGGTCCCTATTCTATAATGTTTTATTCGTAGATCCCCCACTAACCTGAGCGAACATTCAAATATATATTCCAAATTCAATCATATAGGGACTTTTAATGGGTTGAATATCATGTCAATGAGCGTTTCATCTTGCAAATAGGAGATATCTTACCCTTATTCCTATGCTTTCTAGCTTTTATCACCTATTTTGATATCATGCTTTTTTATATAGACAAATCTTTTATGGCTTTTAATTGGAAACCCCCTTTCTCTCTATTCATGTCATTTCAATAGCTTAACTCCTTCCAATAGGTAGTCTTAGAGAAGTCTTTTAAAGTGGATGCCTGAATCCGAAGTATAACTCATAATAATCTATCATTCAGGGCATATGATGATTCACTTGTTGTCTAAAGTGTTAGATTATCTACTAAGATATCGCCTATTTCTATCCAAGATCCAAACATCACAATTCTTTTTTTTTGTCTAAAGTTTGGAGTAAATGAGGCTCTAAATGTGGGATCTCCTTAATGATTCTTTCAAGACATTGGCTTGCTAAATGACTTTGAATTTCAAATTTTTAGATTTGAAAATATGTATAAATATCTTTATAGACCAAACATTCTGATTAATACAATGCCTTAAAAATTGTAACCTTTCCATGGTATGTAAGATGCTAATACATTATTTCTTAAAGCGAATTCCACATCAGTTGTAGCTGCCTTGCCTATTAGAATTTGTTTCTTTTTAATGTATTTGTTTCGTTGAACCCAATATTTTATATGCATACAACTATTTTTATCGGAATGTTGATACATAACTGATGGAATGCTTATAGTATCACCGATGTGTGAGAAAATGATCTTTTGCGTATTAGTATAAATGATTTCCCCTTGCGCTCAAATATAGTTCAAATCTTTGAATTTAGAGCCATTTGGTCTTCTACCCAATTCCAACAATGCTCTTCTCGATCCAAGAAAGGGGAATTGCTTGGCGTTGCATATTAGAATTCAATAAAATCGAATTCATATCATTATGCCCGATAAAAGAAATGAGCAACTCCAATAGAAAAATATTGTAGGGGAATGAATCCTTTCCTATGATATAGTTTGGAATTCTTAATGTATCTAATTGCAATAACATGTTTTTGAATACCCCAATTTAAGGCCAAAGTATTTATTGTTGCTGCTGTCATGACCCGGCCCAGATGCTCGATCTAACGAGGCGGGAACGAAAAGTCAGACAGTATTACAATTTCATCCCATTCAAAAAAAAAAAAAAAACATTAACATAAACTTTTCATCAACTGAAGAGCCACTAATCACAAAGAAAACTATTATCAATCTAGAACCGACCTAAGCATTCTCATCAGTCATTTTACCTGTCATCATTTGCACGTCGTCTTCTATAGACGAATTCTTCCCTTTCAGCCATTTCTTCTTCTTTGGTGTAGTGTGGGGTGGTTATGATTGACGGTGGAGTGGAGGTGCTAGTAGTTCAACATAAGTTTTTTTGCATCAGCTAGAGAAAATGAATTTAATAGATTTTTTGATGTTCATTTCCTCCATCAGTTCACAACCCACTTCATGCATGCACAATCCTTTTGTTTGTTAGTTAATTAAAATAAAAAAAATTAAAAGAAATGGGACTGCTAATGTTATAGAACTCTCTCTCACCCCAAACTAAAGACATAATGGCATGTACCTGCTTGACACCCATATTTTGTTTGTCACAACCCACTTCATGCATGCACAATCCTTTTATCCCATTAAACCCCTCTCATCCCTCCCCCTCCTCTCCATAAAGCTATTATAGTTCACATCTCTTATGCATCGGCCACAAATTCCTTTACCTTCTTTGTCCATCTCTTTATTCATCACAACCCATTTTGTTGACATTAACTGCCTCCTGTATGTTCACAAGCCATCTCCTCTCATCCCATATAGTGGATATCCATACATTACAACTCCCTTATCATTTCATTGCCTATCATCACAAACTCACCTCTTGCACACAAAATTTACCTAATGTATACACACACATACACATCAAAACTATTTCGTGCGTCATTGTGTTAGTTTTTTGCCATCTTTGTCGGCACTCTGGCTTGCAATTGGACCTTGAAGACATTTATGGACGGTCACAAAAATGGTCCACTCAACAAGTTGTCGTAACCCATCTCAAATCATAATAAAAAGTCAGTACACAGTTCGTTGACCAAGCTCCTAATAATTGTTGGTCGGATTGTTTATTTATCAATGAATTCCTCATCAAACTCAACATCCAAGAATCGCAAATAAACTTGCTCACTATTGTTTCTTTCAACATAGCAGATTTATGTTATGGTAATTGTCTCAACTTTCAAGCCTTAAATCAAGGCAATGAGCAACTTATGGAGGTTACTAAAAATACCTCCTTTTCTCCATTAATATCTTGTTTATATTATTGCAGGCACTAACATTATCTATAAGAATTTAAACACTAAGATCTCTTTTATTTCCTTAAAACTCATCAAGAATTTTAAATAGCAATTGTATATCTTTTCTGAAGGTTGATGCGTCAATATATTGTAGAAATAAAGCTCCATAAGCGCATTTAACAAAGAAGCTTATAATCCTTTGTCTAATATTTGACCAATCATTTTATATTATTATAGCTCCTGTCTCAATACTTGTCTACTTCACTTTGTCAACCATCTTTGTCATTGTTTTAACTTTATCATTTAATGTCCAACTTTGCAGCTCATACATGTCAGGAAGATCTTGTTGTCAACCATAATTCCCAACAGATCGAAGCATATTAATCAATGAAGGAATATTAGCTGCATTGAATGTAATCCAGTTCTCATAAAAACATATTGCAATATTTGAACAAACTCTATTTCTGTATTCTTTTGTTGAAGCTAGAGGAGGAATTGCTTGAGAGTTAACATTTTCATCATCATCGATATTCACAGCCAAATTTTCTATTAGCCCTAGAGTTCCTCTATCAAAATAAAAAAAAGGTTTTTCTACTGAAGTCAACTTGTTGGGAATCAAAATAAGAGTTATTCCCAATCATCTCCTTCATATTTCTTTGAGCTTTTTGTTTGGAGGCGGCATAGTTCTTTAAATGTTCAACACATTCCTTTTTGACTTTATCTGGAACTTTCTTACATGCTCCAACATTTACATATGTCACGACCCGGCCCAGTGAGCTCGCATAGGCGAGGCGGGAATGGATGGTCGGACGGTAGGTCAAATATCTAATTCCTAAAACTATCACCTTAACATTTGAAAGAGCCTCTAAAACATCAAATTTGAAATCACATAAATATATAATCAAGCATAATCATAAAATTATCTTTTCTCAGGCGCTCATCTCTTACGATAAACATTGCCACCCCTTCTACTCATTTGATTTACTTAAACTTACCTGAAAAAAAAATGTTAACAACTAACATTAAGCCAACGCTCAGTAAGTAAAACACAATTCTAAACTACAATAATCAAGTCAAACTGCATAATATGCTGGATGTCAATTTGATTAAAATATAACTTAAAATAATTTTCTAAAAATATGCAATTAAGCATATCATATCATAAAATAATATCCTTAATTTTCATTTCCATATTCATATCAATATACTTAGCTTTCTCATTTCGTATATAAAATAACCGTCACAGGAGCCACCGTCTAGTACCATAAATGTACTCTTTTGCCATTTTTTTTTTATATCCTTTACCATATTAACGTGTACGAGTACAACATTCCCAACTAGTACCATAAGGGGTGAGCTTCATCTATTCAGCATGCATACACAAACATTCAATATAACATTCATATCATATCATATCATATCATTTTATTTCATATATCACATAAACAATATCATATAAGATCATAAAATATAATATTTAATTTGCATGATCAACCATTTGATAAGTATAAAGAAGCATGATTGGTCTATCAAATCATATAACATGTGAGAAACAAAAGACATTACTGTAATTAAAGAACCATGCATACTTATAGAAATTTGGAATTCGTTTTCTCTTTGCTAATCCTCCTTCCTTCGAGCCCACCACGATTATCACCTATAAGAATCAATTTCACCTTCAAAATCTTCATAACAAACAACAACAACAACATCAACCCTTTATCCCACTACGTGGGGTCGGCTACATGAATCCTTTTTCTCCATTGTGTCCTATTAAAAGTCAAATTCTCATTTAAATCTAATAAAGAAAGGTCATTCCTAATATTTTCTAACCAAGTCTTTTTAGATCTACCCCTACCTTTCTTAACATAAGTCAAATCTAATACCTCTACTCTCCTAACCGGGTCATCGGAAGGCCGCCGTTTTATGTGACCAAACCATCTAAGGCGATTCTCTCTAATCTTATCTTCTACTGGAGCTACTCCAACCTTTTCAAGTATATGCTCATTTCGCATCCTATCTCTAAGGGTAAAGCCACTCATCCACCTGAGCATTCTCATCTCTGCCATGGTTTAAAATTGCGCAATATGAGGCTCGCCTTTGCGCAATTCCAGTAAAAAATGCATCGATGCGTCGCCTCGAGGTTTTTTTATGAGGCTTGCGCCTCAGCTTGATTGAGGCCCGCCTTGCCTCACTAGCATGAGGCTTACGCCTCACGCTATATATATATATATATATATATATATAATAAAACTTTCATAAATCTTGAAGTAAATGCTCAACATTGGACTCTATAAGAGAGGAGGAAGGGGAGAAAGCAGTTCACCATAATAATGATTCAAATGAAGAACCCTTAGTGATGACAGTGCTGATGATTTATGAGTTCTTATGTGATATGTCATTGCTATTTATTTTTGGAAATCGGTATTATATGTTATTGAAAAGAATACTGGGATTTCGGAAAGATAGAATTTTGAGTTGAACTATATTTCATGTTGTCTTATTATTGATATATTTTGATTTCACTTCATATCTTATGTTTTATATTATTCACTCGTTAGTATATAACAAATTTATCATTTTATGTTTACGCAATCTTTTGATTTTGAGGCTTACGCCTCAAAACGCCTTGAGGCTTACGCCTCGCCTCACGAATGAAAAACGCCTCAATACTCGAATACACAATTTTAAACATTGATCTCTGCCACACTTAACTTAGTATTATGCTTCTCTTTTAATGGCCAACATTCGGCACCATAAAGCATTGCAGGCCTCACTACCATCTTATAGAATTTTCCCTTAAGTTTCAGGGGTACATTTCTATCACATAACAAGCCCGATGCATTCCTCCACTTCAACCATCCAACTTGAATTCTGTTGATAATATCTTCATCTATTTCACCATCACTCTGAACAACAGATCTAAGATATCTGAAACGTGTACTCTTATTAATGACTTGATCGCCCAAAGTCACAATCCCCTCACTAGGTTTATTACTACTAAAATTACACTAAATATATTCCGGTTTAGATCTACTCAAGCGAAAACCTTTAGACTCTAAGGTTGACCTCCATAATTCAAGTTTACCATGAACTCCCTCTCTAGTCTTATCAACAAGAAGAATATCATCAGCAAAAAGCATAAACCAAGGTACATCCTCTTGCAAATGTCTAGTGAGAACATCCATTACTAAAGCAAAAAGATACGGGCTTAAGGCTGATCCTTGATGTAACCCAACCGAAATAGGAAAATACTTGGTCAATCCACCTTGTGTTTGAACACAAGTAATAGCTCATGCATACATATCTTTAATGATTAAAATAAAATCTTCATAACAAATTAAAATAAAATCTTCTCTTTCTAAACCACCATAAACTCTCTCTCTCCCTCTCTACAAATAATCACATAAAGCATGTATATTAAAAAAATTTCATAATTTTGTCTAGTTACTTATTTTAATCAAATTAACCCTTTACCCTAAAGCTAATTTAATTTAAATTAATTTATATTTTCGGATTTATATTAATTAGAAATTAGGAAAAAATTGTATTTTGAGAAAAATCTCAAAATCTCACTATTAGAATATTTCTATAACCCTTATGAATAAACTTTGTTAAGAGATTTCCAAAAATATCAACATTTGGGAAAAACCCTAATTTTCCAACTCAATATCTTTAAAGAAATTACTTCGTTTTCATGCACAAAAATACCTCCTAAACCTTCCATAATATTCCTTTTAAGTTCCTCTAAGAATTTCTAAGTTTCTTCACAAACCCTAAATTCTTCTCATCCAAAAATCTTTGAGAAAAGTGGAGAAATAATAATTTTAATGCATACCTTAGCCTTCCCTTAGTCTCCCCTACGTTTTTCCCCAAGCTTGACCGCCAGAATCTGCCGCCGGAGCCACCCGTTTCTCCTCTCCCGTCCGCTTACCCGTCCGCCTTCTCCTTGTTTCGTTCGGTTCGGGCGGAAGAAAAGAAATGAATTCGGTCCCCTTAAGAGAGGGTTTTCATAATGTCAATATTGCCCTCACTTAAATCATTCATGCTTAAATAAACATTAGGGGTACTTTGGGTATTAAGAGACTTATCTAATTTTATTTATTAAATTAAGAAAAATTAAATATAAGTTTTATATATCAAATTTCTTAGAATTTTATAAAATTTTTCCTATTGAAACCTGACAACTTTGAAAAATTAACTTAAATCTCGCCGCGACGCATCGAAAAGCGTGCGAGGTTTAAAACAATATTTTTGGGTTTTACAATTCTTCCCTCCTAATAAAACTTTCGTCCCCAAAATTTACACAACTTCTAGTTGCAAAACAACCAACAACTTCCATTTCAATTAACATAAACTTCAGCATTGAAACAAAATAAACTAAACATATGAAATATCTTAGCAAAATAATCTGATCAATCCCAAAACATCTGATATGACATAACAAGATAAACTACTAAATCCAAAACTTCAAAACATCAGATTTAATATTACAAGTCACTAAAAATAAACTATAAAGCCATCTCAATTGTCATTGTCAGCGTCTACAGATTCATTGGGCTCTTTCTGAGTCAAAGTGTAAACTCGTGGTCTGACATTCTGTCTGGATTGATTTTGCACTGAACCTGCAACTGATGGTTCTATCATATTGGGTTTTCCATAATTCCTCAATGAAGGTGCTTCATCTGATCTCATTTCTCCTGAAGTCTTCTGAACTAAAGAAGGACAATATTTTGCTATGTGTCCAGTCTGATGACACCAATAGCAAGTATTGGAACCAATCAGACATTCACCTTTATATAATCTGCCACACTTAACACAAGATTCAGTGACTTTACTTACAGTTGCACCACTGCCTCCACTAGAACTAAACTTGGGCTTCTTCCCATTTGATCCCTCAATCTGATTGCTTTGAATATCCTCTTCAGAACTTTTTCTTTTATGTTTGTCCCTTTTCCTCTGAGTACTCTGCAAGTCACTCTCAATTCTTCTTGCCCTCTCAACCAAGGTAGCATAATCCTCAATGCCTAAAAGGATTAATGACTGTCTAATGATATCTTTTAAGCCACTTAGAAAGTGATGACATTTTTCTTCAGTATTGGGGATTAAATGAGAGGCATATCTTGAGAGCATTGTGAACTCAGCCTCATATTGTGTAATAGTTCTATCGCCCTGTACCAATCTATTGAATTTGTCTTCTAGTAGATATTGGTACATACCAATCTCTAAATATCTTGACAAACTCCTCCCAGGTCACTTGACTGTTAGGTCTTCCTCCAAAAGTTTCTTGTAATTGACTTCTCCACCATCTCTCTGCTTCCCCATTGAAGGCATGGGCAACTAAGGCAACCCTTCCATCTTGAGGGCATAACATTCCTTCAAATATCTTCTCTATTTTCATTAACTAGTTCTCCGCCTCTGTGGGTCCATATCCTATGAATGATGGAGGCTTCATGTCTTGGAATAATTTCATTTTTTTGTCCATCGGAGTGCTTCCACTGGACCACTGCCTCCAGCCTGAGTCTGAATACTCTTTATCATTTGGGTCAAAGCTTCCATCATTTGTGCAAAGGATTCCATAGTAGCATTGATGCTACTACTCGAAGGCTCTACTACAACTGGTATCTCCCTCCTAATCTCTCCCGTAGTGCCATAAGTGGCATCATTTTCAGGATCCATGGCTCTGAGATATAACCGATGAAATAGAATTATCAGTCTATAACACACATACCCTATACCTTAACTAACCTAGAGAATCATCCAATTGGCTCTTTTATATTAATCAATATTCTTAAACTTTTGCTCTGATACCACTTTTGTCATGACCCGGCCCGGTGAGCTCGCGTAGGCGAGGCGGGAACGGATGGTCGGACGGTAGATCAAATATCTAATTCCTAAAACTATCACCTTAACATTTGAAAGAGTCTCTAAAACATCAAATTTGAAATCACATAAACATATAATCAAGCATAATCATAAAATTACCTTTCCTCAGGTGCTCCTCTCCTACGATAAACATTGCCACCCCTTCTACTCATTTGATTTACTTAAACTTACCAGAAAAAATGTTAACAATTAACATTAAGCCAAAGCTCAGTAAGTAAAACACAATACTAAATTACAGTAATCAAGGCAAACTGCATAATATGCTGGATGTCAATTTCATTAAAACATAACATAAAATGATTTTCTAAAAACATGCAATTAAACATATCATACATAAAATCATATCTTTAATTTTCATTTCCATATTCATATCAATATACTTAGCTTTCTCATTTCGTATATAATACAACCGTCATAGGAGCCAACGTTTAGTACCATAAATGTACTCATTTATCTTTTTTCTTTTCCATATTCTTTACCATATTAACGTGCACGAGTACAGCGTCCCCAACTAGTACCATAAGGGGGTGAGCTCCATCTATTCAGCATGTACACACAAGCATTAAATATAATATTCATATCATCTCATATCATCTCATATCATTTCATTTCATATATCACATAAACTCTATCATATAAGACCATAAATATAATATTTAATTTGCATGATCAACCATTTGATAAGTGTAAAGAAGCCTGATTGGTCTATCAAATCATATAACATATGAGAAATAAAAGATATTACTGTAATTAAAGAATCATGCATACTTACAAAAATTTGGAATTTATTTTCTCTTTGCTAATCCTCCTTCCTTCGAGGCCACCATGATTATCACCTATAAGAATCAATTTCACCTTCAAAATCTTCATAACAATTAAAATAAAATATTCTCTTTCTAAACCACCCTAGTAAACTCTCTCTCTCTCCCTCTCCCTCTCCCCAAATAATCACATAAAGCGTGTATATTAAAACAATTTCATAATTTTGTCTAATTACTTATTTTAATCAAATTAACCCTTTACCCAAAACCTAATTTAATTTATATTTTCGGATTTATAATAATTAGAAATTAGGAAAAAATATTATTTTGAGAAAAATCTCAAAATCTCACTATTAGAATATTTCTATAACCCTTATGAATAAACTTTGTTAAGAGATTTAAAAAAATATCAACATTTGGGAAAAACCCTAATTTTCCAACTCAAAACCTTCCCTAACATTCCTCCTAAGTTCCTTTATGAATTTCTAAGTTTTTTCACAAACCCTAAATTCTTCTCATCCAAAAATCTTTGAGAAAAGAGGATAAATAATAATTCTAATGCATACCTTAGCCTTCCCTTAGTCTCCCCTACGTTTTTCATAATGTCAATATTGCCCTCACTTAAATCATTCATGCTTAAATAAACATTAGGGGTACTTTGGGTATTAAGAGACTTCTCTAATTTTTATTTATTAAATTAAGCAAAATTAGATATAAGTTTTTTATATCAAATTTCTTAGAATTTTGCATAGAATTTTATAAAATTATTCCTGTCGAAATCTGACAACTTTAAAAAATTCACTTAAATCTCATCGCGACTCATCGAAAAGCGTGTGAGGTCTAAAATGACATTTTTTCGGGTTTTACAACATGTTTGCAAGTCAATTGATCCTTAAGTCTCTTTACACCCCTAGTGATGTAAGTAGGGGGGGGGGGGGTGCAAATCATAAGCCTAATTTTGGATTGTTGGTGGCTCTCGGTTTGGGCTTGGCTGTTCGATTTTGCTGTGTTTTGGGGAGCTGCTTGGCTCCAACTCATTATGGTTGAGCTACTGTTTTCAGCTCATAAATTAAAGGTTCTTTCCCCTTTGCTTGTGGCCCTTCGGTTTCCCCAGTTGGCTCCCCTTCCTGTGGCTGGTTCCTTCTCCCTTTGGCTGCCTGTTTCGGTTCCCTTGGTTGTCTGTCCCTGTTCCCCTGGCCGTCCTTTCCTTCCCCCTTGGTTGACTTTTTCGATTTCCTGTGTGGATCTTCGGGTGTTATTTTTGGACTGATTGCTGGCCTTCTATTTCCCCTTACCTGATTGGTTTGTTTGAAGGTGACTTTTGGCTGTTTAGCTACCTCTTATCTCATATATATATATATATATATATATATATATATGATGTTTTGTAAGCATAAAAGGAGGTTATGTAAGTGATTTTTTGAGCCAAAACCTGCTGGTTTTCTTGGAAAAGCTTGCGAGCTTGTTGCTTTGTTCCATTCCTCTCTTCTTCGTAGGAAAGCTTGCGAGTTTGTCCTCTCTTTTGTCTCGGCTTCTTACATCTTTCTTCTCACCGCAAGTGTCCACCCCATATGTATCTTTTTTCTCGACGAATGCAAGCTTCTTTAGGTGTTTTTATTTTATAAGTTTGTAAGAGCCGTTTTATAATATGAAAGTTGAATTTTAGCATGTATTTTGTTATTTTTCTAAGTCTTTTAGTATGCTTGCAAAGTTAGGGTCTTCCTAATTTTTTCCTTGCATCACCTAGTAATCCACTTGTCACAAAATTTACTTTTCAAATAAACATGACCATCTTTACCCATTCTCATGTAGTACCATATTTCCATATTTCCAAGCTGAATTTTTTCTTATTGCACCACCACTCATTCTATTAGAAAAAATCAATAGCATTCAATTAAAAAATAATGAACTGAATGGTAAAATATTTGAATAATTATCCTGCTGAGTAGATCAGCGAATATTTAGGAAAATGTGTTTTAAGGCCCAATGCATCATCAAAAAGAAATAAAATACTATTAAGAACTTAAAAAATCCTTAAATCTAACTGTCCTTAGGCACAACTTTAAACTACTTTAAATATTTTTTTTCAATGCAACTCTCAATCTAATAATTCTTAGATACAACCTTAAACATCTTGTGTAAAACATCCCCAATTATAATAATGACGAGAAAAGAGAGTGAATCATGTTATCTTGGACCTTGATAACACTAGAACTAATTACCTATATCTTCATTGATATAAGGAGTGACATGCATTAATAATTCCATCATCCAAGAAATAAGTTTAGGTGAATAAAACCAACCCTTTAAAGTTTTTAAAACAAATTCTCAATTGCAACTATTAACAAAGAGGAAGTGTGAAACACATGATATACTAGAAAATGGGTAGTTTATACCACAAAATTGAGTAAGTATCGAGGGAGAAAATAACTGTTCGTGCATGCATGGAGACAAGAGGGCTCGACGATGAAAAAGAAAAGGAAGCTGATACCAAGGGAAGATGTGATGCACGACCTCTTGTTCATTGTCCATCCACTTAATTGCAACTTCACTCTTGATATGCCCAAAGCTAGCATGCATTCTTGCATAGAGACAAACCCTAGTCTTGGTGCATGAAATCTATTTGCTTATAAGTATATCATAGAATATAATATGTAGTAATAATAATATATAATATATTTTTTAACATAAATTGACATGTAATTAGGTTTCACCTCAAAACCCCTCTAGGTGTTAAACCTCGAGGTGGTTGCCACATTTAAAAAAGGCAAAAGCCTCATTGGTGCTAGTGAGGTTTATGCCTCAAGGTGTTCATTGTGCTCCTTAGTTTGAGGATTGCCTCATGGCGTGCACCATTAACAATTTTTGAAACCATGATTTTAGGAATTTGGGTAGTTGTCTAAGGGGGGAAGACAAGAGGAAGGCACAATTGCTAGTTTGATGAGGGAGAGGAATCACACTATGTTATAGGAAACGAGAGACGAAATATTGCGTGAATCAGAGAGAAATGGCGATAGAGGGAGACGAAGCCTTTCTGTGTGGTAGATATGTGGACTGAGCAAGAAGGCATATGTGAATGTGGGTTTTTCATTTTGAGATTTTTAAATTTTTTTAGGATTAGGTTATAGGATAACATACAGTGATGTGATGGAGTGCATATGAGGACTTAGATGTTGAGAATATGGAGGCTGTGGGATTTGATAGGGATTTGGTTTTTGGTTGTTGAATTATTTTTAATTAAATTTAATTAGAGAAATAAGAGAAAGGAAATCAACATGCATATATTTTCTCCTTGCTCAATTTCTTGTTGCTTGTGCACGTTAAAATTTTGTTTTCTTCTGATGGATGATTTTTTTTTGAATTTTTCTCGTGTGGTGATCCAAACAATATTTGTGTTCCTTCTTAGCATTTTAGATCTTCTAGACATGTCGGACATTTCAAGCTAGATTTACTCGTTTTCGCATTTGCCATCTTCCTTTTTCGTCATACTCGATTGAATCGATTACGAGGGTCTTTTCTTAGTAATTTTGAGCTCCGAACACATTGATGCAATTCTTTTGGCAAACGAGCAATTATTGAGTGATTTTCATGTAGGCAAAAGCGTTTAAAACTGAATTTGAAATATATGATGGCCGTTCATCTTTGTCGCATTTGAGTGATTGATTTGTGGAGCATATATTGAGGATGTCATGATTATTTAGTAGGAAAAAGGGGAAGATAGTTATTGTTTTAGGAACTAATAGATTCAATGGTAGCGACTTGGTTACGGTTAATTATAGCTTTGAATCATCCACCAAGGGCCAGACACTTCCACACAGGGCTCAAATTTGGCTCTTCTTTGAAGAAAGTATATGCTCATTGGCTTTCCAATTGGCAGCTGGAGTGCCTGAAAGGGTGAAAGAAGTGTTTTCCTTGAACTGCTCTTCAAGGCAATAATTAGATGGTCTTTATAACATTCGAGAAATAGCAGGAACTTGAAGTTCTCTGCCGTAGGAGATGCTAGCAGACGGTGGGGAAGTAATAGGGGGTTGTTGGCGGAGAAGTATTCTTTAAGATTAACTTGACTTGTTGGAAGTATTGCAGATTCATTGGCTGTCACTTGAGATGGTTGTGGCATACTCTACTGTTAGGAGATAATCCAGGATATGGTGAAATGAAGACATTGCCCAGTTATGAAACGAAGACAACTGAGAGAAGCCGCAATTTGATAATATTTTGTTGCATTATTTTATAAATACATAATATACCATTTTTGACCTTCACAATCTCACACAATATATTCTCCATTTAAGATTTTTACCATTTTATGTAGAGAAGGGTATATGAATATTGACAAAATCACAGGTTTAATGATCAATGCTACTACTGGTGTGTGATTGCCAAATAAGTGCACTTGATGAAATGTGGTGCAAACTAATAGAAATTTTCTGATGAGCTTTAAGCTTTTTGTTTGGTAGATAACATCTTCATATATTTGTTTGTTCGTTTAAAAAAATTAATATCATGTGTTTTAATCTACGTTTTATATTAATTTATAAAAGAATCATCACTATGTCATTTCATGCCCTAGTTTCTGTAGTCATGTCATGTCCCTTAGTCCACATTGTGTCATTTCCATGTCTCATGCTTCTGTTATGCTTGAAAGATCTAGATGACATAATGTAGGGTGCTCCATGTCTTTATATTCAGGTAGGAGGCATGGAATCAAATTATTATGTTTCTTACATCATTTTGTAGGAAACTGAAGTTTCTTCCGTCAAATATATATTTTGGGCTGATTATAAGAGTCTTCTAGCAAATGGTGATGAGGAATATGTTCCGTATGATGTATCTGGGCAGTATAGTCTTCTTTTTGATGTCATTGAGCAGAGGTATTGACATTTTTCTCTTCTATTGGTTCTTTCGATTGCAACTACATGCATACAGTTTGAAACAAGCTGTAAAATTAGCATACTCCTAGTTCGTTGCTATTGCTTAGTAAGTTTAAAAAATTAAAGAAATTATTTTGAAGTCCTTTTAATGAAGGAATTTATTGATTTTATAATGCTTATGTACTTTGAACTCTGATTGGAAGAACGCATTCTTTCTTTTTTTATGTGTTAGTGAAAACAATGATGATACTGACTGGGAACATTGGCTTCAAAATGCCATACTAACTTGGGGATCATGACCCAAAAAGAACTCATTCCATGGCGAGATGTGCTAGCTCTATGTATAAATGATCTTTAAAAAATCGTTTTTGAGAATCAAAATAAACTTTTGCTAGCATACGCTTCAATTTGTGTGGGCCTCTAGTAAATGTAATAGCAATATACATGTATTTGCCTATTCAACAATTTGCATAACCCTTTTCTTGATCTCTCTTTGTAATTATTGCAGGTACAATAATGACATTGAAAGTCGTAGTCTAGACCTGCAGAAAATGCTCAATCGTTATGCTTTTATCCATTTCGATGCAGAGGTATTGGTTTAAGTTATTATTTATTTGAAGGCTTTTCATAATGTTTCGTTTGAAAATTATAATGAGAAGGGAGTATAATGAAAAATTATCCGATTGAACTTTATTCGATTGTTTAGTGTAAAAGATAAGGTGAGAAGTTGTGCATAGAAGTGTTTAAAAATAGCTATCAAACAAAGAAACAGATTAGTAAACCGATTTTTAATTCTGGAATGTAAAATTAAAATGCATTAGAACTGGAAAGTTGCTGTTCACGAATTGTTGGGTTGTTGTAGATGGAAAGCTGTTGTCTATAGATTGCTGGAGTGTTGTAGATGAAAAGATATTAACAATAGATTGTTATGTTGCTATAGATGGATATTTACTGGCCATAGATTCAAGCTTATACCAGCATTCCTCTTCAAGCTTGATTCTATATGTTGATCATTTTCAACTGGTTGATTATTTTATTAAAACTTATTATGAGTAAAGATGAAATATTGCTCTATCGAAATGTGTGGACAAGTTCTTTATTAATATTTATGACAACCTAGTTATCATGACACTTTTGAAGATTTTTCATTTGTGATGTAGGCAAAAGTTTCAATTTTTTCTCTTAATGGGCATTTATGATTGGGCTGAATTTTCTTTGTTGGGCTTGGCCCATTGTCCCTTGGTTGCTTGGTGTTTTGGTTATCTCAGCTGATGCGTTTTTTGGCTGATTGGTTCCTGGGCTGGCCGTTCCTCTCTCTTGGGTATTTCCCAAGATTTGGCTGTTCGGTTCCTGCTCTGGCTGTTGGTTTCCACTACAGGAAAAACGTCATTTTCCGGCGGCAAAATTCGTCGGAAAATGGCCAAAATCCGTCAGAAAAATGCATTTCCGACGGATTTCCGGCGGAAATATTTTCGCCGGTTCCACGCGCGTCGTAAAAGGACTTCCGGCGCAAAATAATTCGCCGGAAACTTTTCCGGCGCTTTTCCGACGGAATTTCCGCTGGTAAAAATTTCCGTCGAAATTTTTATGCGTCGGAATGCAAAAAAAAAAAGATTACAGAACAAATCACCCAGCTGCTACCGCTGCTCACCCATCAGCGCTCCAACCACAGGAGCCAGCCCGCCACAGCATATGATCCCGTGGACACAGCCCATAAGTCACGACCGCGCCCGACCAACTGAAAGCGTGGACCAGCGCAGCGAGCCCGACTCGCCCAAACCAGCCTACCCGCGTGGAGCAGCGCAGCACGCCCGCCTTCAGCGGGATTCGAACCCCGCCCAACTCTCCCCCGCCTTCAGCTTCTGCCAACTACTCCTGAAACCAAAAACTATTAATTTAGTTACATTTTTATTATTTAACCTATTGCCTAATAATTCTTAAATCAATTAATTTAATTTAACAACAAAATTTAAAATTAATTAACTTAATTTACCAAAATAAATAATTTTAAATTTTTATTACAATTTAATTTTAATTTTAAATCATTTTATTTTTTTGTTATTAAATAATTAAATTATAATTTATTTTATTATAATTCAAGTTATTAAATTCAATAATAATTGTTATATTTTAAAATAAAAAAAAATTAATTTTTTTTTCCGCCGGAAATGCCTTTAGAAAAAATTCGTCGGAAAATCAGTCAAAAATTATGTCGGAAATTCGTTGAAAAAAAAACCGCCGGAAAAACCGCCGGTATTTGCGACGAATTTATTTCCGCCGGAAAAATCTGCCGGTAATCGCGTGTTTTCCCGTAGTGTTCCTAGCTGTTTGGTTCCTGGGCTGGCTGTTGGTGTTCTGGCTGCTTGGTTCCTGGGTTGGCCGTGCCTCTTTCTTCATGATTTCCCATAAATTGTGGCTGCTCCTATTGGAGGCTTGGGCGGCACTTTTGGGGGCTATTTGGACTCTTTTTTTTCGTATTTATAGGGGGATGTTTTCTGTTTTATTTAGAGAGATTAGTGATGAATATTTGGAATATATAACCTACGAGTTATCTAGCATGAGAGCTATCTTCATCTACCCTACTTCTACTTCATCTTGGACTTCTATCTACTTCTCTCAACGGTTTTCATTCCATATGTATCTTTCTTCTCAAACTTCGAAAAGTTTTAAGGTGTCTTTGAGTGGTGTCATTGCGTCGTGTTTCATTTAAATTATTTGTTGTTGTTGTCCCTTTTATTTAAAGTTGTAAGGCGTGTCTTTATTTATAACCAGTAAAAATGTGACTAAAAATTAAAAAAATAAAAATTTATATTTTAAAAATAGTTTGATTATATTGTCATTATTAAGTTGAAAAAAATTATTAAATTTATTACTATGAATAATTATAATCACTAATGTTTATTTGAATGTGCACAAAGTCTAGATGAATACAAATTTTAAAATTTAGTAAATAAGTGTCATTAATTTTGCTAGTTTTATTGCACGTGCATAAAATGCATGTGAATAAAAAATTTAAAATAAAAACTCATATAATGAATATTCTAAGTATATTTTATTTAATAAAAAATAAAATTATTGTCTTTATTTCTATAATTAATTATAATTGTTAATAATATTAACAAAAAGTTATATATTTTTCTTAAAATAATATTATAAAAAAATTCATGCACAAGAACAAGTTCACACATTTTATTCATCAATTTTGCAACAAATAACAAAGGAAAAAATCAACCTAAATAAAAAAAAAAAGATATTTGATATATTCTAAAAGCCCAAAAGCTCATATACTTTAAATAAAACAATGAGTAGACATTAATAGCAGTAACACTGAATGGCAGAGTCGTCGAACAATACATATTTATAGAGATTTCAAGAACCCCAAAGAAACATCATAAAGAGATCTCAAGAACCCCAAAGAAACATCATAAATGCATTGTAAGCATTATTATTACAAAATCAAAATGTAGTGCGCTAAACAGAATAAAAAAGTACCAGATCATGAGCATGATATATCCATCTCAACACTAATATGAAAAATGAATTTTAGCATGATATTTTTTTGTTGAGTTATATTATAGGTGCTAAGATGCCATTTGTAACTTCCAAATGAAGAGACCAACCCATGGTTCAACAAAGAATTCACAAACTCATCAGTATGTTGGTACATGTTGCTTAATAAGCCCCCATATGACTCGTGTGCTTAGCATTTCACATTAACAGATGATTCAAGGACTGTAGATTATGTCACTACTTTAAGTAGAAGAAAAGGAATTAGCACAAAAAAAAGTTTCAAAAGTTGAATATGTCATCTTAAAACAAAGTCATTGATTAAAAATGTTTGCAGAAGATTTCTCCTTATGTTGAAAGGTAGAGCACATAAATCAGATATAAGAACTATAAGGTGTATGCATATATTCTTAAAAATAAAAGATGCACAACAATCGTTAACCACGTGCAATAAATGCATGTGAATAAAAAAATAAAAATAAAAATTCATATTGTGAATATTTTCATTATATTATCACAAAGAGAAATATGCACACATTTTAATTTACTCATTCTAATTTATTATCTATAACACCTAAACCAAACATCCAAGATGTAATTATTAGTTAAATAATTTTTATTTTCCACTCAATTCTTAGAGGCAATACACAGCTGAAAGAGAGGTAAGATGCATCATCACCGAAATAAAACAGATGGTGGAGAATAGCCACAAAGTGCGCAAGGAAAGAAAAATCGTTATTTTGTGGCGAATGCAGTCGTGCACGACTTTCTATCCCATAGGAGAAGAAGGTGAAGAAGCTTCTTTAGTGACTCCTTCAAAACTCTTCTTCATGAAGTGAAGCATGTGAATTGTTAATAACGTTGTAGAAGAAGACAAAGAAGCTTTTTTAGCGACTCTTTCATAATCCTTCTTCATGCAAAGCACGTGAAGCCAACGGCGTCGTAGAAGAAGACGAAGAGGCTTAATAGCGAAGGAAGAAACATACCTTTGTAGTGAGCTCACTACCATGCATCGTGGAAGGAATTAAAGTTTCTTTTGAACTCTTTCAAAACTCTTCTCCACACAACATATGTGAACCCATTGTAGTAGGAGAGGCTAATAGCGAAGAAATGAAGAGATGCAAGCAATCAAAAGTGGACATTTATTTTGGTATTAAAATTTGACGGATACCAATTTTTTTTGGAATAATCACAAGCCACTTTTATATAGTGGCATAGACAAACAGAAAAAAAAAAAGTAGCTGTAATAGTTTAAAAAGCATATTGAGGGAGAAGACGCAAAGGTCATTCAAAAAAAGCTTTATTTTACTGATGAAATCATATCAGATTCGGGCTTCTTATCATCAGTCTGCATTACTCTAGTCGTAATACAAGCGCTCCCATTCGTACTAAGACCATAAGTTAGGAACAAAGACCGACGCAACTTCCAAGCCAACAGGAATGACATGAACAAAGAAGGCTTGACAAAGATCGTTACCTTTGCATCGAACTCCCGACGTGACTTTCGAGCGACGAAGGCAAAGAAGCAACAATTCTTTCAAAAATATTATTGACATGAAGCCTTAAAGTTGAGTGGGAACAAGAACCGAAGGCCAAGAAATCGGACGGACGGTCTTCTTCACGCGAAGCCTTAAATCTATGTTGTGGGAGGTATCCAAAGGGACTCGAGGCAGCCAAACGCTCAGCAATAAGGCAAGCATTCATTTTAGTGGGATCCGAAGAGGTGTTCATAAATACATTAATTTTATGAATAAAGTTATAATTATTAATTAATTATAATTATAATAATTAAAATGAAAGGTTAAGATTTGATTTAAATAATTATAATTAATAAAAATGAATTGCTACGAATTTTGTACGTTTAGTTTTAGTAATATAATATTAATTTTTGAGTGTTAGATATGTAAATAACATGAAATAATATGGTATGTGTGTAAATTTCCCCTAATTTTAGTAAGTAGTTTAAATTTATTGATCATTAATATTATTTAATGTAACGGGTTATATAAAAAGTTTTTTTATGGATTCTGTAATAACTATTGCAATTCTTTTAATTAAATCAAATTAAGAGAATACAGTAATAATTATAGCCAATATGAAATGAAAGGTTGAGATACTGGATATGTTTGCTTTAATAATTAGCTTAAATTTATTAATCATTAATACTATTTAATGCAATGGGTTATCTAAAAAGTATTTTTTGTGAATTCTGTAATAACCATTGCAATTCTCTTAATTAAATACAATTTAGAGAATACATTAATAATTGTAGCCATTATGAAATGAAAGGTTGAAGTTATAATAATTTCGGAAATTAATTGATTAGTTGAAAGCGGTTTTTGGATTGATAGCTTTTTTCGGATTACAACATTTTTAATAATTTTGGAATCTGCTTAATTAATTATTTGAAAAGCGATTTTAAAAATGGGAAGTAAAGTGGGCGTATGAGATGGTTTAGTGCTGCAGCTTTTGAATTAAAGCATTAATAATTGCATACTGTTTAATTAATATAAATAAATGTTTTGTAGGAATTGATAAATAATAGAATTTGAAGAGTTATATATGAACATTATAGATTAATTTAAAATTTATAGATGAACATCAAGATTTGCTATGGATGGAATCTCAAACCACTTTTATATATAGTAGTATAGATAGTAGTATAGATAATATTGAAAAGAGTTTGAAATTGACGGAAAAAATATGGATCAGAGGATTCTTCAACAGCTTCATGTAATCCCTTATTCGAACTGAATTTTTTGGAAGAAATCTAAACAAAATTAATCAAGAAGAATAGCTCCTTGAATTAACACGGAAAAAATATATAGTGTTTTAAAAAAGAAAAAGAAAGATGATAATTAATCTGCTCCTGCGGTCATACCATGAGAGTGATGCCAGTGACTGTGAACCAGGAGTTGCGGAGGGTGGCGCCGACGAGCTCTATGTCACTGATATGGTCAGCGAACATGACATAGACCAAAAGAAATCAAAGGAATGTGGTAAGAATATTTTCCAAATCATGCTCACAATTGAACACTAAATTTTTTCACTCCCAAATCATGCTCACAATTTTCTATCAATCCTGAGATTAAAGAATTTTCTAGCATATTGTTTTCATTTGATATATCATTATATGGAAACACCATAGAAACATTGGAGCTCTTGATTGATTGTGTTAGACCGGTCCACGCGGGACTGGCCCAGACGCGAAACAACGACGGATGCCGCGTGAGCCGCAAGCCTTGCGGGAGTCGAATATGAAGGTTTTTGGGGAATTAAGAGGGAAATTTGAATGTAGGGATTGTTTAGGGATTTTCTTTTGATTTGCATGCATTAAATAGTTTGTTTTCCTAGGGTTTGGGTTTCTTGAATTTGGTTGAAATTTGAGATCTCCTAGATTTAGGTCTTTCTTTGGGCTCTAGCGGTTTCTAGAGATTTGGGAGAGATCGATCCTCCTCTCGAATAGAGGATCAATTGTATCTTGCTATTTTCCGTGTTCCTTTCATCAAATAATACAAATTATCTACTGTTTGTGTGGATTTTGTGTGGATTTTGTGAAGAAAGCCCGTTGTTTTTCGAAGATTGATAGAAAGTACTTGAGATCTTCAAGTGTTTCCTATCAAATTGGTATCAGAGCAAGTCTTGAGACCGTTCGTGGGCTGTTTTGGGCGAATTTCAGCGATTGATTTTTGATTGGGAACGGGCGAAGTGCTGTTTTTGCAATACAAATCCTAAATGTTTGAATTTGCCAAAGTTCGGATCAAGATGGCGGCCAAAAAAGTGGATGCCCTGGAGGAAAGGCTTGAAGGAGAGATGAATCAAATCAAGACGACGATGGAGGAAAGGATTTCCTCCATGGAAGAACAAGTTGTCGATCTCCGGGACATGATGAAGAAGATGTTAGAAATTCAAAACCAAACGACGGCTTCCTTGGCGAAAAGGGTGGAAGGAAAAAAATATGAATTCTGAAATTCGTAAGGAGGAAGATGAGGTGGAAATCATGGAAGGAGAAGGAAGAGACCCCATCTGGGGCCTATCCAGGGGAAGAAAAGGGAGGTGGATATGGGGAATGCTAGGAGGGATACTACGGCCGCCGAGGTGCTGATTTTGAAGAAAGAAGGGGGGATTTCGAAGGGGGTTGGGGCTATGGAAGAGAAAGGGAAGATCGGGAAACATTGGGTGGCCCTAACACTTGGGAGAGGGGAAATTCTGAGAGATTTAGGGGAAATATTGGCGAACAGAAGGTGAGGAAGTTGAAGATGCCCATATTCGAAGGAGAAGATGCATATGGGTGGATTTACAAGGTCGAGTGATACTTCGCCGTCAATGGGCTGATGGAGGAGGAGAAGCTGACAATATGAGGATTGTGCTTGGAAGGAAAAGCACTGTCATGGTTTCAGTGGAGAGACCAGAGGAGGCCTATCAAGAACTGGAGGAAATTCAAAGACTGCATAATAGAACATTTCCAAATCAACCGGGGAGGAGATTTCTATGAGCAGTTCTTTGCTCTGGTGCAGGAGGGATCAATAGCAGACTATCAAGAGCAGTTCGAGCACCTGACTAGTAGGGTGGAGCGATTATCAGATATCGTATTGGAGGGGAACTTCATGAAGGGGTTGAAGGAAGAGATCCGAGTGGCAGTGAAAGTTCTGATGCCTAGTGACTTGGGGGAGGCCATGAAGTTGGCCCAGTAGGTTGAAAATCAGAAGAATTAGGAGAAGGGGGCCAGGAGCAGCAACTCAGGAGTCTCTTATAAAACGGCGACCACTCTTCTAACACCCAAGGGGACTGCATCAGGCAACATTAATGAGACTACCAGGGAGAAGCCAGTAGGAGGGAGTGGGGAAAATTTCAAGAGACTGACAGAGAAGGAGATGCAGGAGAAGAGGGCAATGGGGTTGTGTTTCAGGTGCGAGCAGAAGTATACGTCAGGGCATCAGTGCAATGAACAAACTCTTCAGGTTCTCACCGTTTGTGATGACGAGGAAACTAAGGAGGGAGGTGAGGAGGAGACCGAGGAGGAGATGGAGGAGAAGCTACGCTTGGATATGGCTGAGGTTTCTCTGAACTCAATGGTAGGATTCACTACGAATTCTACCATTAAGGTGAAGGGGGAGATACAGGGCAGAGAGGTGGTGGTGCTAATTGATAGTGGGGCTACCCACAATTTCATTTCCACTAGGTCGTCGACCAATTGGGAGTGAAATTGGTGGACACCGGTTATTATGGAGTGATGATGGGTACAGGGAAGGTGGAGAAAGTCCAAGGGATCTGTAGAGGAGTTATGTTGACCATCCAGGGGATTCAGGTAAGGGAGGACTTTCTTCCACTAGAATTAGGAAGTACTGATGTCATCCTGGGAATAAAATGGTTGCAAACCTTAGGGGAAACCAAGGAAAATTGGGGAGCACTCACGATGGAACTAATGATGGATGGGAGAAAGGTGGTTATAAGGGGAGATGCAGAGCTATCCAAAGCCATGGTATCACTTAAGACCATTGTTAGGGGCTTTCAAGAGGTGGGGAAAGATTATCTGGTGGGACTAAACAGGTGGGATGCGATCAAATTGGAGGAGGGAGGGGATGTTTCTCTTTCCATGCAGCCCTTGGTTCAGCAATACAGTAAGGTTTTTCAATCACCTCAAGTATGGCCACCTTCGCGGGAACACGAGCATATTTCCACCTTGAGGACAAGGTGGATCTTCGAGAGGGGAGTATTGTTAGACCGGTCCAGCCTGTCCACGCGGGACGGGCCCAGATGCGAAACAACGACAAATGCCGTGCGAGCCGCAAGCCTTGCGGGAGCCGAATAGGAAGGTTTTTTGGGGGAATTAAGAGGGAAATTTGAATTTAGGGATTGCTTAGGGATTTTCTTTTGATTTGTATGCATTAAATAGTTTGTTTTCCTAGGGTTTGTGTATCTTGAATTTGGCTGAAATTTGAGATCTCCTAGATTTAGGTCTTTCTTTGGGCTCTAGCGGCTTCTAGAGATTTGGGAGAGATCGATCCCCCGCTCGAATAGAGGATCAATTGTATCTTGCTATTTTCCGTGTTCCTTTCATCAAATAATACAAATTATCTACTATTTTTTTGTGATTTTGTGTGGATTTTATGGAGAAAGCTCGTTGTTTTTCGAAGATTGATAGAAAGTACTTGAGATCTTCAAGTGTTTCCTATCAGATTGTTGATAAAAAAAAATTGTAACATTCTACAGAAAGAATAAGGGTTATGGAAAAGTTCACAAGTCTACTTATTACCTTTTGTAAGTTGACCAGAGAAGGCTCATGATGGATTTCCGATTTCTACTGAAATAGCGAAGAATCTTTAGCGATTCATTCAAAACTCTTCACGCAAAGCCCGAGCTCCCGTTAATTATGAGACACAAATCTTCATTGCTTGATTAATATAACACAAGTAAAAAAGGATTTCAACATGCTTTCATTCCATATTTATTACTATAATTATTGTTACAATTGCTAATGAAGCGATTACAGTTTTACTAAAGTCCTCACATATATTTAAACTTATGGCTGTTGGCGTTCTGGCTCTTATAAAACTGAAATTTCAGACTGTTGGCGTTTTGGCTCTTATAAAATTGAAATTTCAGAAGATGAGGCTTTTTTGGCTATGATAAAACTGAAAATTCAGAAGATGAGGCTTTTTTGGCTCTTATAAAACTAAAATTTTAGCCTTCCAAATGGCCATTGGTGTTTCGGCTCTTTTCATTAGCCATCTGAAGATCAAGAGTGCAAATTAATTACATGCTAAAATAAATAATGGTTCATAATTAATTATTTGGAAGATCAAAAGTATATTTCATATGAATAAAAGTACAATTATTAATATATTATAATTAAAATAATTGAAATGAAAGGTTAGGATTTAATTTGAGTGATTAAAATGGAATGCTAGGATTGCATTTGAGTGGAATCCCAAGCCACTTTTATATAGTAGTATAGATATATATAGTATTGTTATGTTTACATAAGCGATGACTTGAGTTTGCAATTCTTTTGCTTTTTATTGCATTAATTTGGTATCAGAGTGTTAAATTTTTCTGAGTTTTTTTTTTTTTTTTTAAATTAAAAAAAATGATAGTCAAAACAATTAATAAGAGTAAAGCCATAAAAATTTTGTGAAAGATAAATCTGAAGAAGAAAGTCAGCCAATTATGCCTTGGATTCCAGATGACAAATTTCCAACAACAAAATGGGTTCCACCTCATGCATGATTGTCTAATCCTCTACAGATCGAGCTTCTCAAAATTCGAAAACATCTATATTTATGTACAGAAAGATATGAAGTTAAGAAGCTTCAACTTCTAGCCGAGTTTAATCGAGAAAAGGAGGTGATCGAAATAAATACACTACTTTGACTAAGGATTTAGATGAGGCGCAATCTGCTCAAATTGGAAGTTCATAATCAATCTCATCAGGTGATGAGATTTCTCCACCAAGGGAGAATTGATGTAGGCAAAAGTTTCAATTTTTCCCTTAATGGGCATTTATGGTTGGGCTGAATTTTCTTTATTGGGCTTGGCCCATTGTCCCTTGGCTGCTTGGTGTTTTGGTTATCTCAGCTGATGTTTTTTTTGGCTGATTGGTTCCTGGGCTGGCTGTGCCTCTCTCTTGGGTATTTCCCAAGATTTGGCTGTTCGGTTCCTGCTCTGGCCGTTGGTTTCCTGGCTGTTTGGTTCCTAGGCTAGCTATTGGTGTTCTGGCTGCTTGGTTCTTGGGCTGGTCGTGCCTCTTTCTTTGTGATTTCCCATAAATTATGGCTGCTCCTATTGGAGGCTTGGGCGACACCTTTTGGGGTTGTTTGGATTCATTTTTTCGTATTTATAGGGGGGCTGTTTGATGCTGTTTTTAGAGAGATTAGTGATGAATATTTGGAATATATAACCTACGGGTTATCTAGCTTGAGAGCTACCTTCCTCTACCCTACTTCTTTTACTTCTTCTTGGTCTTCTACCTACGGACTTCTACCTACTTCTTCTCTACACGGTGTTCATTCCGTCTGTATCTTTCTTCTCAAACTTCGAAAAGTTTTAAGGTGTCTTTGAGTGGTGTTGTTGCATCGTGTTTCATTTAAGTTGTTTGTTGTTGTTGTCCATTTTATTTAAAGTTGTAAGGTGTGTCTTTATTTATAATAGGATTTTAATGTTTACGGAAAGGATGACTTGAGTTTGCAATTCTTGTGCTTTTTATTGCATCAATTTGTTAATTTCGTTGCTCTAAGAATGTTTTTGACAGCTTGTATATGTAAATATCAAATGCCATTGCACTATACTTAACTTTAAGCCTGATTCTTTAGACCACATATGATTTTTTATTTCTTGTTTATGCTTGATTGTATTTTGGAGATTATTCTGTCCTGTGATAGGTTTGGAGGTGTCGATGCAATGCATATCAGTTTAGTGATGACTTTGTAGATTTTTTTAAGCATAAATGTAAAACTATTGTTTCACTTTGCTTGCATGCGTGACTTGGCTTCTTTTGCTCTCATTTTTGTTTGTGGTTGTATCTGTGTGACATCATTTTGGTTTCTTCTTAGTCCATATTGGAATTCTTGGTTGCAACAGATGCTGTATTTGTGCATATTTCTATTTTAATTTGTAGCGCTTGATCTGACTATTTATTCCATTTCGTTTATTTTACTTGATACAGTTGAATGGGCTTTCAAATGCAGACAAGGAGGCCTTGAGTTTAATAATTAAGGCATCAATGGCCATTGAGGAAATATTCTACGAACAGGTTGGTTTCACTAGATTGATGAGTTTGTATTTTTATAGTTCTTTTAAATCATTTTCTCAATAATCTTTGTTTGTGACATGTAACAAGTGTGCTGCCAATCCTCATCACGGCAAACTTGCAAACCATGTGTGTTCTAGATAATTTACATCTGCAATCATCAATGCATTTAAATCTTTCTGTTCGTGTCCGTGCAAACACATCTTTAACATATCCTTTAATTTGAGGGAGTGAATTGCATATGAATTTGTTGAGGGCAGGCTCTGAGCAATGAGCAATGGTTGCTTTAATTGTGATTTGGATGTCATTGATTTGCATTATTGGAATCGCTTTATTGCAATGCAAGGATAAGTATGCTGCATCAACTTCTTCCCAAATCCTACATTGGAGGGAGCATCAAGTACTGGGGACCATTTTGATCATTTTCTCCATGCAATTTTACTAACATGAAAATAATAATTATCAACCAGTTTTATTATATGATCTAACCATACTTTGATGTGATAGGTCTTGAACCTCTTATGCCAAACAATAAGAATGTAGATGAAGAAATAATATTTAGAGTTAGAATTTGGTGATTAACATGGAGATGTGTCTTAGGAGTAGTTTGCCTAAGTGAATTTCATGTAGGATTAAAGTTGAATTTTGAATCGTTGTAATTAAATAACTTATATGATACATCTTGGAGACAACAACAAACCATAGCAGGAAATCCACAAAAAAACAAGTTAAAAACAACAAATTTCGGGGGAATAGTGAGCATTTTTATTAATAACACAACAAAAAACAAAATATACAATCAACCTACATCTAGAGATGTAGATCGTCTCTCCCGCTAACCCTAGATGCTGTTAGGAAGCCTAAAAAAAAATGAAAATACTAGAACACAACTCAAATTCTAAATAAAACAAAATAACCCTAAACTTCCCCTTAAATAAGCTCTCCCACCTCCTTAGCCCCCTTTCCTAATATATTTCCCTCCTGATTTAGCATTCCTGCCTTAATTAATTCCCTCTCTTATTTGAATTTAAATTAGAAAATTCCTTTCCTAATTAATCCCCTCCTAACATAAGTAATTAGATCCTTGCTGGACCCCACCAAATCAACCATTGGGGATGCTGCCTCTGCCTCCGTATCAATACTCCTACCTCAAAAGTACCATCTTATCCTTAAGGTGGAAGGTTGGGAACTTCCTCATAATTGTCTCGAATGATTCCCCCGTTGCGTCGTGCTCCGGTAGATCCTTCCACTTGATTACCATCTCTTGTGCTTTTGCACCACCACCACGCACACCCGATAACCTCTAGCTAGGGGTTTTAATATGACCTCCATATCTTTTATCAATGTTGGTGTTGTGTGTTCTCTCATTGCCTTCCTTAGTTGGGAGACATGAAAGACTGGGTGTAATGCTGATGTGGGTGATAACCCTAATCGATAGGCTACTGCTCCAATGCGCTCCAAGACCTCATAAGGCCCAAAGTATCGTGTGGATATTTTTTTCATTCTTCCTCCTTGCTAGTGTTTTATGTCCATAGGGCCTCAATTTTAAGTAAACCATCTCTCCTGGCTCGAAGTTTACTTCTCTTCTGTGCTCATCAACCTTCCTTTTCATCATCTGTTGTGCTCTCAACAAATTTCCCTTGAGCCTAGATAATATCTTGTCCCTCTCTTCTAAGTATTGCTCTACAGCATATACTGGTGTAGTGTTCTACTCATAATGAATTAAGTGAGGTGGATCTCTCGTATAGAGAATCCTAAAGGGAGTGGTCTTTGCTGATGAATGGTATGAGCTGTTATGCCAATACTCGGCCCATGCAATCCACCTTGCCCATTTCTCCGGCGTGTCTGATGCAAAGCATCTCAAATAGGCTATGCTTTTCTTCAAGACCATCCCCGACAAACAAAATAACTCTTTCCAGAAGTGGTTAAGGAACACCGTGTCCCTGACTAGCACAATAGCTTTAGGGAATCCATGCAAGCGCACCACTTCTTGTATGAAAATAGTAGCCACAAGAACTGCGGTATGAGTGTGCTTTAGAGGGACGAAGTGGGCGTATTTTCTTAGACAATCCACTTCTACTAATATCACTATGAACACGTCTGATCGTGGTAACCCCCCAATGAAATTCATCGTCACCTCCTTCCATACCCTCGTGGGTAGAGCTAGGGGTTATAGTAATCATGCCGGTGTCGTACCTTTGGCATACATCACATTGAGCTACCCAATCATCTACATCACGGTGCATCCCCACTTAGAATAGTTCTGCAGATACTCGACTATAGGTTTTCTAAACTCCAGAATGGCCTCTGACTGTGCTGCCATGAAACCCCTGTAATAGCTTAGGGATATATCTTAATTCGCCTGGTAGTACCAATCTCCCTTGGTGTAGCAGTTGGGCTCCCCTTGGTGTGTAACTAGGGTGACTAATCGGGTCTTGCTGTAAGTTGGCTATGATCTTCTTCAATCCTTCATCCTGTTCATTCTCCTGTTTTAAGGCTTCCCAATCTAGGCTCATGGGTATTAACAAGGTTATCAATAGAGGCTCCTCCACTCTTCTAGACAAGGCATTTGCTACCTTTTTTTCTAGGCCAGGTCGGTACTGTATCTCGAAGTCATATCCCAATAATTTGGATAACCACTGCTGATGCTCCTTTGTGACAATTTGTTGTTCCAATAATTACTTCAGACTCCTTTGATTTGTCCTGACTAGGAAGTGTCTCCCCAACAAGTAGTACTCATACACCAACTTGAGTTTTGCCCTGGCTGTGAGCACCTAGTTAAAGTATACAATAGGTCTCTGATCTTGCATGAGTATTTTTCCTAGCCTATAACCTGATGAAATTGTCTCCATCACAAAAGGGTCTCCTAAAATCTGGAAGTGCCAACATAGGTACACTGGTCATCGCTGCCTTCAACTCTTGGAAGGCTCGTGGGGGATCCTCCCCCACTTGAAATTATTTTTTTTCAATTGCTCTGTTAAAGGTCTTGTTATGGTACCATATCCCTTCACGAATTTCAATAGTAACTTGTGAGCCCCAAGAACCCCCATAGCTCCTTCAAGTTCTTAAGGAGAGGCCAATCCACCATGGCTTGAATTTTAGACTGGTCAGCTGACACCCCCTTTCTAACACATGCCCTAAATACTCCACCTGTGATTGCCCAAATGTGCTCTTTTTCTAGTTGGCAAACAACTAATTCTCCCTCAATGTCTATATGATAGTTTTCAAGTGCTCCCATTGTTCTGTCTCTGTCATGCTGTATATCAAATTGTCATAAAAAACTACTAGGACAAACCTTTAGAGATATGGCTGGAACACTCGGTTAATAAGTGACTGGAAGGTGGATGGGGTGTTGGAGAGCCAAAAGGCATCACTAGGAACTCGTAGTGCACTTCATTTGTCCTGAAGGCCGTGCTGTCTTCATCCTAATTTGATGGTTTCCCGACTTCAAATCTATTTTGGAGATGATCACAACTCCAAATAACTCATCCAAGAGTTCATCTATCACTGAAATTGGAAGATTATCTAACATTGTTTCCTTGTTTTGAGCTTTATAATCTATACAGAACCTCCAGCTGCCATACTTCTTCACCAACAATATTGGTCTGGAGAAGGGACTCACACTAGGTCTTATGATCCCTGCTTCAATCATCTCTCTGATCAGTCTCTCTTTCTCATCTTTTTGGATCTGGGGTGGGGGGGGGGGGGGGGGGGGGGTATAAAGATATAATTTGGCACTGATGGGAGAAGTCCCTTCTTTCAAGTTGATGGCATGGTTGTGCTCTCGAGGCGGTGGTAATATGACCGGTGACTAAAATACATCATGATATTGTTGCAGAATTTGTTTGGCCCCCACTGGAATTTCCCTTACATCCTGTTCTTGGACCCTTTCTATGCGTTGCAACTCTACCAAATAACCTCAGCCTGCATCCTGAATTGTCCTGAGCATAGTTTTAAAGAGACAATGTTCTTGCATAAGCTGGCATCCCCTTGAAGCACTATTTGTTTCTGATGAGGCCATCGACAGACGTTATCGACGAGTCTATCAGCATAGGAATCGTAGATCGATTGCTATGATTCACAGTCTTTATTTTTGATGCTTTTATGTATTGTAGTTTATTTATTTGCTATTTACGATTGTACCCTTTCTTTGGAGTTTGCTTGAATTGTAGCCCAAGGGACATTTGAGTCATTGTTATTTTATTTCTCTAGGAATATATATTGTGGCCTCTTCTATTATTAAAGGGATGATGTTTTGATGAATGAAATTCTAGTTTGCTTTCTTGTTGATCTATTTGTGAGTTCTTGAGAGTGGTGAAACCTAGGAGAGGCCAACGGAATACCCAACAGCCCACTAACGGGTGAGCTCTTGGTTCTTTATTGTAATCTTCTTCTTCCTCCTCCCTTCTTCCCCTATACCCGCCGGCCAACTCCTCCCTCTTCCCCAAAACTGACGGCACCCATCCCCCTTTCCCCATTACCTGCCGCCCTCTCCACCTTCTCAAGCCGCTGACCACTTCAACAACTCGGTTGCCGGCCTCCAGCCCACCGCCCCTCCCCTTCCCAAGCTTAACCCGCCGACCACCTTGCCTCCAAAATTCTAAAATTCAAAAGTTCAATTGTGTTTAATCACTTTTCTAAATTAAGTCCTAGTCAATTAGAAAAGTTTCCTATTGGGAATTCAATTAAATATTTGAATTCAAATACTTTCCTTTTGCTAGAAACCCATTTAGGAAACCTGCATATTTAAATCAAATATGAAATTAAATTCAAATTTGATTTCAATCATTATTTATTCCTTGGGGGCCTACATACTTAAAATAAAAACCCCACCCACCCCTTACCAAGCCTTTTCTCTCTCCAATTTAAGTTCCAATCACCATTAATTCCCCCTCTAATCCCCTCCTAAGCCGCCGACCCCTATTGCCTCTTTGGGATAATTTTTTAAATTCAAATTAATCCCTCCCCTCCCTTAGGAAAATCTGAATTTAATTTCAAATTTACTAAACCCCTCTCTAGACCCAACCCTAGCCACCCCTCCCTTTCCCTTCTCCTCCCCAATTCTCCTAATTGCCGACTACACTACTCTCTTCCTCCTTTCCCACTGCCAGCTCCCTTCAAGGCCACAAAGAACGTAGAAGCTCCTCTTAGTCCATAGATGGTCGATCCCGACGTTGATCATGGGTTCGTGCATGATAATTAAGGAAGGACGAACATTCTTCAATCCCGCTTCTTCGATTTAAATTTGGACATTGACGACTCTATGGAAAGCTACATTGAATGAATCATCTTCACATTGGCACCGTCAATTGAGGAACATCTCCCAATCGGATCGTGGACAATCGTGGGACATCAACCAATCCATCCGTTGCTGGCAACCTTTCCAACAACAAAGTTCTTGGGCTCCTTCCTAGTGGTGATCTCTTCTCTAGTGTGGAGCATCTTCTTCCGCTAACCCCACGAGTGAATGAGTGAGGTCCTCAAGATGAACCTCTCATTATTAAATTGCGGATTTTGTTATTGTGCTCTTAACTTTACTCTTGTCTTTGGAGTTTGATTGATTTTTCTAGGTTAATTCTAAAGTGTACTTCTTTGCCTAAGCAAGTTAAAACTACGAATTTTAAAATCTCTTTGTTGTGAACAATAATTTATAATTGGAAAGCTTTAGACAATTGTTCTTTTTAATTTCTCGCTATCTCCTGGTAGATCACATCAGTTTCCATTCAATCTGTATCTTCATGGTCAAATTTTTCCTGTTCACTATTATATCTCCCTGAGTCTGCATCCACTTCATCCCCATAATCACTTCCGTACTTCCCAAATTCAGGTGAATGAAGTCTTCCACCACTTGAATTCCCTGCAACGTCATCATCACCTGTTTACATATTCCCTGCTCCTCTCTATCTTGCATGTTTCCATCATCATTCCACATCCCTCAGTCCTCACTAACTTTAACCCCAGTCGATCCACCAACCAGTTTGAGATGAAGTTATGTGTAGCCCCATTATCCATCAAAACTACCACAGATTGCTCTCAAATTTTCCCCCTCACCTTCATGGTGCGATCGGGAGTAAATCTCACCACTAAGTTCAATGACACCTCCGCCACATGCAGGTGTAAATGCTCAGTCTCCTCAAATACATTCTCCAACTCTTCATCGCTCTCCTCTTCCCTTCGCAGACCAATAAGACTTGAAGACTCGATTCCTGCACCTATGCTCAGGTATGAATCTCTAATCACACTTGAAGCATAGCCCTTTCACCCTCCTATCCCGAACTTCTGCTTCTGTGAGGCGTTTAGAAATTGCCTCCAGGATGGGCTCTAGTGCCTTTCTCCTTGGGGGCTTCCCTCTGAAATGACACCGTCTGGTCCTCGATGCCAAGGTCGTAGAAGTGCTCATATAGGCCCCTCCCAGGGTGTTGCTTCGACTGCTCCTCTCATTTTGCTACTTTTCTTCTACCCTTTGTGCTAGCTCCATTGTCTCCCTCAGCCCCCTAGGCCTTACTACCCTAAGTTCTGCTTGTATGTCCTACCTAATCCCCTTCATGAAATTCCCCTCCAATCCTTCTTTAGTGATTCCCCTCAGTCTCCCCAACAACAGCTCAAACTTCTCCGGGTACTCCATAACTGTCCCCCTCCAGAGTGAGGGCATAAAACTGCTCGTGGAGGTCTCCTTCATAAATGGCTCAAAAATGTTCAAATAAGCACTCAAATTCTTCCCAAGAGTAGATCGGATACCTAGCCTCTCTCCTTTGGAACCAGTCTAGAGCTTTCCTTTCCAAACATAGACCTTCCGCCATAAGTTTTGTCCCTTCAAACAACCCGTTGATAGAAAGTAACGCTCTACTCTATACACCAAACCCTGAGTGTCTTCTCCTTCAAAGACCGACATTTTCAACTTCTTTGATTTGGAATCCATGCCTCAATTGTTTCTTCCTCCATTAGTTCGCCCCGTGAAGTGATGATATGATTCTCTTCCTTCGTCCCTTGGTTGATTTGAACCCCATGTCTCTGGTCCACCATGACTTCCTCCTACCCACCGTCCCTCCTACCTGGGTGATCTTCAACCCGTTTCAGCCTCTCCTCTCATTGCTGTCCCTTCTTCAGGATACCTTGGTGCACCTCCCTTTTGAGCCCGGTGGGATGTTTCTTGAGGAAAAATCATCTCTACTTCATCATTGTTCTCCTGGAGTCTCTTTCATTTCGGATCAACCCTAGGACTAGCCACTGAAGCCTTCGACTGCATCTCAATTAATTTCCTCATCATGTATTCCATGTTCTCGAATCGGTTTTCCATGGATGACAACTGTCCTTCCACCGCCGTGAACTTCCCCTCAATATCGGAATATTGTTCCTTCATTCTGGTCCTGAATTGTTCCAACTCTCCTTCCAACGCCTCCATCTTCTTTGCTACCATTTAACAAATTTAGGTTTAAATCCTCCAAAAACAACAAAAAATAGCGACGGTGGTTCAAACAACAAAATCAGCAAGGCGGGCTGAAAAAAAATCATAGCAGAAATCAACGACGAGGACTTAAATTTCAACCCAGGACACCGCTTTGATACCCAATTTGATGCTCCTTGGATACAAAAACAGCAAGCCAAAGTAGGAAATCCATAGAAAACAAGTGAAAAACATCATATTTAAGGGGAATAGTGATTGATTTTTATTAGTAACACGACAAAAAATAAAAGATACAATCTGATGCAGAACTAACATGCGTTAAATGGATGCGTTAAGAATTGCACGATTTTTTGAATTAAGCAAGTGAGATTAAATCTGTTAGCAATCAAAACGATAATAGAAAACAAGAGAGGGGTGCCTACATTTAGGCTAAGCCACTTGCCAAGCACTTGAAAAATCAAAACAAGTTAGAAATTCAATAATATGCAAAGTAAATAGCTTTAAATAAAATCTCTAATCTAACAATAAGATTAGAAGCATAGAAGACACGCTCAATCCTACGTTTACTAAGCTTAGGTGTAAGGCAAAACACGGCTCCTTGTAATTTATCACCACCTACAAGTTTAGGGGATTAGGAAGTTAATTGAAAAGGGGAAGAAGTTCACCTTTGTCAACGTCCAGAATTAAGTAGTTGAATTGTTGAAGAAGTTCGTTGTCTCTTCCCTTGAAGGTTCAACTAGAGAGAAAGAAGTTTCTCTCGAGCGTTGAAGTGTTGAGTACGCGAGTTGGTACTTCCCTTGAGGGCTCCTATTGAAAGAGAAGAGCTTATCTTGAAAACTCCCAAGGGGACAGGAGGAAGAAGTGGCTGGTCAAGGATGGGAGAGGGTTGGGAAATTAGGTTCAGATTTTGGGAGGTTTAAGTGGAGGGAATTACAATTCAAACACCTCCTAATTATCAAGATCCTCTTGATTGAGAATAATTAAAGGAAGGGAGAGAAGAGAGAGGGGGTGGCGGTCCTGAGGGATGGGAGGGGAGAGGTTCTCCATTGGAAATAAATTAAGGAGGTGGGGCTAAGGGAGAGGCTGGCCAAAGGGGATGGAGGGGGAAAGAGTTAAATTATTTCCAAAGAGGGGAATTGGGATTTAGGAAATACTTTCCTAAATCCAACCTATGGGGGCCGACATCTATAGGAGCTTGAGGGGTCTTGATGGGAGGGACTTAAGATTTCTTAATTTGAATTTAGGAATTAGGAAAGACTTTAATTAAACCCAATTTGAATTTGAAATTCTGAGGTTTAATTTAGGAACTTTCCTAAAATAGATGTCCTAAATTAGGAAAGAAATTTTCAAATTCAAAGTGCTTTGAATTTTGAAATCAAATCTTCCCAAATTAAGAATAATTATTCATGGAAAGTATTCAAGGGGTGTTTTGAATTTTGGAGGGAGGAGGAGGAGGAGGATGGGGCCGACGGTTTGATGGGCTTGAGTGGGGATCTCGGTGGGGGTGGTGATTGGGATGAAGTTGGCCGGTGGTTTGGGTAGTGGGAGGGGGTTTATGCGGTGGTGGTGGTGGGAAGTTGAGTGACCGGCGGCAAAGAGTTGGGAAAACCTTGTTTGGCGGCTAGGAGATGGAAGAAGGGGGCTAATGGGAGAAAAAGGTAAGGGACCACGAACCTGGCCATCTCCAAGGTTGGTGGGTGATCCGATCTCCCTCTCCTAGGAATTTCTCTCTCAAACACCCTTACGATCTCACAAAGAAATCAAAAGGGAAGAAAATTCATCATTCATTCATTAAACTTTCAAAGAGAAACATAGGGGCTATAAATAGTCTCGTACAAATGACTCAAAATAAGAAAGACGATAATGCCCTCAGGGCTTACATACGACCTCCCTTAAGTAAAGGGTACAAACGGAAAACAACGACAGCATAATAAAAGATAAATAACATAATAATAAAAGAAAACAAATACATGAAATGACTCAAAAATATATCGACTCGATCGTGGCCGTAGATCGACGACCACGCCTCTGATATACTTTCCATGTTTTGATGTCTCAATCACAATCAATCTATAATTTGAGAGGTAGATCGTCTCTCCTGCTAACCTTAGACTGCGCTAGGAAGCCCTCACAAAAGAAAAATACAACACAACCCAAATTCTGCATAAAACAAAATAACCCTAAACTTCCCCTTAAATAAGCTCCTCCACCTCCTTAGCCGCCTTTCCTAATATATTTCCCTCCTCCTTAGCCACCTTTCCTAATATATTTTCCTCCTAATTCAACCTTCCTGCTTTAATTAATTCCCTCTCTTATTTGAATTTAAATTAGGAAATTCCTTTCCCAGTGAATCCCCTCCTAACACATATAATTAGATCCTTGCTTGAAACTACCAAATCAGCCATTGGGGCTGCTGGCTCTGCCTCCGTATCATTATATTGTATGGATCTAATTGGACAATAAAAAAGTCATTGCTAGCTAAAACGAGTGAGGGCAGAGATGAGAATGATATGATTATATGTGATTAGACTAATACACTTTGAAGGAGAACAGTGATAAATTAGAGAAATGGTTAGAGAAGCACCTGTGCAAGATTAGAGGGTCAAAAGTTGACTTGCAGTTTCGGTTTACATACTTGTGAATAGACAATGCAAAATTAGGTGGCAGATAGAAATACTACAAGTGTTATCATTTTATGTTACACTCAGTGGATGGAATAAACAAGAAATGTAAAGCTGACCTGATTAGGTTTTGTCAAATAATGACGATGACGACTAGTCTTTTAATCTTTTCATTATTTTTCAAGATTGGGCCATTTTTTGGCGTTTTATGCTAATTATGTAAGATCTTGTATTTGATTTTCCATTTTCCCCTAAATTGTTATTACATTGATGCCACTTAAATTGTTCTCCACTTTATCCCTTCCAGCCTTCCTCCATCTGCTATTTCCTTTTAACATCCCTGCATGCAAACTTTCTTTGCCTCTAAGTTCTTACATTTGACATGCTGAAAATATTATATTTTATGTGATTACTTTCTTTGTTTCAGGTTTGGCATGGTAATTTGATGCTTAGAGATTGGTTGAAGGAGCAGGCCGTTGCTTCGGACTTTGACAAGTTAAAATGGATGTATTATTCCATCAATAAAAGCCCATGGTAATATCCTATTGGAAACTTGTCTTCATATCAGATCACTTGTCATACAATTGAAGTATTTGGGTTTTAATAAAATTGATGAGGAATTTTTCTATCTTTAATGGATTTTAAATATTTTGTAATCGAGCACGACATCAAAAATAATATATTATCTTGAAGGAAAAAATTAATATTTTACTATGTACTCAATAACAAAACTTACATTTTATTTTATTTTTACACCCTAAGAGATTTTTCTTTATACAGTATATTTGATTGAATAGAATTTTTTTAATTATGGGTGCAAGTTCCTCGAAAGGCAATCCTCTGTGGTTAATTACTAAAGATATTTGACCATTGAAATTTTTTTATTAAAATAGTGATTTATATTTATTTATCCAAACATTGGATAATATTTTATATTATTTTTAAAGAAATTATTTCAAATATTGTCTTTATAATTTTATAGATGATTGAATCAACTTAAAATTGATGAGTAGAAATTAAAAATGAGAAAATGTAGGAGTTCTTGATTCTGAGAAACTCAGATGTACTCAATACTATCAAACGATGGATTTTACATTTTAACATCAATTTTATATTAAATTGGCTGATTTGATTTAGAAAGATGGAGTTCATATTTGAGCAACATAAGATTAATGAAATGTCTTAGAAGGTGAGCACTTATGATGTAACTTAAAATAATATCAACCATGGACCCTATATCTAAAGGTGAAAACTATTGATAGGTAGTAACTTGAACCTAAATTTATCAGAATGTGTATGACTTATGAACTTAAAACCTCATATGAGGTTATGTTAGCCCGACCTTTTGTCCTATAATATTGCTCGAAAAGAATGGTCTGCTAAATTCACTTAATTGCTTTTAAAATCATGTAATCTTTGTTTCAATGCATATGCAAGCTTGGTGATGTGAAACTACTAGGAGTTACTTTGAGAAATTAAAAGGAACAATTGATTAAAACTTGCAGTTATAAAATTATTGTTTGCAAATAAAGAAGAGTTAGAAATTCAACGTATTCAACTTACTTAGGCAAAGAAGCGCTCTTGAGATTAACCAAACAATCCAATCAAATCCAAAGACAATAGTAAATATTACATGCACATAACAAAATCCACCACTTAATACGAGAGGTTCACTTTGAGTACCTTTTCACTCAATCACTCTTGGGCTTTAGTGGAGAAAGACGAACCATACAAGGAAGGAGATTACCACTAGGAAGATGGCGCCGAAGACCTTTGATGGAGAGGTAACCTGCGGTGGAGGAAGAGTGGCTCGTCCGGTGACAAACCAAGGCGTCCTGGGTTGTTGAATCTTGATCGTCTCCGCAAGGCAGGAGATGATGCGGTTGACATAGCTTTCCACCGAGTTGTCGTACTCCCAGTTCGGCTCGTAGAAAGGGGAACGGAGAATGTCGATTTTAAGGAGTTTCTAAACAAGGTTTGTAAATTTAGAAAGCCAATAATAAATCCAATCTATTTTGAATTTAAATTGGACTCGTAAATAAATACTTTCCTTATTTGGAATTTCCTATATGGAAAGAATTTTAAATTCGAATTTGAATTTCAAATGAATTCAAATCTTGCCCTCTTTTGTTTGAGCTAAATTAGGAAGTCATTATGATGATTGGATTCACCATAATGAAGGGGGCGACTAGGTGTCGGGTTGGATGGGGCTAGATTGGCGGGTGGGTTTGCTGTGGAGTTGTGGGGTGATCTGGGTGGGGAAGATTGCTGGTGGTGGAAGGGCTAGGAGGAGCCGACGGGCGAGGTGGGGAAGAGAAGCAAAGAAAAGAAAAATAAATTAAACCACTGATGCAAGCAAAAATTTGGGAGAGGGGCCCAAATTTTTGCTAACAAAAGAAACTCTTCCTAGATAATAGAAGATACACAAAATACTACAAAAAGATACAAAATACTAAAAGACACATTTTATATCATATAAAGACACTTACAACTCTTTAACACAAACACCTTATAAATTTGGACACAAACACCTTACAAACTTGGACACAACAAACCTAAAGGAGCTTGCCAATTGTTGAGAAGAAGGATACAATGGAGTGGTAACCATGGAGAGAAGAAGTGGATAAGAAGCCAAGTCAAAGGATAGGAGTAACTCGCAAGTTATCCCAAGATAGAGAAGAAGAAGAAGTGGAGAAAGCTCTCAAGCTTTTCCAAAAAACCTCTCAGGTTTTAATCCAAAAATTATCATCATAAACATCTTTTTTATTCATACAAAACATCTCCTATTTATAGAAGAAAAGGGAATCCAAACAGCCACCTAAAACATTAATTAAAACCTATTAGATTTAGGGAAGGCCAACAGTCATAACACATCAGCCCCCAAACGGTACAACAAAACAGAGAAGAAAAGCCACGGGAACCAAGCAGACAGGCGCAGGAACCAAGCAGCCAGCCGCAGGAACTAAGCAGCTAGCCGCGGAACCAAAGGGCAAAGCCACAGGAACCAAGCAGCCATCCACGGGAGCCAAGCAGCCAGCCACGGGAACCAAAGGGCCAAGCCACGGGAGCCAAGCAGCCATCCACGGGAGCCAAGCAGCCAGCCACAGGAACCAATAGGCCAAGATCCACCATAATGAGCCTCCACTAAACTTACATAAATGAGCTAAACTTTTTACTTCAATAAATGAACTAAAAAATATGAGCTAAATTTCAGCTCAAAGTATTAATGAGCTAGCAAGCCCAAGAGTAGTCAAAACCAAAATTTAGGATTTGATTTGACCCCCCCCCCCCCCCTGCCGACATCAACCACGAGCCACAGACTCTTCCAACGACCGGTGGGTATTGCGCTTGCCCTCACTTGGGCTCTCTCTCCCTTCTCTCTAGTGCTCACATAAGAAAAAGAAGACAACACATAAAATTTTCATTATCAATTCATCATCATCTTACAATGGATGAGGCCTCCATTTATAGGCCTAAAATAAAATAAAGAAAATGACTCAAATTCCCCTTGGGCTACAACTCCAATAAACTCAATGGAAAGGGTAAAATTGGAACTAGCAGATAACTATGACATAATACATAAATGCATTAAAAATAAAGAGTGAACCGTAGTCGTCAATCTACAATTCCTACGCCGATAAACTTGTCGATAACGTCTATCGATGTCCTCATCACCTGGCTAGGTTGTTTTGATTTTAAGAAAGAGAACTTATGGCTTATCTACTTAAATTATGATGCCTAACTGTGAGGGTGTGCATGTAGTAAGTCATGGTGCATTTTTGTTACTATCTAGTTTATAATGCGAAGTTGAGCAGCTTTAAAGCTCTATTTTTTTTGGAAAATAGCTTTTAAACCAATTTTTAAATATAAAAAACTCAACCAAACAAGCCCTAAAAGGTTGCAAACAAATCATTTGAAGGTCATTCATTTCTATTTTATCAAGCTTGAGTCGATCTTAAATATGACTTGAGCTTTAAAATATTGTAAGTTTGTTTATTAATTTTCTTATCAAATTTATTGTTGTAGAGCTTTAGTTGAGCTTAACTAATTATATATTTGATGCATCCATTTGCATTCATTCACTGGCGCTATGGTTGGCAACAATCAACAAAATTTTCGTAAACTAATAAAAATTGGAAGCTCGTGCTTTCATTTTGCATAAATTATTTGTTGTTGTTATGGAGATTTCTTGCATTTTATCATGAAAGTTAGTCTGATGAGGTCATCGATAGGAGATTTCGGCGCGTCTATCAGAGACGACCACGAAGATCGACGGCCAGGATTGCGAGCCTTTATTTTTTATTTTACTTGTACCATCAGTTTTATTATTATGCTTTTACTTTCGTAGTTTCCCATTTTACCCCTGAGGGTAGTAGTTGCTTTTGTAGCCCCAAAGGGCATTTTAGACTTTTGCACTTTATTTTCTTTGGAGCCTATTTATATGACCATTGTATCATGTATGAGGACTAATGAATTATTGAATGAAATTTTTACTATTGATCTCTTTGTGAGTTCTCCATTTCCCTAGTTCTCTTCGTGAGTTCTTGAGGGAATTCCGTGGATCTCTGTGTGAGTTCCGGCATCGTTGCAATCTCTCTTTGAGATCTTGAAGAAGAGGTGTGAGGTTAGAAGATTCCAAGTTTTCTCCACAGCTTACAGCTTGCTTTCCAAGCCCTGAAATCCTCTCCCACTTTCCTCCTGTTGCCGACTCTGTTTGTCCGGCCAGAAATTGGCCGCTGGCCAATTGCTCTCCCGCCTCCAAGCTGCAGCCGATCCCACTCCCTCTTCCAGGCTCGCCTCACGCCAGCCCGCCAGCCCCTATCCCATTGAATTGAAACTCAATTTCAAATGATCCAAACTCTTTCCTAATCTACAGCGGGCTCAATTAGGCAAGTAGCTTTTTATTATTTTTTCTTTATTACCTGTTATATGCCACGAATCCTATGGCTTAATAACAATTATGAAACTTTCCTAGTAGAACAAATCTGACAAATCAAATTTCAGATTTGATACTACCGTGATCTATATTCTAGATGGCCCACTCAATTAATATTAATTGCCCCTCTCCACAATTTATGGCCGGCCCTTGAATGACTTTCCTCTCTCCCCAAATTAAATTGAATGCTCTACAAAATCAGCCCCATAATCTCTCCTTAATTGAAATTTTCAATTAATGCAATAATTACATTAATTGAAATTTCAAATCCCTCCATCCCTCCCTCCTAATTTCACAAAACTGAAAGTGAACTTCAGTTTTTCTCTCACCCAGCCCGCCTACCTCCCTGTTCCCCGCCGGCTCCCCTCTCCCTTAGCCAAGCCGCCGCCCCACCTGCCCTCTTGGGGAGATCTTGCTTGCGGTGACCATCCGGATCCACTCCAAGGATGCATGGACGAACCCGAGTGGAACTACGGGTTTGAATACGACCGCAACGGAAGAGTCAACATCTTGCGATCACAATTCTTTGACGTCGGATTTGACTTCGACGTTACCGTCGAAGAATACTTGGACCGAATCTTGCCGACGCTTGTAGACTCCATTGACGAACACTTCTTCGTCTACACTTGGAAGATCAAAGGTCGAGCTACCGCACCTCCCCCGCCTCCGAGATCCTCTTCCATGGCAACGTTCCTTGGTACCTCCATCTTAGTGGCAACCTCCATGCTAGTTTGGACAATCTTCCGTCGCTCGGCTTAGTCTCCGTAGGAAGAGAGTGTTAAAGGACTCAAGGTGTGAACAACTTTGTATTAATTGTGAGATTTTTATTTACTAGCCGTTGTTTTATGTTTTCTTTCGCATTTGCTTAAATGGTTTAGCCCTCTTGTTGTAGCTTCTTTGCCTAGCAAATTGAACATCGCGAATTGTTTTTAATTGACTTAACTTTGATGCATACTTATATATTTCGTGGAGCTAAAATTTGATTTTCTTTTAAAACTCTTGTGTAACTCCTTCATTGCATCACATCATAGTCCGCAATCTGAATATCTTTTTTTAAAAAACATATTTAAGAATTGTATTATAACATTTAATCCATATGATTAGTCTTTTTAATAAATTAAAGTTGCAATGTATTTTTTGAATTAAAGTTAATTTGACTCAAATTGAGTCCATTTGTCTCAAGTGAAGTCGATTTGACTCAATTATGCTCAATTGAACTCAATTTTTCACAATTTTAATTAATTTGACTCAATCCAACTTAATTTGACTTGTTTAAAACCGATTGAGTTAATTTGGTGCAATTTAATCTATTTTGATGGAATTAGCGTGAAATCGAACAAGCAAGTCAAGTAAATTGAGTATAATTTGTATTAGTTTGTCAAATTTAATTAAGTTGAATAATTTCGGGTTCAAATTGAATTGAAATTTTAAATTTTGCAAAATCGAGATGTCTTGATTTGAAAAATGTGTCAACGAATGGGTGTGAATCCTCATTCCAAAAATTTCCTTTATATTTTGACCAACAAAATTAGCTAATTTAATGTTGACCCATAACTATTCCTTATCAATTTGATCAAGTCGATAAAAACATCGGACCACAAATGATAACACAAGGTGGATTCAAGATGTCTTGACTATATAAAAACCACTCAAATGTAGCTAATTTCTCAAAATAAATTGCGTTGATGCCCATAACGTCAAAATTACTCAAGATAGACCCTGCATCACCAAATTTGTTGCACAAGAAAAGGACAAAAAAAAAAAAAAAATTCTTACGTGTGAGGACTAAAAAATTAACATATGTGCAAGTTAAGAGGGTGAGGGGGTCAACACCTGTCTATTGTTGATCAATCTTTTCTAAATTCATTTTAAAAAAATTCTATTAAAATTTATAATAAATACATTTATGTTTATAATTAAAAAATTATCCTTCCTAGAAAAAAATTACACTAAAAATTTAACTTTTTCCGTTTATTTTTATCTATAAAATATTTTTTATTCAATATATTTATAAAAAAAAAGCAAATCAATGATTGAATATATATCAAAATATACCTTGTCCTCTGTTTTAGTCACCCCTATTTGCACCCTTGAACACCAGTGTGCCATAATGTAGAAAAGAAGCTTTAGCAAATAGCAATCAGTATACTAATTAAAGGAAGTTCCTTGAAGACTTGGTGATGTGAAACCAGGAATTGTCTCTTAGAAAATTAATAGAAGTTTAATAAAGTATTGATAATACAATCCCAAGCTTTGATAATTTGACGATTCAATGGAAATCTTAGAAGTTAACAACGTCTCGGCAAGAAACTTCAACTAAGCTTACAAGTTCGATAAAATAACAACTTCAATAAAGTAATGGAAATGAATGGTCAACAAGAATCCGGCGGTTAACAAAGTGATTGTCTCACCTTGAGGCCACACTCATTCATCTACCTCTAGGTTCGTTGGGAGAAGAAGAAACATGCTAGTGACGAAACCACTCCGAGGATGACGATGCCGTAGATTCGTAGGGAAGAAGAGGATGGCGCCGGACGTGGAGGTGGTATGTAGCGAGGCCCTTCGATGATCCAAGTGTAGATGGAGAAATGATCATCTATGAACTCCACTAAAGCTGGTAGGATCCGGTCCAAATACTCTTCGACGGTGTCGTCGAAGTCAAAACCAACGTCAAAAAAGGAGATATGAGGATGTTCACTCGTCCACGGTTGTCTTATTCAAACCCGAAATTCCACTCGGGTTCCTCCATACATCATTGAGGTGGGCTAGAGCGGCACTGCGACGAAATCTCCAAAGAAGGAGCTAGTGGCCGGCGGGTTGGAAGCAAGAGGGGAGGCCGGCGGTGGGGTTAGGGTGAGGAGAGGAGTGAAATATAGAAAACTGAATTTAATTTCAGTTTTATGAGTTTAGGAGGGAAATAACACTAGAATTTGAATATCCTAATTAATGCAATTAAGGCATTAATTGGAATCAATTTCGGTTAAGCCCATGGATGAGCCGGCGGTAAGGAGAGAAAGGAGAGTTTTGAAAATTGAAATTATTTTCAGTTTTTGTGAAAATAGGTGGGAGGATTATTTGCATTTAATTTGTGATTTCAAATCACAAAAAAAAAAGGATTGAATGCAAACTTAATTAGGGGGCTTGATTGGGGGCCGGCGGCATGTATGGAGGGAGAGAGAGTTGGGGAGAGAGGGGGAAGAGTTTCCAAATGTAGGTGGATGATGTGGACAAGTATTTTGAAAACTCCAAATTAAAATAAATTGTAATTGAATCAATCATGCACACTTTCCTAATTTGAGATTCCAAATTTGGAAAGAATTCAAAATTTCAAATTCAACATGGGATGAGGGAGGGGAGTTGGCCGGAAGGGGAGGGGCGGTGGGAGGTGGTTGGCCGGGATGGTGGTGGTGGCCGGCGGCAAGATCCAAGGGGGGAAAAGCCGGCGGCTAGGGTTTGGGAGAAGGGGATTTGGTGGAGCTTCTAATGAGAGAGATGGTGAACAAATAAACACAAAATAAATTAGAGAACTCACCAAGAGATCTCAAAGGAAGAACTCACTAAGAGATCTTGTTATGCACTCACAAAGAGAACAAAAAGGGGGCAATTTTCATTTCATTCATCAATAATCCAAAATACAAAGACCTAGCCTTTATATAGGCTCAACAAACATACGGAAATTAAAAGACTACAATGCCCTTGGGCAACAACAAACACTAATTCCCTCATAGGGGTACAAAAGGAAAAGACAAGAAATATAAATGACATGAATAAAATAAAACATCAAAAATAAACTCTGAATCATGGCCGTCGATCGGCGCCTCCGGCGATGGTACACATGTCCCCATCACTTGGAACCTTGGAATGTCTAATATTTTTATATACTACTCTAGCTTAACGTGGATTCAATGTCAGGGGTTGGGTATTTTAGCTGGAGTTGCATATTTTAGCATGGCTAATTATATTTATTACGCTAATAATTATGCCAAGTGACATGCTTCATTAAATGGTAGAATTGGAAGGATGATCAGTCTATAGTTTGATGCATTTAATGGGACAAACTTATAAGTAAAATATCAAATAATGGCTGAGAAGTAGTGATTTAGATTAAATATCATGAAGTTGTTGTCATCAACTATAGCCTAATTTAGGTATTGGTTTGAACACTTCTTTTGACATAGATTTCATTTGGAATGTATGCAAGATTAACAAGGAAATGTCCCGCTTGCCTTGATTTCAAGGTATTCCCAACTTCATCTATATATGATATTTTATTTTTTACGATGTGTATTTGAAATGCATCACCAATTAATTTCTACATTTGCAAAGATTGCAATGAATTAGTTTGGCCGTATTTTACTATGGTAAGTTTTCGTTGGAAAACAAAATCAAGGAAATGGCATGACCATGGGTTGAGTGCAATTTGAAAAATTAAAATGCTTTGTCAATGATGTCATTGTTTACAATGATAGCAGCTATGGTAGGTTACTCCAGCAACTCACCTTACTTCAATATTCATTCTCTCTTATCCAACTATGCTTTAGGCTGGTGGAACATAGTCTTCATATCTAGATAAATTTTATATATGTAATTCAGGTTCCGGCTGCCTTTGTGACGAATATTTATGCATCTTGTGTTTCTTATTATTCCTGAATGTTCTGTTAATATCTCAATCGTTGTCAAATTTCCTTCATTGGTCCTTTTGCAATAATAGATACGCATGCGTTTCTTGTCATCTGGTCGTTGAAGCTCTCTAACTTGAGATTTGTGTAAAATCAAACTCTGGTGATGTGGGACATACCTTACTTATTTTATCTCGGGACATAGCTTACTTATTTGCTTGAAGAATTGTGAACCCATCCCTCCCTCTACACAGACACGCACCCCATAGATTTCAAGGATTCCCAGGAACTTCTTATTTCACATCCTTTGTGGGCAATGAATATGACTCTAGAAACAATATAAATCTGGGAATATTGAGTAATGTTATATGATTTCAGTTTTCTTCCATACTTGTGTGTTGGTTGAATGCAAATTTTTTGAGGGCCCATAGGCGTTGATAACTAATTTCAGATACGAGTCTTTTTATATTGGTGTGAGGCCTTGTTGTTCCCTTTGTGTTATTTCAATCCTTGTTCTTGTTTCTAATCTTTTTAGTTTTTGGTTGTATGTGATTGGAATTTTGTCAAGTATGACATGTGTGCCAAATTCTATTTCATAGTGTGAAATTTGATCATTGCTGAAATTTTATCTTAGCTCATAAAATTTTATTTGCAACTTTAAAATTGGCAACTATTAGATTATTGTTTTGGATGAATTAAGTTCTGTTTTTACATTAAATAATATTGATTTTTAGCTGCAGTTAATGGTTGATAACTTTTGAATTATAATTTATTTTGTGTTTTCTATGTGCATCTCATTTTAGGTTGCATCGTTAATTCTTTACCCTTTACACCCATCGATTAAAAAGGCGTTCGAGGCGGACGCCTCGAGGCGCGCCTTGAATCGAGGCGGAGGTCGGGCGAACTGAGGCTTAAGCCTCGAACGCTCGGGCGAGGCTTACGCCTTTTTCCACGGAGGCGTAAGCCTCACCGCGTGAGGCGTCGAGGGCGCTGCCCCCGGAAACCCCCGCAGGGGCGCTGCCCCTTGACCCCGCGACCTGACCGGGCAGGTCGAACCCCGCCAGGGGGCAGCGCCCCCTTGGACCTCCGGCAGACTGGTATATTTTTGTATTCATGTTATTTTATTATTGGTAGTACAAATAATTGTTATTTTTGTTATTTTTTGTCATTATTTAAAATTTTAAATTAATTTATTTTAATCGTTTTGAGGCTTACGCCTCGATCCGCCTCGAGGCTTACGCCTCGCCTCGCTTAGAAAAAACGCCTCGATTCCCGATTTCGCCTTTTAAAACCTTGTACATGAACTAGGTAGGTCCTGTGAAATTGATCCTAGAATTAGGATAAGATTTAACGTCATTTGGGTTGTATCGTAGCTTATTTTATTAGAAACGGTCCTATACCTTGGTATGCTAAATTGCTTATGGTGATCGGTTGATTTTTACTATTAATTTATGAGCTTCATTCTATACGTGAAATTTCTCATCTGTATTTAAAAATTGCTATGCTTGATAGGTTTTAAACTGGTTGTTTTGGTTTCCATTACTGGATGTAACCTGCGGATAATTGTTTTGATGATTCTAAACCAGATTCAATAATGATAATAACTATGTGGTTCTTATTGTGGTTTCAGATGTGTTAGTTTCATGCGCTTGGCGGATTCTGAGATACCAAGTATTTTTTTGAATGCATGCCCTGTATCCACTGGAAGGTTTAGAGTTAAGCTTGTTGATCTGTAGGCATATAATGAAGTATGCCATAGTTAAGCTGGAGTTGTTGATTCTTTTATCTTTATTATCTGAATGAGTGTTTAGTTTAAGCAAATCTTTTTTATGTAGAACTATTCAATTCTCCTGCTATTTTAAGTTTCTGTTGTTATATCTGTGGGGGGCATGAAAGCCTTTTTATTCAGATATGTTTCAAGATTCGAAAGTGTTAGTAATTAAGAAGGAAATATAGTCGAGGTACTCCTATTAGAATTTATATTATATTTTCACATTTAAGTCTACTTTATTGTTTTTCTTTTTTCTAATTGCAGGTCATGCATTGATGACAACAAGGCATTTTTGACTACAGCAGATTCTGCTATCAAATTGCTTGAAAAGTCCACGCGATCTGCTCCTGGTTGGAAAGGCCTTGAATATAGAGTTGCATTTCCTTTGACGAAGCCGCCAGGTGCTAATTTTTATCCGCCTGATATGGACAAAATGGTATGCATCATGAAAAGTAAATAAAAGAACTGCTGAGCCCATATGACTTTATAGATTAATTTGCCGCACTTGTAAAATTATGACTGTTTGGTAATGCACCCATTTATTCAGATTGATACAGCCTTACAATGTACCTTAAAGCTTGAATTCATGATAGGCTATTAGATTTAACCTTTTGCAAGTTAGTCAATGATACGAATTTAAAATCTCATGGATCTAATGGTAGATGCCATTGTTGGTTTGAAGCCAATTCATATTAGTGTTCCAAGGTCACAACCTTGACTATCTTGATATTTTAGGTCTACTCAAATGAACTGTCCTTAGTTAGTTATCTTAAATTGTGTAATGGATCAGGACAACACAAAACTGATCTGAGATTCATAATTTCAAAGATCATCAATTAAAACAAGATTTTTTCTTCTTTCAATGTGAATTAAACATATGAGAAATTCATGCCATCTGATAATTTAACAATAGAATAAACAAACGAAAATCAGTGAGAAATTGAAACCCTCAAATAAAAAAAAAAACAAATAAAAAAATCAATTGGAATTCACGTCACAACAGAAAAGCATATTTGACTATAATTAAGAACAAATTTTACAGAAGATAAGAAAACTATGAAAGAAATCTCCAAAAATAAAAAATTCAGGCCTCACATTGGTGCAAGAAGATGGCTTCCCACCAAAATTGGTAGTTACTTTAACAATACTCTAAAAGAAATTGACATTTGACCAAGCGCACTCAATATTGAAAGGGAATATGAAATTTTCATTAAGCAAGAAGTTCATTTATATCTCTCGGATTTTTATATTTATAAGCATTAAGTTGGTAGATTCCATTTCTTGCTTGGAAAGTTGATTTGGATGAGGCACATCAAGTCTTGGTCAAATTCTTCATTTGAATTCCACAATACTAATAAACATGACTTCCAAATTAGCATGGAAATAGAGCTGCACCGAACTTGGAATCAGTGATCAAACTTCTTTCTTATGAAATATCCCTCATATGAGCTATAGGAACCGCTTAAGGTACAGATGCAGGAACTGTTCAACGGCTTTATCAACCAATGCCTAAGCCTACTGAATTAAAAGAAACCAAATTCCTCTAACACAATTATGATATAAGAGAATAGACTCATTTGGCATATTTTTTTTTTTACGGATATGCTGCTACAGCATCTAAACAACTCCAGCCACAGCCCACAACATTAGATGGGCCCAAATAATATTTGCCATAGGAAAAAAACCATGGCAATAGACCCAACGAATCAACTAAATTGCGCTAGATCTGAGGAGAACCAAATTAGGTACATTATAATAAATAAAATAACATCCTATTCTCAAAGAAACTATCATCATAGGAATGTTCTCCACGAGAAAAACAAAATCAGAAAATAAAATTTAAAATGAAATCAATTAATAGTAAACCAATCAAAACTCACTTAGTTTGCTAGAAAGATGTAATTTCATGATTTAACTTTCATCAAAAGAAGGATTTTGCTCATAAATAGTCTTTTACTACAATCATTTAGCTTGGATCTCTTGAATACTAGGATATTGCTCCTACCTCTACCGTATCTAAGGTTGATGAATGCAACATGAAATATAATACATACAAGATTACATTGTTCCCTTTGACCATCTTGGCTTGTACCCATGCGTTATGGGCGCTTGAGTAGCTTAGCATTTCAATGCTCTCTTTCTTGTGCATGGGCATGCCCGAAGCTTTGCACACCTTGATTCATGATTAGCTCCTACCCTCCTCATCTTACCTCGCATTGTGCACGGGGTGCGCTTGCATCAATTCATAAATTTGACGCCCTCTTCTCCGATGATAAGTCTTTGGATCCTCTTGCCCATGATCGTGCTTTTGTTACTTGACATCATCTCTAGGTGTTGGTGCACTTAATTACACTATGCTGTTGTGCTTGCTCTTGGTTGGTGTTATGTCTGTTGGCTTGCCATCTAGAGCTGCAACCCTAACGACTTTCTCTTATGTTAATATCTTCTCTCACCTTTAGAATGCCTTTCACACTTCCTCCCTTAAATCTATGCCAATAGATTCTGCATCTATAGAGTTTAGAACTTGTCAGTGATTATATTCCCTCTCTCCAATCCAAACTCATTCTCCTCTATCCCCTATTTTTATTGCTTCTAGGGTTTCAGCCAAACCCTCTATTTGTTTATTTCCATTGCCATCTCCTATATCGATGGGCTCTATCTTCTGGAAGGCTACTCCTTCTGTTTGCATATATCGAATACCGCATCTATTGTTTCTTGCACTCAATACTTTGCAAAGGTTATTGTTAAGGGGGGCGTGGGCGCACGCGGGGGTGGTACAGGATTCAAGAATTCATCGTTCTTCATCCAATCATTTCCTTTCATCTTTTTCAATGAGATTTAGTTCCACAACATAAGAGACCATCTACATTTCAGGACAAATAGGCTCACATTTTCATATAATATAAGATCTCTGAGCTTGCTAGTTTGCTCTCTCTTTTTTTTTAAATGCGGGAAAATTCTATTTGGGCTGCCCAATCTGAAGATTTTTTGCAATTTATGATAGGCATGTGGTTGATGACTTCTCTATTGGGTTCATTGACTCTTATATCATTATAAGATTAACTTTAGAAGCAAATTATACCAGACAGTTCTTTCAACGATCCTATTATTTTAGTGGCTTTCTGATGTGAATGCTTAAATTGTCTTTCCATTTTTACTATTATGAGAAATCACCTATCACTGTTATTTCGGTTGCATTTTCTTAACTTTATGTACATTATTTCAACTAATCCATGTTACACTCCATGGGCTTTATTTTTGGTAAACTTTATGAGTGGGTGCTACTATTGCTAGTCTATTTAGGCCATTTATGGCAAGAGTTATATTTGAATTGGATGTTTCATTAGATTGCACTCATAATATTGAACCAATTTTAGCTTTACTTTGGAGTCAAATCCTATTGCCCCTGCACTTGCTAGACCTATGGATATGATTACCACATGATTAACAAACAACAGCATTGATCTTGATCCTCTCCACTAGTAGCCCCTCATTTCCCTACAATTATTGAATGCACTAATGGTGTTGACACTCTAGTGGATAGGAAGTTTCAAATCCTCTTTCCTAGACAGTGCGGGAATAAGAAAAACCTTCATTGTCATTCCCCAGTATTCACAGGCTTCAAACAGTGCATTTTAAATGAATGTTTTTGTTGTTTTACTGATTTTCTGAAGGATCTTTCATCCTTGGCCATTATATTGTGATGAGGACATCGTCAGCATTTTCGACACGTGTACCATCAGGAGACGCCGGAGATCGACGGCTACGATCATGACGGAGATCGACGGCTACGATCATGAGTTTATTTCGAGTCATTTTATGTAGTTGTTTAGTTGATTTTGTGTTTTTTCGTTTTTGCCCTTATGGGTGGTTAGTTGCTATTGTAGCCCAATGGGCATTTTAGTCTTTCGTTTTTCTTTGTCATTGTGAGGCCTATTTATATGGCCCTTCTCTTGTAATAGTTTTTTAGTTTTGATGAATGAAAATTATTTGCCACTTATGATCTCTTTGTGAGTTCACCCTCCTCGATCTCTTAGTGAGTTCGTAGGAGAAGCTAGATCTCTTTATGAGTTCTAGATCTTCTTGTTCTACCATTTTTTTTCTTTATTTATTGTGATCGATTCGTCGTCGTGGAGATCCGGTTGAAGCATTTGTTGGAGATTGGAATTCACTCCATGGATCCCTAAATTTTCCTTCCTCTTCCCCTCCCTTGCTCACTGCCCCCCCCCCCCCCCCCCCCCCTTCCCTTCCTCTGGATTACCCAGCTGCCGGCCTGCAGCAGCAACCCGCCGGCCTGCAGCTCTCATCCGCCGGCCAGCAGCCACCGGCCAGCCCAACTCGCCTGCCAGCAGCCGCCGGCCAGCCCGCCAGCACCCCTTGTCGCCGGCCACCTTGAGTCCTTGCCGCCGGCCTCCCTTTAGCCCTCCTTGCAATTTGAATTTCCCTCCCTTAATGACCTTCCTAATTGAGTCCCTTAAATTAGGGAATTAATTAAGAGGAGTTACAATTTTGAAATTCAAATTCCCTCTTATTTTAAATTGTGGGAAGTTATTTAAGCCCAATTAAATCTGAAATTAAAATTCAGATTTAATTGAATTTCTTACTTAAACTTGGGCCCCACTCTCATAACTCCTAAATCTCTCTCTCTCCTCCTTATTGGGCCGGCCACTCTTAGTGGGCCTCTTTCTCCTTCCAAATGACATATGAACACCACAAATTCAGCCCAAAGCTTCTCCCCATAGCCGCCCCTCTCTCCCTCCTTGGATTAATTTGAAATTCCAATTAAATCCCTCTCCTAAACCACTAAAATCTGAACTTTATTTCAGATTTCCTGCATTTGCCTCTTAGCCCCCACCATAGCCGTCAAGGAAGAAAGGATAAGACGTTAGATGCCCACTGGTCATCCCATGGACTACCCGCCACCGGCTATCGCTCCAACGGACTATACTTTTGTGCGCCATTTGTCTCCTAGTGGCATTGCTCGGTTGACCTCAATCTTCCTCCATTAAAGTGCCACCAACAAGAGAGTGAGTGAGAGACCCAAGGTGAAAAGTTCTACTTGTTAATTGTGGATTATTGTTTCTCCCCATAGCATTACTCTTTAATTCTATGTTGTCAATTTGATATTGTCCTGTTAATCTAGTTATAACTGCATGCCTTACTTAATTTTGAATTGATAATTCTGAAAACCTAACTTGGGTAAGCATTAGTTCTATAACTAGCAAAGCTTTAAAATTTTATATTAAAATCCCCAAGCAGTTCTTGTTTCCATCGCATGTTGTTTCACATCATATTGTCTTTGTTTTCTCTTATGTATTTATCTTTTTTGTTGGCAATTATTTGTAATCGTCTTTTATTGTATTTGTATCAATTTCTGGCTATAAAATTACGCTTTATCATATACATGAAATATAATATACAACTTAGTAAAATTTGATGCTTGCATGTCAATATGGGTTCCAGTCAACTTTTTGGGTTTTATCCATCACTTTTTTTTCATTGGCCTGAGCTTCATTTTGATTACTAGAAAATTTTGAAGTTTGTCGTTGGAGTTGATGTTCAACTAGAAATCTTCAAATAGTAGATATGTATGCTAGGATACAATTCATTTTTAAGCTGTATAACACCTTTACATAAGCAGCAGATTTAATTAATAATCAGGCATTAAAATGATAATTTTTGGCCTATTTGCACCAGCCAAGTGGGACGAAGATGGGGACTGGGGGTTCAGTTGGGTGTCATGAGATTAAATTGAAATTTAAAGCCTTTTATGCGAAAACCAAAGCACTTCAAGTGTACAGGAGTATGAATAACATAACCAAATATAGATTGCAAATATGTAAAATATAAGAGTGAAGGGTTGAGTAAATGAATAATTAAAATAGATTAATGTTAAAATTGATATGCCCATGAGTGAATGAAGCTATCTGAATGCATGATTCTGTAAAGTGAGGGTAAAGAATAGAGCAAGTTAAATGGCATGAGGATTTATAGTGGTTCAGCAAGTGTAAATCACTCAGCTTGGCCCTTATGAATTCATCCATCAATCCTTGGCATTATGGGTGAAAACCTCACAACATTCTTTAGTTGGGCTCAAGAATCAGATGAACCGTGATTTTTTTCATAGATGAACAACCCTTTCACCACTTAATTTTCAAGGCTCAAGAATCAGAAGGCTCAACCCTTCCGAAGAAGATGCCAAACCTGCTACAAGAGCAGTTAGTGGAGATAATGCAAAACCAACTAGCAACTAGAATAAAAGTTCAAATATAGAAGATATATGCAATGAGGAACACTACAAATACTAAGTTACCAAGCTTAAAACTTATTTTTAATAAAAAAATATTTCATCTTTAAATAAAAGCTTATGAAAAGATCATTCTTATTTTGCTTCCAAACCATTGATCTGTTAATGCTCAAGAGTACTTGCGTGAAGGTATGAAAGATTATGCGCAAGAATCTTATTAATTTCTTAACATAAAATTCTGAAACTCAGTTTCTTTGGAAAAATGACAGCCAAGTATGAGAAACACTTTTGCTTAGTTTCCATGTTAACGAACTCTTTAAGATTAATATTATTTTCTTGAAATATACAAGTTGGACACAAGGCGCAAAAGCTTACTTAAAATAAAGTCAAGAAAATTGATTTACATAAAAGAATGTTGGTCAAGCAAAATCTTAATTTTGCTCCCAGCTTTTGGAGTTTAATAGCACTTTGCAAAATGATTAACATTTGATTTCATAAGAAAGCTACTGAAAGCTTGAAGCAAGCGGGTGCATTTGCATGTAATGGCCCTTGGTTTTCTTGGTGATCAATAATACTTTTATTCTAGCACTTGGATGTATTTACTGAGCAAGTGAGGCGCCCTGTGCAACCAAGAGAAGGAAAGAGCTTTTAGTTTCAAAGTTATTGCTTCTAGATGCCAGGTTGCATGGAAGAGTTTCTATGCATTTTTTAGGTCACTTTCAAATTTATTGATTCTAGATACTGGTTAGCATGAATACCCATTTGAGAATAATAAAAGGGCTAGTTCTGCTTTCAGTTATCACTTGAAGGATGGAGTAGAGAGAAAGCCACATAGTAGGATCCAAGGAATCAATGTCTCTAATTATATGTTTATGCCAAGGACATAGGAGCGAAGGACCAAGGAAAATCTCATATGTTGGACCCATGGATTTGTATGTTCAAAATAAATTTAACCTCCATGATTGCAAGTAGCCAATCTGAAAGACTAGTCCAAATTATGCTGAACTTTGTGGACCTCCGAAAGAGCACCGCGCAAACGGGTCGATTGGAAGGGACAGATTGGATCGTGCATACGACTAACCATTGAGGATAGAGGCTTTCACCAACACACCCCGATGGGTAGTAATATACACGACCTAGTCACGAGTTTCCCCCATCCGATGCAAGAGCTTGAATGGGGTTTAGTAGATGTGGGACCGAGTTTCCCACGGGCGCAAGCCCTCGTGGTTAATTACATCCCAGGCCGGAGCCTGAGAAAACTCTCGATTAAGGATCATACATTATCCTCTCCTAAAATGGGCTCGGCACAAGGGTATAGACTAGGAAATCCTATCCAAAAGAAAGAAAGGTCCGAAGGGTTGAGTCGACATGCGTGGCTCATACTAGCATTCAGAGGCTCTAGGGCACTAGAAAGAAACTGGAAAACTAAAATCAAGCACTCAATCACATGCGTGAGAGAAGAATGGAGGTGGCGTCATCCTGTAACGCAGATAAGTAGGATTTAGGATCCCTAAAAAGAAGGGACCTGCCTACTATTTAAGGCATACTACGAGACCGAATGTAGTAGCCTCGAATCCTAAATCTAGGTTGGGCTTAATGCTCTACGAAACACTAAGACCCGTGTCCTAGCTAATGCAGTGCAAAACCTGGACTTATCCCGGCCTGGATTGGGGGAGCCAGCTAACCACCTAATCGCTTCAAAGCCATGCTATCAAGTCAATTATGAAAGATGGGTGGGAGGTACAGTTTATTAGAAATAGGACCGACATCTAGAGAATTTCCTAAGTGGTCCTGAACTTATGTTGGGTGAATGCCCCTAGCTAATGCAATTAAATTTTAATTAGTTGGTTACTAATGCAATGCATGCTAGTTGAAATGTCAGCTCATGAATGCTTTGGATTTTAAAAAAACAGGCTTAATATAAAATAATTTTTAGAAAAGACTGAGTCTCCCTAGGTCCGGCACTTCATCCTCATAGGTCAGATTATCCGGACTCTACCCGCAGGCAGGGAGATGTCTTATTAGAAGGAGAGAGAAGATGCAGTAATATGCATGTGACCCCGGACGGTTCCGGCAGTTCCCTAGGTTCGTTAAGTTTCTATATTGTTTAAAGCTTAAAATTTTGGAAATTAGTTATGAGTAGAAAAATTTTTAGTCCTTAGAGAGCCTAACGAAATCCAGGCGAAAACAAAAGCGACATGCAAGAAAGAAACTTAAGAAAAGTATGCAATTTCTACTGCACAATCAGGTAAACACATCAATATAAATCCAAAAATAATCAACTAAATGGTCATAGGCAAATTGCCCTTATTACAACCCATATATGCAGAAAGTAAAGTGGCCGGGCACCACTGCTAACAACCCGGATTTCTAAGCCTATGACAGACGCCAACAACTTTGAGTGGGATATTGGGTCTTCAATCTTCAGTCTTCTTTGGATCACTCCTCCTTGGACTCTTGGGACTCCTCCTCGGACTCCTTGGATTCGTCGTGGCTTGAATATCCAAACGAAGAGACAATTCCCCCAGCAGGGGGGTATTACCTTTTCTCTTTGGATACCTAAAGCCATCCAACTCGATCTCCCAAATGGAAGAAGACTCTCCCCTTTAGGGATGCCTTCTTCTTTTGGAATCCGAGTTGGATAAGAATATCCCAACTCAAGGCTGTTTTCACAACTCTTAACAATTTTTATAAATTTTACATTCATTTACAAAAGAAAATTCTAAAGCCCCTGCAAGGTTATCCTAATAAAGATCATTCCAAGCAGTTTATATGAAAATGAAAGTCCTAACACCATTGATCCTGTGCCAAGCCATGCTCTTAATTATGAGGGCTAAGCGCTCCACATGTGCAGTTATAATTAATTTAGCCCTCATTCTAGTTAGGGGGAGCTGAGCAAGCACCTGCATAAAACGTTATTAGAAATTATGACATTGCTCCCCCTCTTTTATTAGCTTGAGCATGGCCACCTGCACGGAAGAACAATATATATGGCGCTCCTAACCTATGGGTAAGTCTAACGCTCACATCCAGAGCGCAGAAAAAGTAAGCAAACACACCAATAATTTTTTTCAAATAACATACAGTGAAAACCACGGAAAGCTCCGGCACACAGCAGAAAAGTAAAACCCAGCGGCCTAACCTAGATCTAGAAGTGGTGCCCTAGCAAACAATTCTATGTGTGTGTAAGGTTAGTGTGGTTTGGATAGATCCTAAGTGGGGTAATTAGTTAAAATTGTTTAAAGTTCAGGTCTGTTGTAGGCTAGAAAAGGAAATCTTTGTTGAAATTCAAATATTAGTGAATTAGGGTGTATTTTAATTATTTCAGTTTGTTGATCAGTTTTAAGAACTAAGGGTACTGATATTTAAAGTTCAAGTGATATTAGCCAATTTTGGAGAGTTCTAGGTCCTCCTACGAACTAGACTAAGGGTCCAAAAAGTCACTATGAGAAAAAAGGCTAAGTATGGGTCTCCTATCACTTTAGGAAAATACTAGACCTTAATACGAGTAGTTAGACAGGTAGTAGGCTGAAATCAGAGTTCTCTAGGCAAAGTTATGAATTTTCTAAGTTACGGGCCCTAAATGAACTACGGTTGACCAAAAAGTTGACTTTCTAACCTAGGCCAATTTCTGGAAACCTAAGATTTTTAATAAATACTAGGCCCTAAATGGAGTCTAATGCAAGTGAGTTTACCTGATTTGGAATTTTCTACAATTAGTTATGGATTTCCTAAGTCCAGGATATTTAAAGGAATTTCTAAATTTCCTAATAAAGGGTTGATTTTACTGTTTTGATCCAAGTGAGCTCCAAACTGATTGGAATCACTCCCAAAGGTCAGGGATGACCTAAAAATGTGATCCCAAGTGTTTGGGGAAAATTTGGGATTTTTAATAATTTTTAATGAATTATTAGGGGCAAAATGGTAATTTCCACCTATAGTCAAATTAAGGGTCAACCTAAAGTCAAACTGAGGATCCCTATTTATCTAAAGTCAAGGGTCAGAATCTGAACAAATCAAGCCATTATGGATAATTTTCTGACCTAAAATAGATTTACTGTAATTTTTAGAAGGTCTCGGGGCCTTATTTAATAAGTTGATTAAGATTGGTTAATTAAGGGCTCTAAAAGCTCCTAAAAATTTCTAAAAAATTCAGGGAGGTTTATGATGTCCCTAAGTTTAAATGTTGAGGTTTTGGTGTCAATCAGTGATCTATCCTAGCCCTTATAAAATTTTTAAATTTACTAGACAAGTCCTTAATTTTTGTCTATAGGGTGTCACTACGTTGTAGGAATTAAGAGTGATGTTTTATCTAACCCTCAAGGTAATAAATGCAGGAGAATACATAAACAAAATAAACACGCCAAGTCCTTAGATCTAGGAGAGCCTAAACTAAGTGCTCGTGGTGCGACCTATATATGCAAACTACGAATAATAAGAAATTAAAGGCACAGGATTTGTGAATGATTGAAACTCAACCATTCACTAACCCACTCCCCCATGATTACTATTCACATATAGAAGCCAAGTTTAAAATTTCATGAAATAGCGGATCTCTCAAAATTAGGATTTAATTATAAGTAATTTCAAAATAGTTTCAAAATACTTATAAATATAGATATACATTTTGGAAAATAAAGTAATTAAAAAGTAAGTCAACTCATAATACATAGATATAGGGAGACCCACTGACCACCCAATTGAGGTTTCAAAATGGTTTGAAAATAGTTTGTATCTTGAAAATAATCATTATACTAATTAAGTAAATAATAATTAAATAATCATATAATGCTCCAAGACAGAAAACTGCCAAAACAGCCAAAATCAGTGATTGGAAACAGTTTCAAAATAAAATTCACATTTTTCTGAAAAGATCGAGGGGTTATACGCAAAAATCCGATTTAAAACGACAAAGATATGATTTTCCGAAGTTTAAACATAATAAAAGAATATTTTAAAGTAGTGTTGTTTTACTGTTTTTGGAATAACTGAAAATATAGACATAATTTTTATTTCAAAATAGTCTTAAACTATGCAGAATTCAAAATACACCCAAAACAAGACGTTGTGCGTCAAAATCCGACTTAAAACAAGAAAGTTACGCAATTTCAAAGTTGAAAGACAATAATTAAATAGTTTTAAAATAGTGCTATTGGCTGTTTCTAAAATAACTGCAGACAGATCAAAAAATTTTAAGCAAAACCAACTTTAATGTATGCAGAAATCAAATACGTTCAAATCAAGGTTCTGTACGTCGACAGCGGATCGAAAACGAAAAAGTTATGAACTTTTGAAGTTTAAACGTAATAAAAAAGCTATTTAAAGAATAATTGGAAGGCAATTAATGTTTAAAGATAATTATTAAATAATATGAAAGTAAAGTAAACAAACTTCTGAAATTTGAAAATAGTTTAAAATATAATAGTGGTGACATCTTAATTATTAATAATATTTTAGGTAATTTAAATAATTTAAAATAATTATAATAGTATTTAATTGTCAAAATACTTTTTTTTTTTAAATAATTATACAAATAATACTAATAATAATAAAAATAACAAAAAAAAAATCAAAATAATAATAATTATTATAATAACAGTAAAGCAACACCACAAATAATATATAATAATATTTAAACAAAATAATAATAGTAATATAAAATAATAATAATAAAAAAATTAAATATACAGTTTTACTGTTTTTAAAATATCTTAAACTATACTCAAAATTTTTGAATCAAAATAATTTTAAAATATAGAGGCCGAGAATACGAGCGATTCGAGGTATTGCACGTAATTTTTGGCCTTATATTTAATTTTTTATGATTTATTAAAGAAAATAGCATTAAAATAGATTTAAAATAAAATTAAAATCAATTAATCAGGCGGCGGGACCCGCGGGACACATGGCGCGACGGGATTGGCTATGCCTCCTGCGGCCAATCATTGGCGATCAAGCCCAGGGCCACTCATCCACGTCGGCCTGAAGCAGAGCCGTCCGATCGGCTCTTAATCCGGATGGACGGTCCAGATCCCGTCGGACTTAAATCTGATCCCCCATGCGGATCGCGCGGTCGAACCGAACAGCCTTGCTTCTCGATCTGAACCGTTGATCCACGGATCAACGGTCCAGTATGCCCCCAGCTCGGGCGGACGGACACCCAAACCCTAGTTCCGTTTTTTGGCTCGTTCTCACGATTCAGACGACGAAACGTCACAAAATTTTAAAGGTATGTTCTATGCATGTACAGAAATCATGGGGAACTATCCGTTTGGAAAATAAGCAGCTTTTCAAAAAGCTATTTAACCCTAAGCATTGTGATCTATTCTAAGGGATTTCGAGAGATCTAACCGTTCGATTTTTGCGTTCTTGGGCTCGTTGGATTCGTTGAAACGGCAGGAATATTTCTCTAGTTGACGTCGAGACCTGGTTCTCCTTGGATTGAGCGGTAGAATCCTCGAAAGTTTCGTGGCTTCGGTTTCGCCGGAGTTCTCGTCGCCGGCGGGCTGGGATGGCCGGGATCTGGTCGGGGATGGAAGTGGAAATCTCCAGGAGCCCTCACAAGAAATCTCAGAGCAAAATAAGGCCTCCAGTTCGAGCAAGAAAAAAAAAGATCCCGATTTAGACAAAATTTTCGATATTTAAGGGGCCTAAACCTATCCTCAACGGTTGGGATCGAATCCCCAGCTAATTGGGAGGGAAACCGGGCTATTTAGGCCGTGGTTTGAATTCCAAAACATTTTGGAGGCATTAATTGGGTCTTAATTTGGCTCTAAATAGGTGATTTTCACCTATTTAAGACTTGGTTTGACCAAGTCAACGGTTGACTTGGTCAAACCAGTCAAGAGGGTCAAGGGAGCCCATGGGTCGAGCCTCGAAGCGGATTCGATTTGATTTGGATTCGAATTGGATTTGATTTGGGCTCAAAAAGGCCTTAATGGGTCAAAATTGACCCAATAAGCCTTGGGTTGACCAAGTCAAAGATTGACTTGGTCAACTCAGTTCTCCATGCCCATGTTTGGGCAAAATCGAGGTCAACAAACTTGTTCAAAGATTGAAGATTATGCAACTTGCTTTTTACCCAATCGGTTCGCCAACTTTAAACCGTTGAAGTTCACAGTGAACTTGGTTGCCTTATTTAATGTATTTTTAACCGAATTTAACTAAAAAAATACAAACAAGTTTGGCAATCCTAGTATGCACACATAATAAAACCAAAGTGATAAAAAAGTTGATATTGAAGGTTCTTCATTATTTTTGGCTTTATTGACTTCAAATTTAACCTTTCTCTCATAAAGTGCTTGTAATATCTTTATCTAAACTACTTTTAATGACTGCCAATGGAGTTTTGGAATGCGTATCGAAGAACTTGTCTTTGCATACCTAAAGTTGAGAATTAGTCCAATAAATACTTTTGAAGTCAATATGTTAAACAATTAAGCCTTTGAGATATCCTTTGGCATTAAATTTAATTAGCTCTTGCTCATCTTAGATGTATTCAAGCTCGATCTAAAGAACTTATCTTTTCACACCTAAAATAGAGGAGTACTCTGTCAAATAATGTAGTAATCTGCAAACCATTGAGCATTGGGAGATATTCTTAGGTGGGTGATGCTATCAAATATTTCTGTAATTTTATTTTTATTAAACAATAGTATGTTTTATGTTCTTTTCTTTTTTTAGCTATCTAATGGTGGGAAAGCATCCAATGAACATGATAGGTTGTGCATGGGGCTTGGTAGACCTTTGGTTTGCTAGCTCGATTGGTCCTTGGCTGCTGCTGGTTCACGGGTTGGCTGTCTTGGGGCATATGGTGATGGTTGGAGTTGAGCTCATTCTCTTAAGTTGCTTGAGCTGAAGTTTTGTAGCTCATTAATGTTCTAAAGGTAAGCTCATTAAGTTGGATTCAATTTGGAGAGGACTTGTCCCTTCTCCTTCCCCTTTCTTCTTGTCTCTTGGAAAACCGTGGCTTATTATTTTGTGCTGGCTGAATTCCGTGCCTTGGCTGCTGATTTCGAGCATTATTTCCTTGGTTCCTACGTTGGCTGTTGGTGTTCCGAGCTGAGGTTTTCCCGTGGCTTTTGATGCCTCGGTTCCGTGTGGTTCCTTTGGTTCCCGTGGTTGCTCCTTCGGTTCCTGAGCTGGGTTGTTTTCCGTGAAAAGAAAATGGGGAAATTCCATAATTTGATGCTTGGGTTCTTGTGGAAATTAATTAAAGTGGTTGTTGATATTCTTCTATCTTGCCTATAAATATAAGAAGTTTTTTTGAAGAAGGGGAGTTGATTATTGTGAGCAAATTTGTTATTAACATGCGGGTTATTGGAAAAGCTTGCAAGCTTGTTCCATTCTTCTTCTCATCCCCTCTGGAAATCTTGCGAGCTCTTTCCACCCTTCGTCTTGGCTTCTAACCTCTTTCGTCTCTCCGCAAGTTCCACCCCATATGTATCATTCTTCTTGAGCTTTGGTGGTGATTGTTGGTTGATTTGGAAGCATCTCTTGGAAGAATTGAACGATCTTGCAGCGGTGGACCATCGGTTTGCTAGCCCTATGCACTTATCTTATTTAACCTACAATTCGATGCATGTGAGGAACCCGCTCTGACGGTTGTCTGAAGATAACATTGTTTTTTTTTTTATTTTCTTTGTTTCTTAAAATGTCTCTTCGTGTTTTCTTGTTGGATTTTGAGTGTTTTTGTAAAACCCGAAATTCGTCAATTGATTACGTCGCACGCATATCGATGCGCCGCGACGAACTTAAGTGAAATTTTGATGTCGTCGGAAATTGACGAAATAAATTTCATTAGATTCGTCTCGAAATTTCGATCGAAACGGTATAAAGGACTTATATCCAATTTCGCACGGATTTGAAGTTAAAATTTGTCAAAGTTTGTTTAAGTAAACTTTACCCTTTTTGCCCTTTTTACCCCTCATAAGTCTCAAGAGAAGCTTTTGGAAGAGGGGCACATGCGTCTTTTAGCATTACCCTCTCTCATTTAGCACAAGTCTCCCTAAGGGAACGAAATATTTCGGTCCCTTTGTTCTCTTGGCCGAACCAAAGAGAGGGGGCGACGGGAGAGAGGAGGCGGCGGAAGCTTCTTCCCGAACGGCGGCCGGCGAGATTCCGGCGAGGGATCTTTAGGAAAAGTGTAGGGGAAGACTTGAGGTACGTTTTTCTTAAAAGAAATGGGAGTTTTCATGAGATTTTTGTATAGAAAAAAATTCTAGGGTTTGATATTTTTTGGGATTTCTTTAGGAAATCTTTAGGATTTGACTTGATCTATGTTTTCCTACCTTTCATGTCAATTTTTTTTAGAAAAAAACATTAAAATCCGAAATTTATGCTTTATTTTATAGGAATTGTTAGAAGAATGTGATGAAAGGATTTTGGTAAAGCAAATGCAAAGTTTTCTTTTAAAATTTTGATTTTTGAAATTAGGGCTTTTCCAAATGAAGTCAATTAAAGCTTGCATGTATTGAAAAACATATTCCTAAGGGTCTAGAGAGGTCTCTAAAGAAAAGAAATTTTAATTGTGAACAAAAATATGATTTTCTTTATTATTTTATGCTTATTCCGAAAATTATAAGAATTTATTTATAAGTAAAAGAAAGAGGAATGTTTTAGAAGGATTTAGGATGAATTGGATGACTTTTTAGGTTCCTATATTTGCTATTTTAATTAAATCCGAAAATTACTTTATATAAATATAAAAATTTTGTATGAGGTTGATGTTCTTTGACTTTAAGGATAAGTGGAAGAAAGTTATAGGAAGCCTATAAAAAAAAAATTGAAACATAAAGTTTACATTGGCAAGAAGTTTAAATAGAGTTAAATTGTCTTTAGGTAGTGGCAAGAAGAAGCATAAAGAAAGCGAAGAAGAAGCGGATTTCATAGGTTGTGGAGGTAGGAAATTCTTTTCCTTCTCATGTTTATGTTATTTTGTTAATCTCTTATGATATTATTTGAGAAATGGAATAGTAGTTATCATGCCATACACATGCAATCTAGTTATTTCATTATTCCTTTCATGCTTTGTATTAGAAGTTATGAAATTCACGATTAGAAATTTTATGTCACACATTTGTTCATGGAAACATATATGACCTTGTATGCAATGGAAGGAATATATGTGCATATGAAATAATATAGAAAGAAATTGTGCATGATTGAATACGGAGTACCAAAGACGGTGCCAAAGGCACAAATGGCCCTTGGTGCAAATGAGGAAAAAGAAATAAATGGCCAAAAGAGGTTTGTGTACCTGATCAGTACACCCCTGGTACTCCGGGACGGTTGAATATGTTAAATAAGTGAGATGACATGCATTATACACATCTAAATGACATATGCATATGACACCTACATTATCTTTTATTATGACATAAACAAGATATTATCTTTCATTATGACCTAATCAAGACATTATGAGTTAGATAAGAAACACATGTTCCCTTTTTCTTAAAGCATGTACATTTTTTAGTCAAATGAGCATGTTTAGGATTAGAAATTTCTGCTGAGCATAGCTCATTCCCTAGTTTTTGGGAAATTTTCAGGAGACCCGACTCTTAGGTGATGGCTGATCACCCGAGGTTTACCTACAGTCGACGCGCACCGGGTGACAGGTTCCTTTACTATCTTTAGTGGTAGTAGTTGTTGCAGTTATTTTGTTATTTTGGATGGCATGCAGAGTATGTGTAAGAAAAATTTTATTGCCATCTTGTACATTGTAATAGACCTGTGACATTGACATGAAAGTTTAGAGGCGCTTTTATTATTCTTGAATATCTTTAGAATTGCATGGAACTGATGTTGAGTACTTAAATTACATGTCCGATCTCGTTCCCGCGTCGTATCTACGAGCTAACCGGGCCGGATCATGACAGTTTTAGTTGACTACTTCTATTTTAATAGAATCTAGTTTGAGTTCTATCCATTGTTCCCTTTGTGTCAGTTTTCTTGCACTTGTGCTTACATCAGTGGGACTTTCTGATGAGGACATCTACATGAGTTCTAGCACGAGGAGACATGCATGATCTACGACCATGATCTACTTTTGATTTTTATTATATTTGATGTATTTTATTTTATGTTTTATGAGTATATTGTATTTCTTTCCATGTATGCCATTGCTTAAGGGCCTCGTCATGTGTTAGCCTTAGGGGAAATTTGGTCTTTGTATTTCTCTTTATTCCTTTGGCTATTTAAGGCCTTCTCCTCTTCATAAGAGGGTGATGAATGAATATTGGAATGAAAATTATGTTTTGTTTCTACTTCTTGCATGAGCGCTAGAGAAGGGAGAGAGCTCAAGGGGATCAAATCGCAAGGCCCACCAGTCATTGGAAGAGTTCGCGGCTCGTGGTATTTTCTTCTTCTATCTTTTGTTTTTCCCTCATTCTTTTTTCTTTCCCCATCCACCGTCCCCTCCCCAACCAATCTCCACCCGTGGTCTCACCCTCCACCACTTCATCCATTAGCCTCACCCCATCAAACCCGCCACTTTCCAGCCCCCTCACCGACGGCAAAACCCTTCCCCCCTCCTTTGGCCGCCGGCCACCTTCCTACCCCAAGTCATGATGATGACATCAATCATCATAATGACTCCTTAATTGAGATCTAGCATTACATGAGAAAGTTAATGAATTTCGAAATTCAAAATTTGAAATTAAAAAACTTTCCTTATTTGCGAGGTCTAAATAAGGAAGGTTTTCAAACTCAAAATTCAAATGAAACTTAATTTGGGGACTCATTAATTTCCCTCCAATTAGTCGATCTTAGTTGGAAATAGCTTAATTCCACTTAATCCCCCTCTTCTTCCTCTCTCCATGCCGCCGGCCCTACTAGGGCTTCTCTCCATTTAATTCACATTCAAGGCATTGATTACAAGCAATTGGAATTCAAATTCCCCACTTAATTTCCCTCAAAATTAATCAAAACCTGAAATTAATTTCAGGTTTGGATTAAAATCTATTCTCCTCGCTCACCCCAACCTGGAATTCCTCCTACCTTGGCCGAACCCCCCCCCCCCCCCTCCCCTCTCCTTGTTTCCTTCCCAAATCCCTTCCCAAAGCTCCAGGAAAACTGCTGCCCAACATCTCAATTTGCTGTTTGGAAATTCCTGTAGCAGCCCACCGACGTCCAGCCATCTCGGGAGCGACAATTGCTGTCCAGATCTCAGGGACAGCCCTTCTTCCTGTCTAGAAGTTTCCCTGAGCTCAATAGGTTGTTGTCCTGTTGACCACAGCAAACTAGGGTGCTGTCTAGCCGTCCAGAACCAGTCCTAGCTGCTGTCCTGAGGAGATCTAGTGTCGTCCAGCCGCCCGAAGAGACTCCCATTGCTGCTGAGTGGTTCCAGAAGTTTGAAGGCTGCTGCCCCTTCATTCAAGCCATCGTCATGGCTTCATAACTCCTTATTTTGGGTAAACTCTTCACTCACTCTCTATCTTCTGAGTTTACTCTACTCGTGGTTATAATTTGATTCACAAAGCGCATGTTTTATCGCCTCCACTAAACCTAGTATTTGAATGAGTTGTGAGAGAGGCCCTTCATAATACTAATCTTATTGTTAGCATTAGAATTTCTCGTTGAAACCACTCATGCATGCAAAGTAAGACTTAGTTGACTATTTAATGATCTCAACCTCTCACATGTGTTTAGACCTAAGCTATTTTATCACCTTAATGTTATCTTATCGTTTACATCAATAGAAGATTTTGCTTAACATTGCTCTCTAAAATTTACAAGTGCAAACTTCCTTAAGCAAGTCATTTTCGCATGATTTGTTTCACATCACTTTCTGTAACCCTTCATCTCGAATATAGTCTAGAGCTTCTAATAATATTCTTTTAGATCAGTTGCATCCTGCTCTACATTTTAACTCTTTTTTGCTGCCTTTTTAGGAATTTGAGACGTGGATGGCTAACTTAACAGAAAGTGAGCAGAAAGCTGCTACAGGATTTTTCAGTGTCATTAAAAGGCATGATGAATCTTATTTGGATTGGACTACATCCATCAAGGCATTAGATGCCATAAGGCATTCGGTGTTGACCCAGTCGTCTAAGTCACATGATTTGTTTGTAGTTCCATATTCTCAGGAGTATGGTGAATTCCTTACCAAAGCTGCTGAACTTCTTCATAGAGCAGCAGAGAAAACTGATAGTTCAAGGTAAGTTTGTGTTTACCATGCTACCTGCACTATTGATACGTGTTTTCTGTACGAACACCTTTTATATTGTGTATGGGTCTATATTCCAATGAATTCTTTTTCTTTAATCTCGCAAGCCTGAAGAAGTTGCTGAAAACTAAAGCAGATGCTTTTTTGTCAAATGACTATTATGAATCTGATGTTGCTTGGATGGAATTGGTTAGTATACCACTCTTAGATTGTGCATGATTTATTCATCCTTGTCATTTTGTATTTATTGTGTTTAGCATCTTTCAGATTACTGAGTTATATCTTTTTTTCTAATACGAGATAAAAGTCACTAAGAATATGTTATTAACCTTTCTCTTCTAGATTTCCTTCTTTTTGAACTCCTTACTCAAAAAGGTTTCCTACTTTTTTACTTTCCCGCTTATCATTTTTTGTTTCAGGATTCAAAATTGGATGTAACAATTGGACCGTATGAGACATATGAAGATGGGATTTTTGGATATAAGGTACATTTTGATTAAGTATGTCTATTATGGTATTCTGCTCTCAATTGGATATAAAATATTGATCATCATTCTTTGGACTAATGTCCAAGTTTGCCTCAAAATATTGCTTATATTTATCTTTATGTTTTGATTTTATGTCATTTTTATGTGGTATGTTGTTGAAAATTAACCAGCCCCACCTCACGCACATTTCACCAAAATGATGCGACTACACACGACACAACCTACACTCCCTTTCGTTTTCACAAAACTGCGTGCAAAGAACCGCTCCATTCATTCGAACCCAAATAGAAACTGAAGAAGGAATGTTGTCTACCTTCTTGCTCTTTCGTGTCTCTCGGTTCACACACCCAAGAATGCACGCAATCATCTGCTCCCGTCTTTGACTTCGATCCGCACGTAGGACCCATCCGCCATTCCATCCCGCAGCTCGATCTCAGCCGCATTCGAGACCTAATGCACACGATTGCTCTCGCAATCCGACCCGATCACCCTCTCATGTTTCATCTCCGACCCCTCAGCCGCATAAGAGACCCAACATGATCTACCCTAGTCCAAGTGCACGACTATGCGTCCAACACTCTCTTTCGTCCGTACCATCCCTCTCGTCTCCCTCAACCGCAAGCATAAGACCCAATTGACCTCGTTGCTGGCTCTCCATGCCCATTCGATCTCTCCTTCACGCACGCAGACGCCCGCGAACCCTCCCAACTCGAGCCATCTCTCATTCACTTGATTCTGCATGTAGGAAGTCACGCCCCACGTACTCGACCGACCCGACCCAGTCTCCTGCTCTCGCCGACCAAGTTTCCTGCTCCCGCTGACCCGGCATACCTGCGACTGATCTCGCTGCCGGATCCAACCACCAATTCTCCATCTATCTATATATATTTATGTATATTATTATATAAAAAAAGAACAGGTATACATTTTCTTTCCTGCTTGCTTAAACAACATGTATTGAAGACTTGTGCTGTTGTATCTTTGATCCGGCTAGGAGAAGACCAAAGAAGCTAGACCTATGCTGTTGTATATTTGATCCGATTAAGAGAAATGAATATACGAAGACCTCGCGCCGTCGTATCTTTGATCTAGTCGGGAAAATTGAAAGGCAAGTGCCTCCCTGACCTCCCTTCGTGGGGAAGGGAGCTTGGGAGGTTGCCAGATTTTTAAATGTCAAAGGACTCTATTTATTGAATAAGAATAAAAAAGTATTTAAAATAATAAAATAAAAATGGGAAGAAAGACTACTTGATATTGAACATGTGCCTTATAAAATCTCATAGAGAAGTTGTAAGCCCTTTTGAGAATGTTTCTAGGGTTTCCCCTTGAAAGTACAACATAGTGAAATGTTCAATCCAAAGGAGATACAACTTCAAGCAAAACTACTACTAAGACCTCGAAGAATTTGAATATTTTAGGAAATTTAGAAGACATCACTATTGACCTAACCAATAGAGAGGGGGATAACTCACTTGATACAACCAAATCGATGATGGTCGTGTTGAATGTACATCTCAATCAGAGAGGTCAATTCTCAAAGCCTATTAAAATTTCAAAATCTAATATCCACCAAATTCTAAACATTTAAATGAAAATTTGACCACAAAAAATTTAAAAATTAAATCCATCCACACTTTGCAACAGTTTGACGATGATGATAAATTGAAGAATAACTTCAGCTCACAAAGAGCAGATATCTTTTAGAATGTATTACTTTAATTCATTCTCAGTTGATTCATTGCTAGCAAAGACGTGGCAAGTGCCCTCTGATCAGGTGGTTTTACTTCAAAATGGCACAACCATATTATGGTCACGGCCAAAGCCCGTATGTTCCCTAATAGTTAAAATCCCCTTGAGTAATGAAATTATAGGGTGCACAATATGAACCCCCTGTTAACAAAGGTTGACTTAAATTCATCAACTTAGGCAAACATCCACCATGCATTTACAAGATATTCTTGGACGAAGCAATCCTTGGCTGCCGACAAGATTCCTTTTGTCAGGTTGGGTCAACTATTTCCTTTGACTAAGTAGACCAATGATCATAACAGCCCGGGATGACAGAATCATGGGATCTTGATCAGACCTGTCATCATTCATCCATCACCCGTTTTAAGTTTATGGTGATGAATTTCAAATCATGAACTCCAAAATTCAAACCCTAAAATTGTTGATATTATATGCTAGGTAATTATTGCGACCTATTTAATGACTAGCCTTAATCGAAAGTTCTCTCTCGTTATTGGGAGGGGTAATTAAAATAAGGGTGAAATCTATGGGTAGTGTCTTATCTAAAACTTAATATGCTTTCTGAAAATTTACCTCGGAACCTAAATCCGTTAAAACTCTTCCCGTCAATAAAAAAAGGCGCGGAGAGGCCGGGTACGAATTTTCGAAGCCCACATTTATTATTTAATCTTATTTTCAGGTCTTAGTGTGTAATCATCTTCTCCAAGGTGTGTTGGTGCTAATTTTTCCGGTTGTTAAGGATCATGGAAGTTATTGCCAAGATTCCTATGCCATAGTAACTCCCGCCCCATAGACTTTAGGAAGGAAAAAAAAACTTCATCAGGGTTCTGAAGATGTCTCTACATTTATCTGTGTAAACCTTACATCTGATTGTTATATTTCTTGTGTTATTTTGAATATTTTGATTTGTAGACATTTCAACTTTTTTATTTCTTTAAGATTCCTGTATATTTCGACATTGTTGTATTTTGCGTTCTAAAAAAGAGCATCAAGGTTTTAGTAATTCAACATTGCTTAGTATTAGGGGATTTTCTTTCAAAAGCAATATTTATGATATTCATTTAAGTAAATATAAATATAAACAAATTTCCCTTCTAACTGCTACTTTCTGCTGTCAGGTAACTTTTTTTTTTAATTTAAAACCTCAATGGTATTTAATTACTTGCATGCAATACTAGCTGTTTGATAAAATCACTATTGATGCAATCATAATTTCTGTATGTTCATTTTTTTTAATATTGAACATTAGTTTTAATTTAGTTTTATATATTTTTTAGCTATCCAATGATGGGAAAGCATCCAATGATCATGGTAGGTTGTGCTTGGGCTTTGGTAGACCTTTGGTTTGCTCTTGATGGGTCCTTGGGCTGCTGATGGTTCTCGGGTTGGCTTATGGTTCTCGGTTTGCGCTAAAAAAATGAAAAAAGGAGGTGGTGGTTTATTGGAGTTGAGCTTAATTTTTCTAAGTTGCTAGCTCATTAATGTTGAGCTGAAGTTTAGTTCAATCATTGGGATATTTATTGAACTACCTAGCTCATTAATCTAAAAAGGTATGCTCTTAAGACTTGGATTCATTTTGGAGTGGACTTGTCTTTTCTTATCCCCCTTTTCTTCTCTTTTTTCTGTGCTGGGTGATTCCCGTGCTCTATCCCTTGGGTTTTCGAGAATGGCTGTTGGTTTCCTATGCTGGGAAGAATTCCCGTGCCTTTGCCCCTTTGGTTTTTGCGGTTGGCTCCTTGGTTCCGTGCTGGGCTGCTCGGTTCTGCGGTTCCTTGCTTGGTTCCGCAGATTTCTTTTCTCTGTTTTGCTGTACCGTTTGGAATTTGTATTGAGGCTGTTGGCCTTTCATTTCCCTTAATTTTATTGGCTTATTGGGTGGTGCTTTGGCTATTGTGTTCTCCTCTCTTGCCTATATATTGAAGATGTTTTTTGAGGGGAAAGGTTGTTGAACATTGTTGAGCTTTGTCTCTTTAAAAATCGGAGGGTTTTCTTCTTCTTGGAAAAGCTTGAGAGCTTTGTCCACTACATCTCCTCTATTTCGTTTGGGCTTCTTACCTCTTTCTTCTCTACGCAAGTTTCATTCCATTTGTATCATTCTTCTTGAGCTGAGGTGGTTTTGATGTAGAACAATATCGGAATTGCACGGAGACATAATTAAAACAACTGAGTAAGTACGTCAATATAAAGATTAACGAGTCATAATTAATGATTTAAAGAGATCTTAGTTGCAGAATTGCTTAGGCATTGTTACAAGCTCATTAGGCAAAACAATTTAAAACAATAACAAACATGCGAGTAATGGCGAATGCATTTTAACAATAATCCGAGGGTTAATATTTAGAAAAATCACCTTGAGTTTCCCTCACTCAAGCTCTCTTGCGGTTAACAGGAGAAAGATATTAGCAACACTTAATGTGATCACCACGAGGAAGAGGGAGCTTACAATACTGTCCGCGGGAAAGCTATTCGGAGCTGAAGGAGTTGATGAACAGTGCAATGGTGTATTCCGGAGGGTTTCGCAGCAATTCTTCTTACTAGCGTGATTGGGACAACAATCTGTCAATATCCAAAAATTCTGGACAGCAAATGAGACCGTTCAGCAACCTGGACATCAAACTACCTTGCTGAAAATTGCTGGACAGCAATCCTGTGAGGTGGACAGAACTCTGGGTAGCAGTTACGGGAAGACTAAGGCTGTTGGACAGCTAGCCGTGGCCTTCAAGTGGTGCAGGACAGCAGGTTGTCCCCTCAGAAATTCTGGGACAGCAGTTTAGACAGCAGAGACAACAATTTTGTCTTGTAGAAAACTCGGGACAGCCACTTGGAGGGCTTGGGAAGGTCCTGAGCAGCAGCCACAAAGTACTTGACTTTCTGGATAGGAATCTACTTCCCCCAGAAGAAAAAAATAGCGAGGTGTTTGCTGGAAATGGGGACCAACCAGCAGAGGTTCCCTGGAGGATGAGAGGGAGGCGTGGAGGAGAAGGCTTGGGGGTGGCGGTCCGGTTTTGGAGGGGTGATGGGGAAACGGGGATGAGAAAAAAAAATCTGTATTTAAATTTCAAATTTTCATTAAGGCGAATGGTTAATTTGAAATTCAAATTAACCTTAATTAAGGGAGTAATGGGGAAGGGGGGCCGGCGGTTATGATGGGGGTTAAGGGGGATTTAAATGGTGCTTAGGTGGCAAAGTGGAGAGAGGAGGGAGGGAGAGAGGGGCCGGCCCTATGGGGGTTTAATTTTGTGTTTAATGAAATGAGAGTGGGGCCCATGTGATTGAGTAAAGCCATTAATTCAAATTCTGAATTAATTGCAGATTTGATGAGGTGTAAAAAAGTTTCCTAATTGAATTCCATCATTAAGGAGAGATTTAAATTCAAATTTCAATTTGAATTTCGAAACCGAAATCTCCTAAATGATAGGGGACGAATTAGGAAAGTAATGAAAGCTGAATTGAATTTGTGAAGTCCAAATCCATGGCTGATTTGGAGTGGCCGGCAGTGGGGAATTCCCTGGATTGACCGGCGGGTCAAGGGGGAAATTGGGACGGGTGGAGGAGATGGAACGGGTGGCCGGCGGAGGGAAGGATGGGTGGGATATGAGGTTTAACGGCAAGGAAGGGGTGGGATTGGTGGTTTGCCGATCAAGTGGTGGGGTGTTGGAGGAAAGCCGGCGGCTAAGGGAGGAGGGAAGAAGGAGAAAAATAGAAAGAGAAATAACAAAAACCAAGAGCTCCACCAAGGGGCTGTTGGGTATTGCGTTGGGCCTCTCCTAGGCTTCCTCACTTGAGAACTCACAAAGAGAACTCTAGAACTCACAAAGAGATTCAAAACCAAAATTTTCATTAACAATCATCATCCTCATTACATAAGAAATGACCATATATATAGGCCTCAAAATGACAAAGGAAACGAAAGACTAAAATGCCCCTTGGGCTACAATAGAGACCAGACACCCATAAGGGAAAAAACGGAAAACTGAAAGAAATAAAATAAACTATTACAAAAAAGATTCAAAATAAAACTCCTGATCGGGTCGTTGATCTCCGGCGTCTCCGATGGTACACGTGTCAAAATCGCTGACGATGTCCTCATCAGGTTTGTTGGCTGATTTGGGAGCATTTGCTGGAGGAGTTTGGTTTGGACGTTTGGACCTTCTTGCTGTGGTGGACCATCGGTTTGCTAGCCCTAAGCACATACTTTACTTAACATACATTTCGATGCATGTGAGGAAAACGTTCTGTCGGTTGTTCTGAGGATAGCGACTTTTTTTTTAATTTCTTTTGTTTCTCTTGACTTCTCTTCTAGTTTTTGTTCGTCGGTTTTTGTGCTAATAGATGATTGCTACTATTTGAATCGAGTTTGATTATAGTTTTGCCCATTGTTCTCCTTGTTTGGCTTTTCTAATTTAGTGTGCTTGCATCAACTATCAAGCTAGGATTCCATACATTTTTGTTTTATCCTGATAGAAGTTTTAGTTAATCTAAAAGATTGGTGTTGGCTCAAGAAAAAACGGCGCGTCGGCATGAATCCCGCTTTGCAGCTGTAGGATCCCATTCTCCTTAAGTTAGATTGTAATTACCAGATTTTCCCTGAGGGTAGTGTCAGGGTTTAATTAGATTTTGGTTATTACTTCTCATGAGCACAAGCACTCATAGTTAATTACCCCTCTTAACACGTAAGAGAGAACTCTCGATTTAGTATGAATAAATTGTAGATCTTTTAGTCTCAATTGTGGGAAAAATGGAGGTAAACCCAATCAATATCCCATGATTCTGTCGTCCCGGACACACCTTAGATTTCAATCTACTAATATTAATAATCCTTGATCGTAGTGTCCAAGTAATCTGATTAGAAGTTATGGGTTGCCTTCATTCATGGATCTTGAGTAGACTGAGGTGGTTAGATGTGGGTTTTAGTTTTATTGGATTATTTGGGTTTACATCCATTAGAATACCCAATAGTTTGTTTGGTTTGAGATTTATGATTTCATTTAGAAGTTACTGAGAAGTTTGATTTGAAGTTGGTCTTGCAGCTTATCTTGGAAGTAGCTTGGGTGTTTTAATTTGAGTCGGGGATTACGATTTTCATTGAAAGTAACCTGAATGACGGATCTTATGACTTTTATTAGAAGTAGTTCATTTGTGGGTCTTAAAACCTAGCCCTATAAGCTAAGATGCCCAGTTGTTTTGATTTAGTTGAGATTTTTGTGATATTGCATTTTATTTAGAGATTTTGTAAATTGTGGGTCTTACTATTTCACTTAGGATATATAGTTTGAAAATTAGGTACAAGCGGATCAGGGCTATTCGCACATGATGTTGGCGCGAACGGAGATGGTGGGATGTGTGCTGCCCTTGTGTGGGATCGAACTGATGAGAGTAGGGTGTCCGACAGGTTTGGAATTCCAGCGTGGATGGTAAGCAGGTCTGAGCAGGCTATTTCTTCACATGATAGGAGACGTACAGAAAGAAAGATCTGAAGCACACAATGTTCAGAAGAAGAATTCTCAAGAATGCGTAAGTTTCAGTTTTTTGTAGTTCGATTTCAGCGTTCTTTTATAGATCAGATTTGTCGAAGGAAAGTTATCTTGCCAAAATGCTGTGTCATTTGAGCTCATAACCGTATCAGTGGGATCAGACTAGGATCTTGAAGAAACACATCTCTTCAATTTAAAAAAAATTAGTTCTCTTTTTTTTTTTTTAATTTGCCAACAATTGGGTTGATTTTTTTCTTCATTTCAGTGAAGCGTAATTTCAGTGTTAAGAGATGCAATTAAAAAGCATTGCTTCCATAATCGATGGCATCTTCTTTGTTTGTATACCATCTAGTACCATATTCTTCATGGAATGCATCTCAATAGGTATTTGAAATAGATAATGGATAATGTGCTAATAAATGGCAATAATATTACCATAATGTCAGGGAGAATTTCTTGAATAGACTAGTCAAAATCTGGAGTGGGGATGAGCTAGAGTTTATATGTAAACGATCAGCTTTTCCATCCTGTAGAGGATAACTGTCACGACCCGGCCCGGATGCTCGATCTAACGAGGCGGGTACGAAAAGTCGGACGATAAAATTCATTAAATATGATACTACATCATTCGTGATAAAGAGCCACTAAAAAAAAACACAAAATATATTTTACCTATTGTCATTTGCACCTCGTCTTCTGTAAACATGTTCTTCTCTTTCAACAATTACTTCTTTAGGAACTTACCTGAAACATTTAAACTCGTGGGTTGAGTTTACTAAGTAAACTCAGTGGGTAACTATTTAATAATCATGATGTAGAACAATATCAGAATTGCACGGAGACATAATTAAAACAACTGAGTAAGTACGTCAATATAAAGATTAACGAGTCACAATTAATGATTTAAAGAGATCTTAGTTGCAGAATTGCTTAGGCATTGTTACAAACTCATTAGGCAAAACAATTTAAAACAATAACAAACATGCGAGTAATGGCGAATGCATTTTAACAATAATCCGCGGGTTAATATTTAGAAAAATCACCTTGAGTTTTCCTCACTCAAGCTCTATTGCTGTTAATAGGAGAAAGATATTAGCAACACTTAATGTGATCACCACGAGGAAGATGGAGCTTACAATACTGTCCGCGGGAAAGCTATTCGGAGCTGAAGGAGTTGATGAACAGTGCAAGGGTGTATTCCGGAGGGTTTCGCAGCAATTCTTCTTACTAGCGTGATTGGGACAACAATCTGTCAATATCCAGAAATTCTGGACAGCAAATGAGACCGTTCAGCAACCTTGCTGAAAATTGCTGGACAGCAATCCTGTGAGGTGGACAGAACTCTGGGTAGCGGTTACGGGAAGACTAAGGCTGTTGGACAGCTAGCCGTGGCCTTCAAGTGGTGCAGGACAGCAGGTTGTCCCCTCATAAATTCTGGGACAGCGGTTTAGACAGCAGAGACAACAATTTTGTCTTGTAGAAAACTCGGGACAGCCACTTGGAGGGCTTGGGAAGGTCCTGAGCAGCAGCCACAAAGTGCTGGACTTTCTGGATAGGAATCTACTTCCCCCAGAAGAAAAAAATAGCGAGGTGTTTGCTGGAAATGGGGACCAACCAGCAGAGGTTCCCTGGAGGATGAGAGGGAGGCGTGGAGGAGAAGGCTTGGGGGTGGCGGTCCGGTTTTGGAGGGGTGATGGGGAAACGGGGATGAGAAAAAAAAAATCTGTATTTAAATATTCAAATTTTCATTAAGGCGAATGGTTAATTTGAAATTCAAATTAACCTTAATTAAGGGAGTAATGGGGAAGGAGGGATGGGGGGTTAAGGGGGATTTAAATGGTGCTTAGGTGGCAAAGTGGAGAGAGGAGGGAGGGAGAGAGGGGCCGGCCCTATGGGGGTTTAATTTTGTGTTTAATGAAATGAGTGTGGGGCCCATGTGATTGAGTAAAGCCATTAATTCAAATTCTGAATTAATTGCAGATTTGATGTGTAAAAAAGTTTCCTAATTGAATTCCATCATTTAAGGAGATTTAAATTCAAATTTCAATTTGAATTTTGAAACCGAAATCTCCTAAATGATAGGGGACGAATTAGGAAAGTAATGAAAGCTGAATTGAATTTGAGAAGTCCAAATCCTTGGCTGATTTGGAGTGGCCGGCGGTGGGGAATTCCCTGGATTGACCGGCGGGTCAAGGGGGAAATTGGGACGGGTGGAGGAGATGGAACGGGCGGCCGGCGGAGGGAAGGATGGGTGGGATATGAGGTTTAACGGCAAGGAAGGGGGGGGGGTTGGTGGTTTGCCGATCAAGTGGTGGGGTGTTGGAGGAAGCCGGCGGCTAAGGGAGGAGGGAAGAAGGAGAAAAATAGAAAAGAGAAATAACAAAAACCAAGAGCTCCACCAAGGGGCTGTTGGGTATTGCGTTGGGCCTCTCCTAGGCTTCCTCACTTGAGAAACTCACAAAGAGAACTCTAGAACTCACAAAGAGATCCAAAACCAAAATTTTCATTAACAATCATCATTTTCATTACATAAGAAATGGCCATATATATAGGCCTCAAAATGACAAAGGAAACGAAAGACTAAAATGCCCCTTGGGCTACAATAGAGACCAGACACCCATAAGGGCAAAAACGAAAAACTGAAAGAAATAAAATAAACTATTACAAAAAAGATTCAAAATAAAACTCCTGATCGAGGTCGTTGATCTCCGGCGTCTCCGATGGTACACGTGTCAAAATCGCTGACGATGTCCTCATCAGGTTTGTTGGCTGATTTGGGAGCATTTGCTGGAGGAGTTTGGTTTGGACGTTTGGTCCTTCTTGCTGTGGTGGACCATCGGTTTGCTAGCCCTAAGCACATACTTTACTTAACATACATTTCGATGCATGTGAGGAAAATGTTCTGTCGGTTGTTCTGAGGATAGCGACTTTTTTTTTAATTTCTTTTGTTTCTCTTGACTTCTCTTCTAGTTTTTGTTCATCGGTTTTTGTGCTAATAGATGATTGCTACTATTTGAATCGAGTTTGGTTATAGTTTTGCCCATTGTTCTCCTTGTTTGGCTTTTCTAATTTAGTGTGCTTGCATCAACTATCAAGCTAGGATTCCATACATTTTTGTTTTATCCTGATAGAAGTTTTAGTTAATTTAAAAGATTGGTGTTGGCTCAAGAAAAAATGGCGCGTCGGTATGAATCCCGCTAACGATGTCCTCATCAAATCATTATTATTCTTTAATAGACATCATTTTATTTCTTTACATTAATTCATTCTTTTCAATAATTTACATCTCTAGATAATATCTTTCAAAACAATTTAAAACATTTTATAGCTTTAATATTTCATTCATATTTCTTTTCTTTCTATTTGCTTTGCACAGGAGCACCGTCTCAAAGTACCCTAAGGTACAACCTTTTCCATTTGATTACCTTTTCCATTTTCATATCATTTTTCATTTCCATAACCTTTTCCTTTTCCTTTTTCGTGCACGAGTACGGCATCCCCAGCCAGTACCATAAAGGGGTGAACTTCTGAATTATTCATATATATCATTTTTCCTTTCTTTTACAATTATCATAACAATTCCATTCTATTTCATATGTCGTTTCTTTTCAATATCTCCTTAATACATACGGTATTTTCTTTTCATTATTCCATTCATTTGTTTCTCATTAGAATAATACTTACAATCATTAGGTATTTAATCTTTCAACTCTTCATATGTAGTAGTCTTTAAGATAAAACTTTGAAAGTAATATTGTAATACAGACTATTTTATCATACTAAAAGAAAATGCTAAATTTTGAATTTTATAATCATAATTACCCACTTTGAACTTTTCAGGCCTTCGACGAAGGGTGATACCTCGAACCTCTCTCCAAATCTCTATCATCAAGAAATAAAGTTTTCATGAATTTGCTTTATCAAATAAAACTCAAGAATAGTTTCATGATAGAAATTTCTTACAATGGGATTTTCCAAATCTCCAAAAATCCTTCTTCCCCTTCCAAAAATTCTCTCTCTTGCTTCAATTCTCTTCCTCTACCTTTAAGAAATATTTTGTTCACTTTAAATGAAGTAAACGAGAGAAATTTATACAAAAAAAAAATCTGGAAGAAAATTCTACAAACCTTTCTCCTTCTTTCTCTCGACCGTTTCTTTCGTTCTTCAATCTCTCCCAAAATAACACTCCGATAACTATAAGAATGAAAAGGAATTACTATTTCTTACCCTTGAAGATAATCACTTGCTAAAATCGGAGAAAAGAAAAACCTACCTTGTTCTTACGAACGAAGTCGTCGCCGCCTTCTCTGTTTCGTGCGAAAGGTCTGTAGCGACCCTCTGTTGGGTCGCGGCTAATAATAGAAGGCTGGCCGGTTCGGTTGAACCGGCCAAGCCAAACCAGTTATTACAATAACCTTTATTTTTATATAACACTATTTTGTTAAGTAGTTCTCCCTCATAAAATGCCTAGATATACAAAAACTTCAAAAGGGATGGTGGAATTGTTGAAGAAGAATAGTAGGAAATTTTTATTACTATACTTTCTATAAGATTAATGAATATTGGACTTAGAAAAAATATTTTAATTGTATTGCATTCGCTTGCAGATCTGTATTTAAATAGTTCTATAAAATATAAAATATATTCTCATTTCATAATTGACCTTAATTATTCTAATTTTGGGGTTGGCTTTTTGAATTCTCATTTTTCATTCATTCTTTGTTGAGCTCAACAAGAAGTATTAAACCTATGTCACAAAGTCTTTGAACTGCTATCCATATTATCGTAGGCCCAACCTGTTCCTTCTCAATCATTTTGCACTAATTTTAACTACTTGTCTAATGGATGCATTTTTCTCCCTTCGATGTATATGTTCATACCATTTCAGTCTATTTTTCAATATCTTTTTTTTAATTATTTTTTAATTATTTTTTTTCTATTTTTCAATATCTTATCTCCAATATACTCTCTCCTAGACATTTAATTTAGTCATTCTCAAATTTAACCTTCCTAGTTTTTTCATGCATCCATTTTAATATTGTCATTTCTACCACACTTAACTTAGTTAAACATCTTTTCTATTGCCAAAACTCGTGTCCATATAATATAGAAAACCTATTTGCAATTTTCTAAAATTCACCATTCTGTCTTCATGATGTTCTCTTATTGCATGGTACTTTGGAAGCATTTTATCATTGTAATCACCCAACTATAACTATAGAAGTTATATCATCATTTATATCCCCTTTTTTGTATATAGATCTAAAATATTCAAATTTTTCACACCTAGTTATCCCTTTATCATCAAACAATATTGATTGATACTTGTTAATATCCCATACTCTAAAATTGCGTATTGTATACTTGATCTTTATTCTAATAATCCTAATCCTTTTATGCTCTAAACATTTTTTGCATTTTGTTTCAATGGCATTCTATTAATTGTTTTTCTCTAATTTGCTTGACCTCATGGTTCAATTATAAAGGCTACATTTGAAGCGTTCATTGGAATACACGATGATGTTGCAACTTCTCAAGTTAAACTTTTTGGGGACCATTTGCAGGTATACTTCTTTTAACATTAGAATGTACTTTCTGTTTATAGATACTGAATCGAATGGTGAAACCAGCTTTTGCAACAAAATCTTCCACTGGATGACATCTATAAAACAGGAGATGTTGTTGCTGCTCCAATCCGTGTAATAAAGCTTATCTACAATGCCGGGGTGAGTCTTATGTTTCTTTTTTTCCTGAATAAATGGCCCCTTATATTTTTTATGTCTTTTTATTTATGCATATGTGGGAAACAATCTCATACTTAGGTTGAGGAAATCATACTTCATTCAATGGTGCCTATCTCTGTGCTTATTTTCCTGATAGAATAGCTTCTTTATTATCATAGAATGAAGTGATGGTGCATTTATCTGTGGATGCAAGAAAAGCATCAGTTGTACTGATCTGCACTCCAACTGTTGTTGTCATCTTCATTAGCACCCCATTTCCATTCATTCCTGTTGAGAGCACAAAGATAAGTTAGTGCTACACACCAACTATTGTATACAATTCAAGTTTCATTAGTTTCATCAGACATTGGTTCATTAGGCTTCAACAAGATATGATAGTGCAAAATAAAATTTATGCTGAACTATTTTCAAATAAATTAATTTTCTAAATTAAATTGAGAATCTTACTTAATTGACGATATTGACAATCAACCCTTGGATAGATAATTTTATTACGGTCACCTCGAAACTTCTTTTGCTTGTAAACAATCTATGAAAATCATTTTTTTAAAAATTTATGGCATCTTCCAACTTACAACTTAAATACAAATCAAACTAAGCCCAAAATAATTTTTTACCTCAAAATAATCTCTTCTCATATAAGCATCAACACCTAGTATCTCAAATTTAAATCATGTTGCGCAATAATCGAGAGAAGGGAGAGTGCTTCATCCCATGGCCTTTGCGTTCGATCTAGAGAGACTGTCGACTCATGAATATCATATGGGGGAGCCGATCGAAAGAGATGAACGTAAACACAATCAATTTCATATATTAAAACACTCTCAAAGATAAGCAAATAGTTGAAAAACTCAAAAGTTCAAAACCTTACCTTTTTTCAATCTGGTTTGAACTAGTGGAACTGAATGCTTAGCGTGTATCTGTCACATAGAATGTGGTGGAAAGGTCTAATGCAGAAGCATAATACAAGGTATGGTCTTAGGAATATGTGAGCTACTATGAATCAAGATGATTCTAGAAGACCTAAGGATCAAGTGGGAAGGACTCATTAAGCTACACTATGGCAAAAAATCAACAAGTATAGCTCACGATCTAGTTCAGCATAATAGGACCAAGCATATAAAAGTGGATAGATATTTCATAAAAGAGAAATTAGATAGTGGTCTTATATGTATTTACCATGTCTCATCAAAATACCAGCTTGCAGACATTCTTATCAAGGGATTTGATAACTCTACCTTCCTGGGACTAATTACCAAGTTGGGAATCAAAAGATCAGCTTTGGTACTTGATCTCACAGTTAGGATGGGCATCAGTGGGAGGCTCACTTGGATCACGCCGATCTCCTTCCATATTTAGGTGGCTGATCTAGAAAGGATTATATTATGGCAATTATGCATGTTTCTGTAATTATTTGTTTCTTTATTAAGATATCTTGTATAAATCTATAAATAGGGATATTTTTGTTCAATAAAATTAAGCATTTTCCTTTTCCAATTCTCTGAATTTAACATAAGCGATATTTATGCTTATAGGGATATGTTATTATCTTTATAATATAGAGTTTATGGTTATTTGGTTCTCTCTTGCCATTCAAGTGGACAAGTAGGGCTATGAATTTGGCTTGAATATTACTCGGTTATTGAATTTGATTGGCTTTTGACTAGGGGGTTGTTTGGTTGGCTGAAAAAGGAATGCAATGCAAAAGGAATACTTTGTAGTTGTTTTGATAAATGTAAAGTAAATGCAGGTAAATGCTTTTTTTGTTTGGTTGAAAATAATGAATGTGGTGGTGTTCGGCGGGCGGCAGCGGTGGCGGCGGGCAGCAGCGGCAGCGGTGGCGGGGAGTCAGCGATGATGGGCGGGCGAGCGGGGGCAAATGGTGGGTTGCCGGTGGCGGGGGCACCGGGGGGGGGGGGGGCAGTGCTCAAGCAATGAGCAAGCGGCTTAAAGTGTTATCCCCCAAAATTGGGGGAGAACGTTTTACCTCAAATTTGAATTAGAATGAAATACACTACATTTATTATATTTTACCTTGGATTTATTTTTCACCCAACCAAATACCAAAAAGTGAAAAAGCAAAAGCATAAAGCATATTTACTTTTCCTCCAACCAAACAGCTGTCGGGCAAACTTTCTCAATATTGGATCAATATGTATTTGCTTGTATGTATATGCACATTTTTTGCCTGCACTCATATTTTAATAAATCTATATATGCCTCTATTCTTATATATATATATATATATATATATATATATATATATATATATATATATATATATATATATATATATATATATATGTGTGTGTGTGTGTGGGTATTATGTTTGTAAGTTGGACTAAGATTTTTTCTTTTGAGTTTGAAACTAGATAGTAATTGTTGCCTGATTGAAACTTAACTCATAGCTAAGCAGTTTTGTCTTGCTAAGCTAGATTGGATCAAGCTAGTCTATAATCAAATTTAGCTCAGCTTGAGATTGCTTGAAATGACTTTATTGATCTTGAATTTGGGTGGGATCGGCTTGAGTACGAATCACCAGCACTTGTTTATGTGCTCATAGTGAATCACATTGGTTGACTAATTTGTTCATTGCATTCATAGGCCCATGTACCGGTGCCTTGGTTAACAATTATTCCGTTATCATCTACTTGTTACTTGAAAGAAGATGCGTTTGGCATGACATTATAACTTTGGTTTTGTTCCAAATATTTTTGTTATTGTCTACACCAAACGATCTCGCACGAATACTTGCAATTACAACCTGAACTGAAGAACTATTTCATTAACTGCAGGATGTGAAAGGCCCTCAAACTGTAGCTTTTAATTTACCAAATGATGAACGTATTGTTAATGAGCGTGGAACAGCAATGGTCATGCTCAAGAATATCTCTCAAGCCAAGTTTGTATTCACTTCACAGCCGTGTTTGACATTTTTAGTTTCTTAGATTTTCAATTTATCAAAAGTTTAAAAATCTGAGCATTTATAAGATATGTATTTTTCAGATTTAATCATATTCTCCAACCCATTGCCAATATCTGTATTAACAAGGAGCAGAAGGAATACATTGACTTTGAGTCTTTCTTTACTCACACAATTTGCCATGAGTGTTGTCATGGTATTGGACCTCAAACTATTTATCTTCCAAGCGGCCAAAAGTCAACTGTCAGATTGGTATGAATTGGATTATGATGTTAAGTTTATATGTTTATGAACATAGCACATGTCAAATGAATCATTTTCTTGTGTAAATGCCGCAATTGCTACTTGAAAATCTTTTTAATTTTAGTATGCCTTGTTTAACTTTTCAGTCGTGTTTTGTGCTGCCTAAAAATGCTGCTCTGTTATAATTATCAGTTAAATCTTGAATGATCATTTAGAAGTATAATTTATATGAAGTGGTATTATGATTCTTTTGGGAATCTCATGCTTGCTTAATCATGTTTGAAGTCCCCTTAGCCTTGTTGAAATCCCCTTAGCCTTGATATTTGAAAATTAATGGAATTAATATATATTATGATTCATAGGAAGATAAATATTCTGTGCATTCAGGAAACTAAATGAGTTTGAGAGAAGGCTAAGGAGATTGATAGTTTAGGATATAAACTATGATATTTGGGTTAGAGTCGTACTAGAAATAGTGTATGTGTGATTATAGATAAGAATTTGAAGGATAATGTTATAAAAATTGACATAATTGAAAATAAAATTATAGCTTTAAAGGTTGTTGTTGATGCTAAGATTGTTAATATTATAAGTGCTTATGCTCCTCAAGTAGGTTTGAATATTGGTTCAAAATTAAAATTTTGGAATGACTTAGAAGAATTAAAATAAAAGATGCATCTTAAAGAAAAAAGTTTGTATTGGAGGAGATTTAAATGGACATGTGGGTAGAGAGGTAGATGATTTTAAAAGCATTCATGGTGGCCATGGGTTTGGAATGACAAATGAAGGTGGTAAGATCATATTAGATTTTTCTTTAGCTTATGATTTTTTAATAGCTAATACCTTATTTAAAAAAAGAGATGAGCATCTTATTATTTATAAAAATGGATATAGTAAAACTCGTATTGATTATTTTCTTATAAGAAAATTAGATCGTTTAGATTGCAAAGATTGTAAAGTTATTCTGAGTGAAAACTTGATGCAGGCAAACTAGAAAGAAAGAGTCAATAGAGGAAAACACTAGGACTAGAAGAATAAAACTCGATTCAAACTAGAAAGTTGACATCCAAACAAAACAAAGTTGACATCCAAACAAAACACCAAAACAAATCAAAGTCGAACAAACGAAACAAAGTTTAAAAAATAAAACACTATCCTCAGAACAACCAGCAAGCGATTTCCTCACATGCAACGAAAAGTAGGTAAAATAATATAAGTGCTAAGGGCTTGCAAACCAAGGGTCCACCACAACAACAAGGTCCAACGTCTAACGTCCAACAAAACTCCTCCAGTAAATGTCACCAAATTCTGCCAACAAACACATCCAATAGCTCAAGAAGAAGGATACAAGTGGAGTGGAACTTGTGAAGAGAAGAAGAGGTTAAGACAAAATAGAGAGGAGGAAGAGAGAAATGGAACAAGCTCTCAAGCTTTTCCAAAGTAGAAGAAACCCTCAGGTTTTGTAGAGACTTTGCTCAAATATTCAACAACCTTCTCATGTCAAAAACATCTTCAATTTATAAGACAAAAGGGGGCAGCCAACAGCCATATCACCTCTAACTGAACCAATCAGAAAAAGACCAGAATTAATTCCACATCAGCACCCAAAAAGGCAACACAGGAAACCGGGTAAAGCAGCCACGGGAAAGGAGCAGACGTCCAAGGAATCAGAACAGCCCATGGGAAGGAAAGCCATGAGGGAAAAATCGAAGAGACACAGGGAAAGGAAAGAGGCAAGAAACCACTTGATGCGGACATCCGACGGTGGATGATATTTAAAGGAAGAGTCGAAGATCGATAGTCGAGATCGCTCCGTTTTATTTTATTTTATTAATTGTATTTTGATTTAATTTTGCATTTTTCCTTTTTTACCATTTTATTTAAGAGTTTTGTCTTATGTAAGCCCAATAGGCAAATTTGTCTTTTAGTTTCTTTTGAGGCCTATATATAGAGGCTCATTCTCTTGTATTAGAGATGATTGAATTATAATAAAAATTTGTGTTTTTGCACTTTTGTTCTTTGGGAAGAACGTTAGTGAAATCTCTATGGGAGGGAATCAGAGTCTCCACTAGCCGCAGGATGTGTCCGGGCTCGTGGCTTGAAGTCCCTTGGTGAAGGGCATCGTTTCACCCGTCGCCCGCAGGATGTGTCCGAGCTCACGGTTCTATCCTTTTGTTTCTTTCTTTTGTTTCTCCTTATTTTTCCTGACCGTCACCTCCCCCTAGCCCCACTTCCCTCCAAAAATTCCTCTTTCCTTAGGTTGCCATTAATTTGGAGAGATTTTAAATTCAAATTAATCTAATTTGAATTTCAAATCCATCCAAACTCCCTCTTGATTACCTTCCTAAATTAGATTTTGTTAATTTGGAAAGTCATTCAATTTTGAATTCAAATAATTTAAATTTCAAAACATTTCCAATTTAATAAATTCTTCATTAGGGAGCCTCCTCCAATTACTCCCATTCTAAAATTAATTTTAGATTTAATTCCCCTAATCTCATTTAATGCTTGATCCACATACATCGAATGTGGACATTATCTTTCCTCCACCTATGGCCGGCCCCTCCCCTTTCCATATTCTCTCCTCAATTAATTCTCCATCCCACCAATTAAGGCCATTAACCCCTCTTTCTCTTGATTGGAGCCAATCTCGCTTTGATAGCCTACTTTTCTAAAATATTCTAGATAATTTTGGAAAGATAATCAATTTGATTTGAATTCAAATTCAAATTTCAAATTCTTTTCTAAATATCTATGGTTAAATTAGGAAACTCCTTAAATCAATCCCAATCAATTTCAAATTAAATTAGAGTAATTATCTCTTTCTAAGATTGAAATTCAATTTAGGAGAGCATTAACTCCACCAATGCACTCCCCAAACCCATGCATGCCGCCAGTTTTCCCTCCCCCCTAGAATTAGAAATTCATATGACCCCCCCCCCCCCCCCCCACCTTCTCGTTCTACATCAGTTTGGTATCAGAGCATGGTTGTCCGGGATGCGAACTCGACAGAGTCGAGCTCTTTTCCACCCCAGGAGAATGATGCGGACATCCGACGGTGGACGATATTCAAAGGAAGAGTCGAAGATCGACGGTCAAGATCACTCCGTTTTATTTTAGTTTATTAATTGTATTTTGATTTAATTTTGCAATTTTCTTTTTTTATCATTTTATTTAAGATTTTTGTCTTATGTAAGCCTAATGGGCATATTTGTCTTTTAGTTTCTTTTGAGACCTATATAGAGGTCCCTTCTGTTGTATTAGGGATGATGAAATTATAATAAAAATTTGTGTTTTTTGCACTTTTATTCTTTGAGAAGAACGTTAGTGAAATCCCTACGGGAGGGAATTAGAGTCTCCACCAGCCGCAGGATGTGTTCGGGCTCGTGGCTTGAAGTCCCTTGGTAAATAATACACATTAACTGTTGGCAAGTTATGCATCATATAGTTGTTTCTAATATTTCTTGAATTGTGGACGATGCATCATATATATCATAATCCTGTTATGTGATTTCATCGCTAAATTGTTGCATTTGATGAAGGCTCCTTTATTTGTGTTTTGATGTTGACCACAGAGCGTTGCCACATTTATTGTATCTCTATCTTATGTTGTACAAGATAGATGAATTCATAGGCTTCATTGTCTGCAAGGTCTGATATATTTGCTTGTATGTTGATGGGTCTCCTACAGCAGTTCATAAGAGATTGTTGATATGTTTTTGTCTCAAAAAAAAAAAATCAAATAAGAATTTTTTTACTTGCTCTCTACCACCGCACGCCCTCGACACGGCTCGCACGTCGCATGTCGAGATCGCTCCCACGATCTCTGGGCGTCATTAAAGAGACGAAGAGAAGAGGCCTTCGGCTTCTTTCTCTCGTTCCGACTCTCCTCACCGCTCTCTTGCTCTCGCTCACTACGATCGAAACTTTCTCCCTCTAGATGCTTCTTCTCCAGCTCCTTCGTGGATTTTTGACTTCTCTCCTCTGTCGACTTTCCCTTCCCGTCGAACTGGAAGTTACGACACTTTGATCGGAAGCACGACCAAAGCTCGCTCATTGTGAAGCTTTGGCTCCCTTCGTGGCTCGACGACTTCGCTCCTCTCCGACTTTCCTTCCTGCCTGGATCGGAGGTTACGACAATTTGATCGCAAGCCAGGATGGCGTCTCGTGGCTGTGAAGGGACCCTCTCCCTTTCGTGCCGCTGCTTCGGCACCTCTGTGGCTGTTTGACGTCGCTCCCTTCGACGACTTTCCCCTGTTGTCAGATCGAAGGCTGCAACATTTTAATCGAAACAACAACGGGCGCTCGCTCGCCGTGAAGTTAACTTCTTCCCTTTAGCGTGCCACTCCAGCTTCCCCTTTGCTGTCTGACTTCGCTCAGCACGACGATGTTCCCTTCTTACCTGATCGCAAGCAAGATCGAGAGCTCTCTGGCCGTAAAGGTAAATCTCCCTTTTGGGAGCCTCTTTCGGCCAAAATCCTGTATACCCGCCGAACAAGAGGAAGAGATGGGGAGGATTTGTTTTATTTTTATTTATTATTATTATTATTAATTATTTTAATTATTATTTAATTATGATTATAATTAATTGATTAATTATAATTACTTAATATTTAGTAATTAATTATTAATTATAATTATTTGATTAACTATAATTAATTTAAATTAATTATAGTTAACTATTAATTAATTATAATTGGAATTAATTTACTAATGATAATTAATTAATAATTAGTTATTAATTATTAATTATAAATATTTATTAAAAAAAGATATGAATAATAATAAAATAAAAATCTCTCTTGCCTTAGCTCGACATGTTTGTCGGGCCGGTAGACCGCTTATACATGCTTTTCTCTAGCCTGGTGGGAAGGGAACCCGATGTGACACCTACGACGAGGTAGGGGAGCGACCCTCGGTTCCAAATCTTGTCTCGGCATTCGTGGCGCACCAGAAAACAACCTATACATCCTTTTCTCTAGCGTGGTGGGATGGGATCCCGGTGCGGCGCTTACGACGAGACCGGGATATTCATAAGTACTCGCTCGCGGGGAAACAACTGCTTCTCTTTTCCAATAGGTACCGAAGACCCACACATGTCTTTCTCTGGCGTGGTGGGGACAAAGACTTTACACGACCGCGGTGTTCTCGTAAGAGGGCACCTACCATACACGTTTTTCTGTAGCATGGCGGGAGGCCCAGTTTCCGTTGTTTTTCCCCTAAACGGGGAGAGACGTCGGGAGGCTGCCGAAATTTCAGGTGAAATATTACTCTACTCGGGACCTGTTTTGAAATCAAAAAGACATGCAAGGATCTGGACTCCAATAAACAATGAATTGTGGACTTTTGAACTTGATTGAACACGAACAGAGGACTTGTGGACTTAATTCAAAACAAAATTTAAATTATTTCTAAGGTTCACATTCAAATAAAATGAAATCAAATTGAAGCCAAATTCAAATCAATTCAAATATGAAATTGAACTTGCAAGCACCTCTGAAGATTCTAAACAAATATTTGAACTCGAACTGTACAACGTTGAGTGGGACTTGTAAGCTTGATGAATTCAAGTTTGAATGAAACTGAACTGGGACTCAGACACATGCAAAGAACAAAACTTGGATCACACACAAGGAAACTCAAACTACAAGACCTCAATGCATGCAAATAAAGAATTTAGTAGACTCCTACAACAGCCTCTACGATATCTGGTTATTGTACCTGCAAGAATGAAATGCACGGGCGTCCGTCCCATATGTACCATTGGAATCTCCAACACAAGTATCAATGCCTGTAGATTGAGATGGCAATACCGGTATTCAGTAGCAGAGGACCCGCCTTTACAAACAAATGCACTCATCAACCCACCTGAGATTGGTGAAAGGTGGATACAATACTGGTGCAAATGACTCTCCTACGAATATTTTAGGTGGTCATAATGGATACAATGGGTCCTTGCAAATAAACATGCTACTTGTGGATAACAACAGTGGGTATATCATAAGCATAACGAACCACTGTGGACACAAGTACAAGTATCACCTACGACAACGGGGATCAAGATCTTCTCGATCTTGTATTCATGAAGGAAAACAACTCTGGCATCCACAAATATCAAAATATCAAGTCTACTACATTGAAGATCTTAAAAAGAGTCCATTTCAAAGCAATGTCCACGAACTTCAAGAAAAACCCTCCCAAGTGAATGAGAAAGGGGAAGTCAACATCAAGACCGCATCACCACCGAACCTGTAATATCCATGCAAGCGGGCAGAAGGCGTTTACAAATTCTCCCCGGTGAATGAGAAAATGGGAGTCAACATGAAGATGAGGAGATGCCTCATAATATTAAGGCTACAATGCAACGCTACCGGATCTGCAACATCTATACAAGCAGACAGAAGGCGTCTACAATCTACAATACAACGCCATCTGATCTGCAACACTTATGCAAGCAGATAGAATGCGTCTACAATCTACAATACAACGCTACCAGATCCGCAACATTTGTATTAGCGGACAAAAGGCATTTACAAATATTTTCAAAATACCCTTGCATATGCACCGTAATTTGTATACACATAGGTACACAAAAGGGGTAAATATAATCAAATACCCTCATGGGCTCCGACGAGTGTGTTATTGGTACACACGTGACGTCTAGGGATGCTGCGCGGGTCAATAAATTTGAACCCAATCCTCTTAAGCAGATAAGTAGGAGTTGACAATGTTCAATAAATAATTATAAAATGCCCCCAAACACCCGCATGGGCCCCGACGAGCGTGTTATTGGTACACACGTGACGCCTAGGGATGCCGCGCGGGTCAATAAGTGAATTCAAGTTCAAAACCGATCCTTATATACGGGTCGATAGAAGTCGACGGGGTTCGAAAAATCAAACAAGTATACGATGATGGCGACCGGTATATTTGTTTTACTGCATTCATATTAGGTCGTCAATGCCTATAACAATATGAATTCACTAATAAAGGCACAAAGCTTACGAACCCTATTTAAATTGAAATCTATCCATCAATCACTCAAAGCAAAATCCATCCACGCTCCGCAACAGTTTGTCGGGGTGGACAAATTAAAATTTACTTTAGCTCACAAAGTGCCAAATGCCTAGTCGAAAATATCACTAGGATCCATTCTCAAAATAATCTCCTGTTAGTAAGGACGTGGTACGTGCCCTCTAACCGGCGGTTTTGCCGCCAAATGGCACCGCAGGATAAACGGTTATGACTCGGTGCCCTCTGAACCAAGTGGTTTTGCCGACAAATTGCACCACAAAACATCGGTTATGGCCAGCGCCAATACGCCCCTTATTGACATCAAATCCTTGAGATATGAATCAATATGATATAATCGATAGGGCACAAAGCCCTCTGTTAGCTAAGGTGGATTCAAATTTGTCCCCTTAGGCAAATTTTCAATCCAGGTCTACAAGGTCCCCTTGGACGAAGCAACCCATGGCTGCCGACAAGGATCCTTCTGTCAGGTTGGGTCGACTACTTCCTCTGATTAAGTAGACCAGGGACCACGATGGCCCGGGACGACAGAAACATGGGATCTTGATCGGGTCTATCATCCATTCTCCCACCATCCGCTTTAAGTGCAAGGTGGTGAAATTTCTATTTTAAATATCAAATATGCCCAAAATTCCAAACTTTCAAATATTTCCAAATTTAAAACCTATGCTGCTACTATATGCCAGATAACACGTATTCTCTACGTATCTGATTGACGACTAACCTTAATCGAAAGTTCTCTCTCATGATTGGGAGAGGTAATTAACTATAGGGGCTTGCGCCTATAGGAAACCAGAACTTAGATCATAAAGTCCTCACAAAATGAGGGCGAAATCTCTGGGTAGTATCTTATCTACAAACCCATTTGCCTTCCAAAATTTACCCCGAAACTTATTCCGTTAAAACTCCCTCGCCAAAAATAAAAGCAAATACAGCGCGACGGGGAGGCCGGGGCCGAATTTTCGGAGCCCACAGAGATTGATATATTTGCTAGCACGATTAACATAAATGTTGCAATCAATCAATTATGGTTATTCCATGGTTTGCAATGACTATTTGTTTCAACTTATCATCATAACACATGCCATCACTAATCAACATTGAAGTTCCATTTAGCATATAAGCCCCATTGTTTGTAAGGCTCAATACGTTCAACTGCATTTGGATCTCTTATGATGTAAACAAATAGGCATGATGTTTGCATGTAGATTGATTTGCTTGAACGATTCGAGATAATTCCACCTCATAATTCCTTGCTTATATATCTCTTGAAGACTTAGTCTTCATTCACTTACTTATCTCTTGGTGAAATCATTTTATGATTTTCACTTTCAAACATTTAGACTTTAGGTTAAGATTTAGATCATTAATTCAAAGTCGAGTTCTGACTTAAGCTTTAGACCAAGTCCAAAATAAGTCCTCTTCATTGTCATCTGAAGTGTAAGTCCTCTATTGTTAAAAAGTTTGCAAGTTCTTCCTCACTTGATTCAAGTTAAATTCGTGTATAATATGGTTCTGAATCAAATTTTACTTGAGTTCAAATTATGCAAGTTCACTTGAGTCCCAATCAAGTCTTTTGCATGAGTTCAAGTCCGAGTTCAAATAACAAGCTCAAGTTCTATATCCACAAATTTTAGTTCAATGTCAAACTTTACCTTGTTCACTTCAATTTGAATATTCAAAAGTCCAATGTGGTCCGAAATTGATTCAAGTAGTTCAAATTCAATTTTGCAAATTTGTGTTAATTTTTCAAGTTATGGTTCATGTTCACATTATTCCAACTCAAGTTTAAATGTTCAAGTCATGTGCAAGTTTGATATGAATCAAGTCCATGTCCTTTGCAGTCCAAAAGTTTGCAAGTTCAAACTATCCAAAAATTTGTCCAAGTCCTCGATTTCAGTGAAAATTTCGGCAGCCTCCCGACGTCTCCCCCGTTTAGGGGAAAAAGCCAAGAGGCCTACCCCCCACGTTAATAAAGACGTGCACGGTTAGTGTTTGTGAGACACCGCGGCGGTGATTTTTTTATTTTTCATCCACCATGCCAATAAAGGCGTGCATGGGGATTTTAAAAAGCATTTTTTGAAAAAAATACAGTTTGCTTTCCCCCTGCTCGGGGGTACTTATGAGTGACCCCGCCTCGCCGTAGGGTGCCGCATCAGGGTCCCATGCCACCACGCGCAATAAAGGCGTGCATGGGCGATTTTCCAGTCCGCCACGAATATTGAAGTAGGATTTTTAGGTGATTACCCGCCTCGTCGTAGGCGCCGCATCGGGGTCTCATCCCACCACGCGCAATAAAGGCGTGCATGGGCGGTTTTCCGGTCCGCCACAAACTCCGAGGGTGAGAATCTGAATTTGAAAAAATTCGTACCTTCGCAGAGTTGTCGGTGTTGGCACGTGGATCGAGGCGAGCATGAGGAAAGAGATGTATATCTCTTTTATCTTATTTATTATAAGTAATCATAATTAATTATAGCTAATTATAATTAATAATAAATAATTAATTATAATTAATAATGATTAATTATAATTAATATTAATTAATTATAGGTAATTATTAACTATTATAATTAATTAATAAAAAATTAATTATAATAAAAAAATAATTAACTATAAATAATTACTCATGATTAATTAATTTATTATAATTAATAATTAATAATAATTAATTAATTAATTATGATTAATTGATTATAATTATAATATTTAATAATTAATTATAATTAATAATTATAACTATTTAATAGTTCATTATGATTAGTAATAAATTAATAATAATTAACAATTAATTATAAATATAAAACCTGATTAATTATAATTAGTAAAACCTAATTATAATTAATAATGATAAAAAAATATATATCTCTCTTCCTCCTACTCTCTCTGTTTTGGCAAAATTATGGGATTTGGTCGATATAGCGCTTGAAAGGGAGCAATTTACCTTCATAACAGCGTGCTCCCATTCTTGCTTGTGGCCAAAATGTCACGACTTCCGCCCAACAGGAGCGAGCGTCGAAGGGGGCGGAGGAGTCGGAGCTGGCGTCGGGTTAGGGCAGAGGTGGAGGCCGACTAAGTATAGGCCCAAGTGTATATGGGGAGTTCGGCCAGAGAAGAAAGGTAAGAGGAGCTCGACACTTTCTTTCTCTCTCTCTCTCTCTCTCCTCTCTCTCTCTCTCTCTCTCTCTCTCTCTCTCTCTCTCTCTCTCTCTCTCTCTCTATTTCTCTCTGTGGATCGGCACAAGCAGGGGTTCGGAGATGGGTCAGAGGAGAAACGACAGGAGCTATATCGGTTGCTGTGCGGGGTCGGATAGAGGAGAGAATCGAGGACTTTGGCTCAGCTTGGATCGGAGATGAGAGGGGAGGCGGGATTTGAGAAGCAACGAGAGTTTCGTATGCTTGGAAGGAGACGAGTATGGAGTCGGACAGAGGAGGTCGTGGGATTTGCGAATGGAAGAGGGCTCCCGAAGGCTTCATTCAATCGGCTTTTAAAGGCCTCAGAGAGCAGCGATCGAGGCCGGATATGGGTTTCATGGAACATTTTGCGAAGAAGTGATCGTTTCGGCGCCGATTCAACGAGATTTGCGGAGACTTTCGGCGGAGTTCGTGGATCCGCCGGGTACAAGGTATGCATGATTTCCATTTTTAGTATTCTGTATTGAGGTTAATAAATATGCATAATTAAATCAAAAAATATAATTAATAAACTAAGATAAAATGGAGGGATCTCGGCTGTCGATCTTCGTCTCTTCCTTTGATTAATGTCCATCGTCGGATGTCTGCATCAATTATGTTTTGATTGATTTCTTAATTTTTATGAATGATATATAAATTATAATGTCGTGTCCGCGCTATACCGATATCATATATTTTTAATAATCGATGTGTCCCATATCCGTATCGATGCAACATAGGTGATAGAAAAATCTCCCTCAAACTTAAGTGAAAATTCTATAAGATGGTGATGAGACTTGCAATGCTTTATGACGCAGAATGTTGGCCATTAAAAGAGAAGCATAGAATTAAGTGTTGCAGAGATGAAGATGCTCACGTGAATGAATGGCTTTATTCTTAGAGATAGAATTTGAAACGAGCATATACGTGAAAACGTTGGAGTAGCTCCAGTTGCATATAAGATTAGAGAGAGCCGCCTTAGATGGTATGATCACATAAAACATCGACCTTCTAATGACCCAGTGAGGAGTGTAGATGTATTAGATTTGGCCTTTGTTAAGAGAGGTAGTGATAGACTTATAAAGACTTGGTTAAAAAATATTAGAAATGATTTTTTTTTATTAGATTTAAATGAGAATTTGACTCTTAACATGCCAACAATGGAGAAAAATAATTTATTTAGCTGATCCCACGTAGTGGGATAAAGGCTTGATGTTGTTGTTGTTACAAATATTTGTGATGAGAAAGCAACCTGAAACAGTTTTGATCTGTCCCATAATTGTTTCCCTTGTTTATTTTTCTTAAGGAACTTCAAGAACTTCATTCTGCTTTGGAAGAAGCTAAAGCAGATATTGTTGGCCTCTGGGCTCTAAGATTCCTAATCACCCAGGTCAGTAGCTTCCTTGTAACTTTTTCTAATGCTATTTGTCGCTTATTTCGTGTTAAATTCTCATTTCAGTTTGTACATGTGACCGCATTATGCAAATTAGGAGGTTGTTTTATATAATATGTTAGTTAACCATTTAAATTATTCAGAAATTGCTCCCAAGATACCTATGATGAGATCTATGTATGTTTCTTTCCTTGCGGGATGCTTTCGATCTGTACGCTTTGGATTAGAAGAAGCTCATGGGTAAGCATGTTTAACTATTCTGTCCAGTTCAAAATTCTCACACTATGAGTAGTTAACGTTACTAAAGTTGTCATTCATTGAATGAATACAGAAAAGGACAGGCATTGCAATTTACTGGTTATATGACAAAGAAAAGCATTTATTTTGCACTCAGATGGGACTTTTCTCCGTGGATTTTGAAAAGGTGTTTTTCTTTATTTTCTTGATTGCTTTACACGCCTAATCTAATGTGAATGAAAACTCATTCATCGGTTTTTTCAAATGCTATCTTCTTGAAGGTTGAAGCAGCTGTTGAGGACCTCAGCAGGGAAATCTTAACAATTCAAGCCAAAGGTGATAAGGCTAGTGCGAAATCTCTTCTACAAGGATATGCAAAAATGACGCAACCATTGTCTTCTGCATTGGAAAAGCTGGAAAGAGTGCAGGTTAGAGCTCTTCGCTGAGATGCAATTGGATATTAGTTTTTTTATCAATGGCATCCCAGATAAGTACAGCTTATCTTGATAGGATTGTGAACGTGAAATCTGTATTTTTTTTCCCTTTACATGCAAAAAGTTTTGTGGGCTCCGAAAATTCGGCCCCGGCTTCCCCGCCGCGCAATTTCTTTTTTTTTATTCTCGGCGATGAGAGTTTTAACAGAATAAGTTCCGGGGTAAATTTTGGAAGGCATATGAGTTTGTAGATAAGACACTACCCAAAGATTTCGCCCTCATTTTGTGAGGACTTTATGATCTGAGTTATGGTTTCCTATAGGCGCAAGCCCCTATAGTTAATTACCCCTCCCGATCACGAGAGAGAACTTTCGATTAAGGCTAGTCATCAATCAGATACGTAGAGAATACGTGTTATCTGACATATAGTAGCAGCATAGGTTGGATTTTGGAAATTGGGTTTGGATTTGAGAATTTGGAGAGTTTGATATTTAAAATAGAAATTGCACCATCTAGCACTTAAAGCGGATGGTGGAGGAATGGATGATGAGCCCGATCAAGATCCCATGGTTCCGTCGTCCCGGGCCATCGTGGTCCCTGGTCTACTTAGTCAGAGGAGGTAGTCGACCCAACCTGACAGAAGGATCCTTGTCGGCAGCCATGGGTTGCTTCGTCCAAGGGGACCTTGTAGACCGGGGTTGAATGTTTGTCTAAGGGGACAAATTTGAATCCACCTTAGCTAACAGAGGGCTTTGTGCCCTATCGATCATATCTTATTGATTCATATCTCAAGGATTTGATGCCAATAAGGAGCGTATCGGCGCTGGCCATAACCGGTATTTCGTGGTGCCATTTAGCGGCAAAACCACTCGGTTCAGAGGTCGTAACCGTTTATCCTGCGGTGCCATTTGGCGGCAAACCGCCGGTTAGAGGGCACGTACCACGTCCTTACTGGCAGGAGATTGTTTGAGAATGGATCCTAGTGATATTTTCGACTAGGCATTTCGCTCTTTGTGAGCTGAAATAAATTTTAAATTTGTCCACCTCGGCAAACTATTGCGGAGGATGGATGGATTTTGCTTTGAGTGGTTGATGATTTGATTTCAGTTTTAAATATCTTGAAATTTGGAGTTTGTAGAGTTTGGATTCTGATAGACACTTGAGTGGAATTTGAAATATTTGTGAACCCCTCCGGTTGAGATCTTCGTTCAACACGGCCATCATCGGGGTGTTTGGGGTCATTTTTTTGTTAAAGACTTTGAAGGCCTGATATGAATGTATAAAATAAATATTCCGGTTAACTTCGTGATCGTATATTTATCCGATGGTTCGAACCCTGTCTACTCCTATTTATCAACTAAGGAGGATCGGGTTTCATAGGCTTTGTGCCTTTTGTTTAGTGAATTCTTTTGACTGTAGGCCTTGAAGGTCTAATATGAATGTATTGAAACAAATACACTGGTCGCTACAACCGTGTATTCGTTTGAAGGTTCGAACCCTGTCGACTTCTATTGATCTGTATAGAAGGATCAGGTTCGAACTAGAATTCACTTATCGACCCGCGCGGCATCCCTAGGCGTCACGTGTACCAATAACACGCTCGTCGGGGCCCAGATGGGTCAGGATTGAATTTACCCCTTGTGTACCTATGTGTATACAAACTACGGTGCACTTGTGTGGGGGTATTTTGAAATATTTTGTAGTTGTGCGGGTAACAACCATTTGAGTGCGCACAACTTTTGATTTGAGGGCTTATACACGCCTTCTGTCCGCTAGCACGAGTATTGCGGATCCGGTGGCGTTGCGTTGTAGATTGTAGACGCCTTATGTCTGCTTGTATATGTGTTGCATATCCGGTGGCGTTGAGTTGTAGATTGTAGACGCCTTTTGTCTGCTACTCTGCTTGTATAAGTGTTGCGGATCCGGTGGCGTGCATCTTGGTTTTAGGAGGCATCTCTTCATCTTGATGTTGGCTCCCCTTTCTCAATCACCGGGGATGGATTTTTCTGAACTTTGGAGTCAATAACTGCTGGTTTGGAAAGAACTTCTTTCAGGATCTTTGGTGTAGAGGACTTGTCATTTCTGGTATTTGTAGATATCGGAGCTATTTTCTTCCTGAGTATAGGATCAAGAAGAGGCTTTGGAACACCAAGAAGTTTTAGTTCTGATTTATTCAAAACACTTCTTTTCTTCTGCCAGGAGGTATTCTTTTTCGTATATCGAGTTGCTTTTATACCCGGTGTACTTGTAGATTTTGACCATCACTGTTATAGGTGATATCCATACTTGTGTCCACAGTGGTTCGCTATGCTTACGAGGTTCTCACTGTTGTTATCCACAAGTGGTTTGTAGTCATTTGAATCCATATTCATTTCAAATTCCAATTCTGATTTGAGTAGATCCCTCGTTTATTTGTTGACTTAAGTTCAAGTTCCAGGTTCAAGTGCATGTCCACAAGTTCTCTATTTGAGTTCAAGTTTTATGTTCTTTGTGATCCCTCAAGTTCGAATTCACTTGAGTCTACTTGGGTGTTTTGTTCAAGCTCAAAATTCAAGTTCACTTTTTGTTTAAGTCCTCAATATTTTCAAATAGAAATTCGGCAACACTCCGGCGTCGTCCCCGCGTAGGGGGCTGCATCAGAGTGTGTAAGGCCTTCCCGCCTGCCAAGAAAGGCAGTCATGGTAGGTGTCGGGTGACACCGCGGTCGCAGTTCCAATCTCCGCTCGCTAAAAAAAGCGGTCACTGGGTCTTTGAGCACAGGTTTAAAATATGACATTTTCCCGCCTAAAAGCAGTGACGGGTACTTAATTAAATAATTTTGCTACAAATAACAAATTTCCCTGCCTGCTAAGAAAAGCAGTCACGGGTACTTATGTTTTTCCTCGCCCGCTAAAAAAAATTTACTTGTGCAATTTAATTAATCATATTTTTATTTGAAAAACAGTGTATTATGTATACTTCATCATGTTACCGGCAAGTTAATGATGATCCTAGCGAGTTTAGGATGAACCTGCATGTTCACCATATATCTATCATTGTTACGACTCAAACTAAGTTGTCTTGAGTGGCGCAGTCTTTCCTGGAATCGAGTCCTTGTGATATTTGGATGTACTTGGATGTACAACTCTAGTTTGAGAGTACTTAAAGTCAAGCTTGACTTGTAATTATTCGATTTTTAATATAACTTAGGGGGAAAAAAATTGTTTTGGTTCCAAGTTTGTGTGAGCTAGTTTCAGTCTAGTCGTAGAATTCAAATAGTATAGAAATCAGGAGGGAGGTAAAGGAGACAGATATAAGTTATTGCAGATTTTTGGAGTACAGCAAATAAGTTTCAATCTGACAAAAGAAGCTCAATTTGGCTTCGCAAAAAATCCAAGCGCTTATTCAGCATTTAAAGCAGCATGGCGCATCATCAAATTTGCCTTGGGTATTCGGCTTAAAATCAATCATTCCTCGAAGCATGGACATCCAAATATGAGTGCAGCTTATAAGAAACTTTCAATGGGTCGGCCCTAACTTGTTTTTCTCGAGTTAATATATAATCAAGTTGAGATCGGGTTTGGGGCCTAGCGGTCGACGGAAGAAATTCCTTTCATCTCATCCGAGCTCGAATCTCCCAACTGTCCAAATATATATATATATATATATATATATATAATCAAGTTATGGGGAAACTATCAGTCAAAAGTTCATCAAATTTGCTTAGATAAACTTCGAATTTCCTGGCAAGATTTTATCAGTGTTGGTGTAATATCCCTTCACAAAATCAGTTTTTCTGATCTTTTCTTTTTCCAGGTGCCTGTTGACATTGCGCCAACTTTTGGTGTGCTGGATCTTTTATAATGGCTAAATATTGTTCTAATGGTGAGTCGATCATGTTCTTCACAGTGTTATGGCTTTCCAAATAATATTTTCTTCTATAACAGAGGAAACTATAATTCCTGTCTATGAGAATGCCAATTCACAAAAAGTGTGTTTGTTGCAGGTGATTGGAAAGATTTGCGTTTTAATGGCATTTGATTTTGGTATCACACCATTTGTTCTGCAAAAAAAATGTTCTTATGATGCTTTTGGAAGAATTTTATGTTGCAAGCTTGCTGACCTGAAAGTTGCCTTTGATATTATGCTATTCTAAATGCTGGTAGCACCACTATAGGCAAGCAATATAATGTTAACTTGTTTAATCATGCAAATCATCATAATGTCACATATTTTGGAAAATTTTTAGGTATATTCTTTTTGTGTTATGTGTGGTTAGAGGAGATTAAGAATAAATTTGCTAGTATATTTTAAAAAGCAATAAAAAAAACTGTTTAACATGAAGCCTATATGATTAAGAATAAAATGTGCTTAAATGTCTAGATATTTTTATATTCAAATGCATATGCTTAAGATCATTAATTTTCAACTGCATGATATAATTATGATATCAAACTCTAATGGTAGATTTGGTGGATTGGATTATTAGTTTGATTAAATTGATTGAACCAATAATCTCATGACCTAATAATGAGCCATATATTTCTGATACAACTTCAAATTAGCTCAATAATGTTCAAGCTTTGTTACATTTAAATCTGATTCAAAATAAGCTTGTCTTGTTTTCTTTAATTTGACTAAAAACTTGTTCAATTTTAAAATAGTCTGATCTTTTAACCAAATTTACAACTTTCAAACCAGCCTCAATTTAAGCTTAAATTCGATAAATAACACTCAGGTTCTGATCAATCTATAGGTAAACTAATTCTTTTTATAGATATAAGAGTCGAAGCAGTAAAATTACAGGTAATAGGATTTAAGATATTTTCTAAAAATTTGTATTAAAAGAATTTCATCTATATATATTATCAAATTGGATTTGATCCTGAATAAGCCAAGTCTACTATAAGCTTAGCTATTTTATCAAATTGGATTTGGAGACACAGCTCACCTTAATATGTTAATTGAGAGCATTGACTATTAACTAAATGGTGCGTGATGTATATAAAAGTTTATCTTAATTGATTTAAATGTCTCATAAATAAAGTTGGATTTGGAGCGTATTCATATAAATTTATCAAAGAGAGAAAATTAACACAATTGAAATTCAAGTCTACAGAATCAAAATGATTTTGAAAAAAAAAACAACCTATAATTGATTGATATAATGAATTATGTCGCCTGCGCCCCCTCCCAATTATCATGATAACAGGAAAGGATTCAAACTGAATTAGAAACTCTAAAGTTTAAAGTTCATTAGACAAATCCAAGCTGAAGATTATTAGAGAAACTTTGATCTTGTTGTCCGTCTTTTAGCCTGTAACCTCAGCTGTTGTTGACCATGGCAGAAAACAGCATCTGATTTATATCCTCATCAATATCCTTATCATCACCTGAAAAAACAATCAGGATCATAGCACCAGACACCAATATTTCTACAATCAATAAGGAATGTAGTGTTATTACCTGTCCTTGTTTTTAGTTGAAGCTTCCACTCATCAATGATCTGCAAACGATTAGTTATTAATGATATGAATGAAGTTATACTCCTTAAATAAATATACATTAAAAAAAAAATTTATTCTTGTGAACTATATGAGTATATATATGCAAAACTTTCTGAATTTATTCATAAAAATAGATACCTTCTGAGGTAGTAGCCAAGTGGAAGCTAAGAAAGCTACCTGGAGTTCCTGAGGCTGACTAAGGTTTTTTTTTTTTTTTTTTTTTGGACATTTAGGCGAATGAAGGCAAACTCACACATGCATCGCATACATAAAGACTCGAACCCAATGCCTCTTAGTTGGTAGCCTAAGCTTTCAACCAATAGGTCAAGGTGAGCTAACTAAGGTTGACAATTGACAATTTGAAGGATTTCTAAGCCGGTAAACCAGGTTGCCATCTTCATGATTATAGGGTACGTTTTAGGCTTCGTTTGTGACAGCTTTTTTATTGATTCTTAAAACATTTTTCTAGTTTAAAAATTAAAATTTTTATACTAGAAATCTGATTTAAGAAGCAGTAAGAAATCCGTCCCAAACGAAACCTTAGTCTGGCAAACAATAGCTTATGCTATTGGATTAAAATATTAGATTGCATAGAAAGCACAAAAAGGAAACCATTCTTCTATTTAGAAATTTAGTAAAAGTAAATTTTCTTTCAAGAAATCAGGTGACAGCAAAAAGCATTTACATAAAGACCACCATACAGGCAATTAAACATAGCTTTTTGTTAAAAAACTAGTTTTCACAATTGAAAGTTATAATTTAACTTTTAATCAATTTAAGTAGTACAGATTTCTGCATATTGTGAAGTTTGATAGAGACGACAACAAGCTTTCTTTGAGAGTCAACTCAATATAAAAGAAGAAAAGAAATGCAAAACGAAGGTACAACAGAATGGCCAGAAAATAGTTCTACATAGAAATTAACAGAGCTTATTATAAAAAATGGATGCACAATGATATATTAGTAAGACTAGTACCTGATTTAGATTTGTATATGCAATATCATCGGAATCATTTTTAGGTGGAAGACCAGATGATGCCTGTAACCGGTTCAAGGAGTTCCTCTGTGCGGACAGAGAAACCCTTACTTGGTCCATAAGATCCTGAGGATTCAGAAACACATTAGTTCCACGGCTGAAGGTGCATGTAAAAATGAAGTTTCCTGATAAGCTAAAGACAGAACTGGGCGTGACAATGTGAAAAGGATTCAGTTAGTGAGTGCAAACAGTCCAACACTCCCTAATTTTGGCAGATAATTTAAGCGCACGTGAAAATTTACAAATAAGAAGAATTAAATAGTTAGCACTAAATTTAAGGAATCGAGTAACAATTGTGATGCAAAACTTATAGAAAAATTTTGAGCTAAGCACCAATGAAAATGATAAGTGCATGGATTGATGAAGATGGTAAGAAAACTAGAATGAGAGCTGAGTGGAAGGAATTTATTAAGGCCAATTAGAGGGCCGCCAAGTCATGAGTTATTATTGGGTAGTAGTTGCAGGGATGCACACCAATCACTGCACGACGATTGAGAAATTATTGTGCAGACGCCGAACGTCATCCAGAGATCAACCATAATGTGTCACGTCACCCCCGTTCTGCACCGCGGTTTGGTACCGCGCTCGGTACTACTGACGTGGCGCATTTTGGTTGGTCTCCGAACGGTGAACTATGTTCAGCATACGCGCAAAATAATTTCCCTTGCACAGCCACTATTACTCCACTTCCTCTCTTTTTTTTCACAAATTTCTACTTTAAGTATTGTAACTTTTTCTTACTATTATACTTTTCTTTTTTTCACCTATGCCGATATGAGCTGGGAGGAATTAAAATAATGTTGGGGCTGGTTATTTGCTAACTAGTTGAATATGCAAACTATTGATACTCTGTTTTTCTTACACTTCAATACAAGTGTCTACTGCTCCTCTTTTACCACAGCTTATGTGTGATCAGATACTATGCCATAACGGTATTAGAGCCAAGATTGGGTGCAATGTGTGGGCTCCGAAAATTCGGCCCCGGCCTCCGCTCGCGCTTCTTATTTATTCTATTCGGCGATGGAGTTTTAACGGACTAAGTTCCGGGGTAAATTTTGGAAGGCAGATGGGTTTGTAGATAAGACACTACCCAGAGATTTCGCCCTCATTTTGTGAGGACTTTATGATCTGAGTTCTAGTTTCCTATAGGCGCAAGCCCCTATAGTTAATTACCCCTCTCGATCACGAGAGAGAACTTTCGATTAAGGCTAGTCGTCGATCAGATACGTAGAGTGTACGTGTTATCTGGCATATAGTAGCAGTAATGGATTTTGATATTGGTAGAAATTGGATTTGGAAATTGGGTTTGGAAGGGTTTGAAAAGTTTGATATTTAAAAATAGAAATTTCAGCATCGTGCACTTAAAGCGGATGGTGGGGGAATGGATGATAGACCCGATCAAGATCCCATGGTTCCGTCGTCCCGGGCCATCATGGTCCCTGGTCTACTTAGTCAGAGGAGGTAGTCGACCCAACCTGACAGAAGGATCCTTGTCGGCAGCCATGGGTTGCTTCGTCCAAGGGGACCTTGTAGACCGGGGTTGAATGTTTGTCTAAGGGGACAAATTTGAATCCACCTTAGCTAACAGAGGGCTTTGTGCCCTATCGATCATATCATATTGATTCATATCTCAAGGATTTAACGTCATTAAGGAGCGTATTGGCTCTGGCCATAACCGCTATCTGTGGTGCCATTTGGCGGCAAAACCACTCGGTTCAGAGGGCCCCGAGTCATAACCGTTTACCTGCAGTGCCATTTGGCGGCGAAACTGCCGGTTAGAGGACACGTACCACGCTTTTACTGGCAAGAGATTGTTTGAGAATGGATCCTAGTGATATTTTCGACTAGGCATTTCGCTCTTTGTGAGCTGAAGTAATATTTCATATTTGTCCGCCTCAACAAACTGTTGCGGAGGGCGGATGGATTTTTGCTTTAAGTTTTTGATGGATTTATTTCAATTTTAAATATTTTTGGACTTTTGGGATTTTGAGATTTTTGTGGAGTTTTTGGATGGAGCTTGAAAGACATTTGGATATTTGGAATGACATTGGAAATTATTTGGGAACCCCTCCGGTTGAGATCTGCATTCAACACGGCCATCATCGGGGTGTTTGGGGGTCATTTCTTTTTATGGATTGAACGTTGTCAACTCTGTCGGGTTGTCGACAAAGGATCGGGTTTTGTAGGCTTCGTGCCTTTATTAGTGAATTCATATTGTTGTAGGCCTAATATGAATGTTTTAAAGCAAATATACTGGTCACCACAACTTTATATTTGCTTAATGGTTCGAACCCTGTCGACTTCTATTGACCCGTATAGAAGGATCGATTTCGAACCTGAATTTATTTGTCAACCCGCGCAGCATCCCTAGACGTCACGTGTGTACCAATAACACGCTCGTCGGGGCCCATGCGGGTTTTATAATTATTTTTACCCCTTTTAGTGTACCTATGTGTATACAATTTATAGTGCACGTGCAGGGGTATTCTTGGAATAGACGCCTTCTGTCTGCTTGTACGGAGGTTGCAGATCCAGTGGCGTGGCGTAGCAGCTTCTAAATGGAGTTTGTTCGCTACTTCGTACAGGTAGACTGTCGTGCACTACTTGTTGATTTTTGTAGGCGGGTCATAGTGCACTAACTAATCTCCTGCCTTAACCCGTAGGAGGTTGTGTTTGCCGGATTTCACATTCCCTCTGATCTTCTTTACTCATTGAGTTCAATGCATCTGGCAGTAATAGATTCATAGTTCTTGCTTACATTTGAACTGCAAGGTACTACTACATCCATTTTGGTGAGTTGTAATCTCTTGTAGGTGGTAGAAGCATTTGCTCCTTGCAGCGAATTGGGCAGTCGTATTTGCTGGCCATTGAACGGTGATTGATTTTTGGGGTGTCGTAGCATCCACGACTGTTGTAAGCAGATGTATTCATTCTTAGACTGAAATTGACTACAGGATACTGCATTTACTGTAGTCTTTCTGTATCTACTTGTGAGTGGATATTATACATACATTTGATTCGTAGAGAAATTGTATGTATTGCAGATCATTGAGTTGTAAGGAATCGGCGCCTTTGACTGACATTAAGTGGTTGTTGACTATGAAACAATTCAACATCTATCACATATTATTTTCAATCACCTTGGGTTAGACTTCTGTATGAAAGAGAGCTCTCATACATCCGTCTGTAAATGCCTTTGTTTATAAGTGATGAGCCTCCTACAACAGTTCATAAGAAATTGATATATTTGCTTGACACCTAATTATTGTTGCCTTTTAGAGAGTCGTGGTGTTTGTTGCATGACGTCTGTTGCAATTCTTTTGCATTTGCTCGTAGGTGCTCATATATGTAGTGGATTTATACTTCTTGCTCGCATACGAATTATAGGGTATTGCTACATCCACTTTGGTAAATTATCATCCCTCGTTCAATCATTTCATGGATATCAACTTGATTTAGAGAGCTTGAGTCAGTTTAGTTTGATCACTCCTAGCCCCGATTGATGATTCTTATTGAACATACATCTTTTATTCGATCTCAATTGAGTAAGCATGATTGTAGACTGATACTTGGATGATGATCGTTTGCTATTTGATTTCTTGTTTGCATGTAGATTGATTTGCTTGAATGATTCAAAATAATTCCACCTCATCATTCCTTGCTTATATACCTCCTAAAGACTTGGTCTTCATTCACTCACTTATCTTTGATTTCATCATTTTTATGACTTATGACTTTCACTTCCAAACATTTAGACTTTAGGTTAAGATTTAGATCAATAATTCAAAGTCTAGTTCTGACTTGAGCTTAAGACCAAGTCCAAAATGAATCATTTTCATTGTCATCTGGAGTGCAAGTCCGTCTATAATCCAACCCAAGTCTTTTCTTGAGTTCAAATGTTCAAGTCATATGCAAGTTTGATTTAAACTTGAATCAAAGTTTATTATCATTTGATATGAACCAAATCCATGTCCTTTGCAGTCTGTTCAAGTTCTCTGAGTCCTTCTTGCAAGTTCAAGATTGAGTCTTTGTTCAATTCAAATTCTTGCTTGAGTCTAGTCCAATTTCATGTTCTTTTCAATTTTGAACTTGAATTTAATCTTTTATTAATGTCTTTGGAGTTCAATCAAGTCCATGTACGAGTCCCATTTTTGTTCATTTGATGTGCAAATCAAGTCCAAGTACGATCCGTCTTCACCCGAAATTTCGACAGCCTCCCGGCGTCTCCCCCGTTTAGGGGAAAACTACGAGAAAACTGGGCCTTTCCCACCACGCGCAATAAAGGCGTTTATGGGGTCTTTGACGGTACCTGTTTAAAAATGCACAGTTTGCTTTCTCCCCGCTCGAGCGTACTTATGAGTGACCCCGCCTCGTCGTAGGCACCGCACCGGGGTCCCATCCCACCACGCGCAATAAAGGCGTGTATAGGCGGTTTTCCGGTGCGCCACGAACGCCGAAGTAGAGTTTAGGCGATTGCTCGCTTCGTTGTAATCATCAGACCGGCGTCCCATCCCACCACGCGCAATAAAGGCGTGTATAGGAGTTTTTCCGGTCTGCTGCAAACAACGATGCGAGAAATCTGAGTTTAGAGAGTTCGTACCTTCGCGAGCTTTGTCGGTGGCTCGTTTAAAAATGCGCAGTTTGCTTTCTCCCCGCTCGGGGGTACTTATGAGTGATCCCGCCTCGCCGTAGGTGCCGCACCAAGGTCCCTTCCCACCATGTGCAATAAAGACATGTATAGACGGTTTTTCGGTGCGCCACGAACGTCGAAGTAGAGTTTAGGCGATTGCTCGCTTCGTCGTAAGCATCAGACCGGCGTCCCATCCCACCACGCGCAATAAAGGCGTGTATAGGAGTTTTTCCGGTCTGCTGCAAACAACGATGCGAGAAATCTGAGTTTAGAGGATCCGTACCTTCGCGAGTGTTGACCCCTATACCTCAAACCATGCGAGAAAGGACCCCAATTGGTGAACAAAGCGTTACGTACTTTGGCGCCATATATCACTTGAAGGGACAAATGACCTCCGACTGCTAAACGGATGGTATCTTTGCTATCAGAACACTGAATTCTGCTAGGTCGAGGCCCCTTGTAATTGAATCGGATGAAATTGGTCAAAAGAGACAACCGACACCCGAAATTAAAACGCGAGGCTGATCAAACGATGTCAGATCAACAAACAGACTTCTTCATTGTGTTCAGAACATTGCAAATACTCAAAAAACTATATTTTATTTGTTCAATTTGGATCATCCTAATGAGTGACTTGAATTTCGAGACAACGCGTATTTCGAGGAGATTAGGCCTGGACGTCGCTCAGATGACATCCGATCATGAAACGGACTATGCCATTGCGTTTGGAACATCCTCGACATTCAAAATATACATCTTTTGTGATTAATTGGGATCAATCGTAATGGTGACACGGATCCCAAGGTAGTAACACGCATATCGAGGAATTGGGCCCTCAATGTCACCCAAACAATTTCAGATCGACAAACGGACAGTTTCATTGCGTCCGGAACGTCTTCTACATTTAAAATATATATTTTATTTAATGAATTTGGATCATCTAAGATGGTGGCGAATTTCTATGCAATTCAAATATGATATAAAGGGATGCATTACGATGGAAACGAGGCTTTGAAGATGCTCGGATGACGTCCGATCGATAAACAGACAGCGCCATTGCGTCCGGAACGTCGTCGGCATTAAGAGTCTATATTTTATTTGACCAAATTGGATCGTTTGAGGTGGCGTCGTAAATTTCAAAGACGATTCAAATATGTTGCAAAGGCACGCATTTCGAGGGAAATTAGCCTCGACGATGCTCAAAGAAAGTCCGATCGACAAACGGACAGCTACATTGCGTCCGGAACGTCGTCAGCATTAGGGATATACATTTTATTTGATTAAATTGGATCATTCGAGGTGGTGTCACAAATTTTAAAAGCGATTCAATTATGTTGCGAAGGCACGCATTGCGAGGAAAATTAGCCTCGTCGGTGGCGAAATGATCTCCGATCGATGAACGGACTTCGCCACTTCGTCCGGAATGTTGTCAGTGCTTTAAATTGATTGCCAATTTGTCCAAAATAGAATTATGCCGTGACCGATGAGGGTCTTAATACAGCAACGCACATTTCAAGGGAGTTAAACTTTGGCATCATCTAAACGAAGTCCGATCGCAAAATGGACTACGTCATTGCGACCGGAACATCGGCAATACCCTAAATGCACTACCAATTTGTCTAATTTCGACATTTGATTAATTTGACACGCTAAACGGGACAAAAAAAATACACGCAAAACGAGAAAATTACACGAATATCGAGGGATAAAGCATGACAATTAAGAAATTTCACAAAAAAAAAAAGTGATTTTTCAGTATTTAATGACATTACTTATAATAATAGTATGTTATTATTATTTCTGCTAAGGGATTTAACCTAAACTAGCAAGTCAAACAAAATCTCAAATCTGAATTAATACCTTACCTCGTTTGTGTCGAAAATCTCTGCCCAATCCCGTAAATCCCGTTGAGTGAAGACCTCGGATGCTGCTTTTACCTCAGGTCCTCAAGTAATGAATTAAATCTCTTAAAACAAAGGAAAAAAAAGAGGAGGAGCTCATTCGTTCAAGGGCTTCTTCTTCTTTTTCTTACGCAGAGCTCTCACAAAAGCCTCCACCTTTTAAATCTACCATTCACCCATAGAACTCTGTTCCTCCACGTGAAGACCCTCCTCTCTGCTAAGCTAACGGCCGGCTCTTCCCCTCCAGCTCCGACAGCAGACCAAGAAAGCTACCTCTTCCTCTCTGCCTCTCTCACCATCTCTCCTTCCCCTCTGCTATTTCGAACTCCAAGTGACCCCAGCAGCAAGCAAACGAAACTTTCTTCCTCTCCAAAAAAGCCATCCTCACACAGAAGCTTGCTGCGAGCCTCTCGACCTGCAATCCAACCGAAAACTCCACAGGCCGAACTTCTCTATTCTGACCCGTTCAACCTTGCTCTGAAGCCGAACACTTTCAATTCCCTGTGCCGCTCAGCTCTTTCCCCGCCTACTCTTTCTCTTCATTGCATGGACAGTGTTGCTGAGTCAAGCTGCTCGATGGAGCGTCTAGATGAAAAGAAAAATGAAAAAGAGATGGTTCCTGCTCCTCTCCACCTCCTGTCCCATCCCATGCCAGTTTCATCACGAGCTATGGCCATAGTTAGGGCCAGCAATTCTGCTTACTACACCATATGGAAGAAATGGTTGGAGGATCCGTACCATTCAACCTCTAATCCTGGGGGAATCATATAGCTTGGGTTGTCTAAGAACTATCTTTGCATGCATCTTCCATTATGGATCTCTAATACCGAGAAAGCTGCAGCTTCCACAGATCAATCAAAATGCTTAGGAGAAGATGAAGGCCGAGGAGCAGAGGGGAAGAAGTGCCTTTGTCCAGCTTGTGTACTAGATGGGCGACGCTTCGGAGCTTCTGTTTATGAGAATCATCACTGGTGCTGGCAGCAGCGAATGCAGGATTGATCGGAAGGTTGTGACGTGGGATGACTACAACTCAAGGTTCAAATCTATGGGTATTCTTTTGAAGGCCATGAATTTTCTTTTATTCCAGGATGATGTAGGATCCATTGCATCAAAGAACCCAAAAGAACTTGCTGCCCTTCTTGAGCAAATTTCTAGTTCTGATAAGCTATAATAAAAGGGGTACTATGAGGAGTTGGAAGAGTTGAAAGGAACGGCCGAATAAAAATCAGCTCTTGTATACCAAGAAAAGAGAACAACTTCATGGTGCAGAGAGAGAGAGTTTTGAAACTTAGACCAACTTTTATCAAGCTTGGCCAATTATTTTCCAATAAGATCTGATTTGTTCCCTAAGGATTTTGTTCATGAGCTTGCCCAGTTGCAAGATAAGATGCCGACATTCTCTTAAAAATGCAAAAGCATTCATAGAAAATGAGTTGGGTTTGCTAATTAATGTATTATTCAGGAACTTTGAAGATCAACCTCTATAGCTGCAGCCAACCTTGATCAGTGATCAGCTTCGTTCATCTTGCTAAAGAAAAAAAATCCCTAAAGAAGATCTATGACATCATTTAGGGTGGATGGGCATGATCTATGACATCATTTAGGGTGGATGGGCATTAGCGAGATTGATGAGAACCATCCAGTCTTTGGGGACTCCAAGCAAGCATTGGAGCTGCTTATTCAACAGAGAATTTCTTCTCTCAAATCCATTCATCTATTGTTATCATTATTATTAGTTATTACTAATAACTATTACTGTTAGTTATTGATATTAGTATTAATACTAATATAATTATTAGTATTAATATTAATATTAGTGTTTTTTTTTTTAATTTTATTATTATTTTTATTATTTAAAAAAAAAGAGATATGTACAAAAAATAAGAGGAAAAAGAAAGAGAAGATGCCAAAAAAAAAAGAAGAGATGCTTGTTTCAAAAAAAAAAAAAAGAGAGGTGTAGAGGATTTCTCCAAAAAAAAAAAGAGGAGAATGAAAAAGAAGAAATAAAAAAAAGATGAGAAAGAAAAGAAAAATTTTTGTCTCGATTTTCGAACCCTTGTTTGCTCTCGTACCTCGGCATGCGTGTCGAGTCGGTGGTCTGCCTATACACGCTTTTTTTAGCGTGGTAGGAGGGGCAACCGGCGCGACACTCATGACAAGGTAGGCGAGCGATCCTCGGTTCCAAATCTCTTCTTCGGAGTTCGTAGCGCACCGGAAAACCGCCTATACACGCTTTTCTTAGCGTGGTGGGATGGGAACCCGGTGCGACGCGTACGACGAAGGAGGGATACTCATAAGTACCCGCTTGCGGGGAAATAACTGTTTTTCTTGCAAAATATTTTTCAAAAAAAAATACTTTCTTGCAAAAATACTTTTTTTTAATACCCATACACGCTTTTCTTAGCGTGGTGGGGGATCGAAAAAATACACGGCCGCGGTGTCCTCGAAAGGGGGCACCTACCATACACGCTTTTCTTAGCGTGGTGGGAAAGGCCCAGTTTTCCGTAATTTTCCCCTAAACGGGGGAGACGCCGGAAGGCTGCCGAAATTTCGGGTGAACATGATGCTTTATTTGGACTTAAGTGAACTCAAACTCAAGTCATTATTTGAAAAATTTGGACATTAATTTGCATTTGCAAGGACTACAGGGGACTCGAATGAAGGAAAGAGGCTCACATTAAGCCTAAACTATCTTTGAACATATGAAGGACATGCGATATATGACTTGAGCCTATTACTTGAACTCAAACAGAGGACTTGTGGATATGCATTTGATCTTGGTTTGAACCAAGTGAGAGGGACTTTTGGACTTGAAAATGAAATAAAGGGCTTTAATTCAATTTGGACCTAAATGAAAAATACAAAAAGATATGTTATAATTTGAACCTCATAACTTGAACAATAATGAGGACTTAAATCAAAGCTCAATCAAGAAAGCTTGATTAAAACCTAGCTTGAAATTGAATTGAGTTTGAGCTCAAAAAGACCACAAAGAACTTAACTCAAACTTGAATTCGAATTTGGTCTTGGACTCATTTTCAAATAAACAAAAGAGAGCTTAACCCAAACTTGAACTCAAATGAACAATCATAAGGTGCTTGACTTGAATAATGCCATGAAATTTTCAATGGATTATTAAGAAGTCATCACTTCAATTGGAATGAAGAATCTTAATGAGAAAATTTGCAAGAGCTAGTGATTTAATAACAAAGCCTTTGTGTAAGCTTTTGGATCATCATAATGAACTCATTATATGATATTTGATCCATTTTTGAGTAGAAATCAATAGACTTGCAAGTTGTTTGGCAAACTATCCATAAATCAACATGTAAAGTTCTAAATGAATATTAAAGGTGATTCATGAAATATGTGTCAACTAAGTTGCAAATCTCCAATTGGCAATAATACTAATATTGTCACTCACATCACATATCAAATGGTGATGAACTATACTTGAGCTTTGATTTGAATGTTAAGCGAATGAATCTTTTGGGCTCTAACCTAAATGAACGAAGATCAAATGAAATGCTTGTGAGAACATTCGATTGAATATTATGAGTGTTATTTGGTCATTTAAATTCATCCAAGTAAATATTATGCAAGCAAATAGGGATTTATGTATTAATTAATCATAAACCTTAGCACGTTATTTTTGGATTACTATACTTGACTTGAAAGAGTCATGTGGATTGAAGTAAAGATATTGATGGTAATATTAAGTTCACTGCACTTTGTTGTAAATCACATTTGAAGGACAAGAACTTGCAAGCGGAACTTATTTGCAAACAATGAGAAGATTGTGGCTGGAGGATATGATTTGGTCATAAAGTCATGGCTTGAATTATTTTTAGCTTAATAACAAGTTTTCAACATTAATTTATTTCTAAAAAAAATGATCAAGATGGGCATGTATAGTTTGATCATAATATAGATAAATGTTGCAAACCATACGGAGACAATATTGAGGGATTATCTCATATGCATCTATCATTCAAACAAGTACATCACCCTTCTACGAGCTACTACAAAATCTCATCATGAGTACAACACAATGTTTACAAATGAATATATAATATGTGCAACAAAGATCTGCAACACATACGATCTCTCTACGAAGACAGATGTATGTGCCACATGCCACTGATGGGTAGATGTAGAAAAACTTCAGTAAATGCAGTATCCTGAAGTCAATTTCAGTATGAGAAGAAAGACATCTACCTACCTACATGTAGCAGTTGCGGATGCACTGAAAAGACTAAAGACCACAACAAAATGCATGAAGAATATGACAAGTACAAGCTCCTACAATCCAAGACAGGAGATTAGTTAGTGCACTATGATCCGCCTATAAAAATTAATAAATAGTGCATGACAATCCATCTGTACAAAGCAGCGAACAACTCTATTCAGAAGCTGCTACGCCACGCCACCGGATCTGCAACATTTGTACAAGCAGACAGAAGGCGTCTACAATTATTCTAAAATACCCTGCACGTGCACCGTAGTTTGTATACACGTAGGTACACTAAAAGAGGGTAAAAGCAATCATGAAACCCGCATGGGCCCCGGCGAGCGTGCTATATAAATACACGTGATGTTTAGGGATGCTGCGCGGGTTATCAAATTTGAACCCGATCCTCCTAAGAAGATAAAAGGAGTGGACAATGTTCAATTATAAAATACCCCCAAACACCCGCATGGGCCCCGGCGAGCGTGCTATAGAAATACACGTGACGTTTAGGGATGCAGCGCGGGTTATCAAATTTGAACCCGATCCTCCTAAGAAGATAAAAGGAGTGGACAAGGTTCAATTATAAAATACCCCCAAACACCCGCATGGGCCCCGGCGAGCGTGCTATAGAAATACACGTGACGTCTAGGGATGCTGCGCGGGTTATCAAATTTGAACCCGATCCTCCTAAGAAGATAAAAGGAGTGGACAAGGTTCAATTATAAAATACCCCCAAACACTCGCATGGGCCCCGGCGAGCGTGTTATTGGTACACACGTGACGTCTAGGGATGCTGCGCGGGTTGACAAGTGAATCCAGGTTCGAAACTGATCCTCCTATACGGGTCAATAGAAGTCGACAGGGTTCGAACCATTAAGACAATATAAAGTTGTGGCGACCAGTATATTTGCTTTAAAACATTCATATTAGGCCACCAAGGCCTACAACAATATGGATTCACTAATAAAGGCATAAAGTCTACGAAACCCGATCCTCTGTTGACAGCCCGACAGAGTTGACAAGGTTCAATCCATAAAAAAAAAATAATAACCCCCTAACACCCCGATGATGGCCGTGTTGAATGTTTATCTCAACCGGAGGGGTTCACAAACATTTTCAAATGTCTCCCAAATATCCAAATGCCTATCAAAATCCAAAGCTCCACCCAAAATCCAAAAAAATCCAAAAACTCCACAAAAATCTCAAAATCCCAAAATCCAAAAATATTTAAAATATGAAATCCAACCATCCACACTTAAAGCAAAATTCATCCACCCTCCGCAACAGTTTGTCGAGGTGGACAAATTAAAATCAACTTCAGCTCACAAAGAGCGAAATGCCTAGTCAAAAATATCACTAGGATCCATTCTCAAACAATCTCTTGCCAGTAAGGACGTGGTACGAGTCCTATAACCGGCAGTTTCGCCGCCAAATGGCACTGCAGGTAAACGGTTATGACCCGGGGCCCTCTGAACCGAGTGGTTTTGCCGCCAAATGGCACCACAGATAGCGGTTATGGCCAGAGCCAATACGCTCCTTAATGGCGTTAAATCCTTGAGATATGAATCAATAGGATATGATTGACAGGGCACAAAGCCCTCTGTTAGCTAAGGTGGATTCAAATTTGTCCCCTTAGACAAACATTCAACCCCGGTCTACAAGGTACCCTTGGACGAAGCAACCCATGGCTGCCGACAAGGATCCTTCTGTCAGGTTGGGTCGACTACCTCCTCTGACTAAGTAGACTAGGGACCACGATGGCCCGGGACGACGGAACCATGGGATCTTGATCGGGTCCATCATCCATTCCCCCACCATTCGCTTTAAGTGTAAGATGGTGAAATTTCAAGTTTTAAGTATCAAACCCTCCAAATTTTTCATATCAAAACCTTTCAAATTCTAAACTTCCAATCCAATTTCTACCAATACCTAAACCCATTGCTGCTACTATATGCCAGATACATGTATTTCTATACATATCTGATTGACGACTAGCCTTAATCGAAAGTTCTCTCTCGTGATCGGGAGGGGTAATTAACTATAGGGGCTTGCGCCTATAGGAAACCAGAACTCATATCATAAAGTCCTCACAAAATGAGGGCGAAATCTCTGGGTAGTGTCTTATCTACAAACCCATCTGCCTTCTAAAATTTACCCCAGAACTAGTTTGTTAAAACTCCCTCGCCGAAAAAAAAAAGCGGGCGGAGGCCGGGGCCGAATTTTCGGAGCCCACAGCGAGCTTTGACGGTGTGGCACGAGGATCGAGGGAGAGAGATCACATAGCATTTGCATAGTTTCATTAATTATAATTAATATTAATTATAGCTAATTATTAATTAATTATAATCTATAATTAATTATTAATTATTAACTAATTATAATTAGTAAATTAATTATAATTATAATTAAATAATGACTAATTATAATTAATTAAGATTAATTATAATTAATCAGATAATTATAATTTATAATTTATAACTAATTATTAATTAATTAATTATGTCTATAATTAAATAATAATTAAAAATAATTAGTAATTATTATAATTAATTAAAAAGAAAAATTCTTTTTTTTCTTTTTTTTTTACAGGATTTGGCCGAGAGAAGCTCGTGAAAGGGAGAAAGTTACCTTCACGACCAAGCGAGCTCCTGTTAATGCTTCCGATTAAAACTACGTGACTTCCGATCCGACTGGAGAGGGAGTCGTGGAAAGAGCAAAGTCGAACAGCAATGGTAGAGGTAGGATCGGCTTCTCCCTCTCTCTCTCTCTCTCTCTCTCTCTCTCTCTCTCTCTCTCTCTCTCTCTCTCTCTCTCTCTCTCTCTCTCTCTCTCTGCTTGGGGTCGGCACAGGAAAACAGAGGAGGAGGTAAAGGCGTCGGGTCCAGTGGAGCTCGGGCTCGGTCGGAGAAGCAGTGACGGGAGCTTGCTGTGTGCGTGAAATTGAGCGTTGGAAGAGGTGGAGTTAGGGCAGAGTTTCAGTTCTCTGTTGAGGAGGAGGAAGGTCGATCGCGGCTTGGAGTCGAGAGCAGAGGAAGAGGGAAGGAGGCTGTGTAAAGGACGGAGCTTGGTCGGCTCTCTGGACGGGATCGGACGGAGCAGTGGACTTCGGGAGGAGAAACCGAGATCGGGAGCAAGGGAATCGGAGGAGGAAGGGAGTTCGAAGGAAGCGAGTGTGAGAAGAGCTCGTGGCTTGTGTCGGGAGAAGCAGAGAGCAGCGGGTATTTAACGACGGGAATGGGGCAACAATCGAGAGCTGGATTTCGGCAGGGATTGCGGAGGAATGACTGGAGCGGCGCCGATTCAGCAGGATTCGCGGATGTCTTCGACCGATACGAGGTAAGTAGCAGGATTTCGGCATGATTTTGAGGATCCGACGGGTAAGAGGTTTATACGCGAGATTTTTTTTTTTGTTTTGTTTTGTTATTCTGAGGTTAACACAATGTTGGACAACAACAAACAAATAGGAACTGACGGCAGCATTTGAGGTAAGTTGAACATAAACTCCATTTGATTTTTATCCAAGGTGTTCAATTTCACATATAAAGCTAGCATCCAGAGTTCTAGGAGGCAGAAGCTCTCATGGTAATACCTATCAGCAATCCTATAGAGAGCGGAGTGACGAGTATAAATGCACTTCCCACGCTCCAAAGAACAACTCCCTTCAATCCCAAACTGCAAGCAAGTCGGTGAGCTTCACACACCAAAACCATTAACAAGAAAATAACACCCAGATACGACAATTCTTGCATCAAACCAACACAAAGCCAATGAACGTCCAAAATGAATGCAAGTCCAAATTGCTGAATGCAAGGTCAATGACAGTTATGTGACTGAACTATTTTGTGTGGAGAGGACATTGAGGAGCTAGAAGGAGATGAAGGTGATGCTTTGGCCTATATTTTAGAAAAAAAAATTATGTTAGTTCCTAAAAAATCAATGGCAACATAGCGTCATGCAATTTTTTAAACTCGGTGCACCATCAACGACAAGGTCTATGAACTCCTAATTGGCAACATATGAATTGAAAATGAGATATCCAATATCGTTGTTTAGCCTTGAAATTACACACAAGTAAGCATCCGCAACCATATAAGATCAGTTTGGGTTTGAGTTGAGATCTTGGTATAAAAAAATGTGTCGAGAGACCTTTTATATTGAAAAGAACTTCATGTGTGATGTCCTACCCAACATACTAGGCATGGATGTGTGCCACGTTATCCTTGATTGCCTATGGAAACTGAATATAAGGGTCATATACGGCTACCAAGCCAACTATTATTCTTTCAACTGTAAGGGCTCAAGGTTCATTTGTTAGCAATGCCAACCGCAACATCCCTTCCAACTACATGTGATGCCTCTGCTCTCACAAAAGTATCAAAGTCACAAATTTTAGTTCCATACAGCTAGTCAACTGTCATATTCACTCTAGTAATCCTTGAAACACATGATCAAACTCCTAAACAACCTGCGTCAGAATGCAACTTCACTTGAGCAATTTGTCGAGTTAAAGCCCAATCAAGCTACCATCGGAGCTTCCTCCATTGCAAACTATCCAGCATCAAGTTGATTTCACTCCGAGAGCAAAAATGTCTTACCTTCCATGTTACAATATGAATCCTAAGGGTCATTGCATACTTCAGAGCATTGTTTAAAATTGCGCAATATGAGGCCCGCCTCAGCGCAATTCTAGTGAAGATCGCCTTGAGGCTTACGCCTCTAGCTTTTTTATGAGGCTTGCGCCTTAGCTTGGCTGAGGCACGCTTCACCTTGCTAGCGTGAGACTTACACCTCACCCTATTTGTAAACTTTTTTTGATTAAAACTAACATAATTCACACAATTTATTATGCAACAATTAAGATAAAAAAACCACCTCAATGATGATAGTGCAGATAATTCCTAAGTTGTTGCCAACTATTTCATCTTTCATTAAGAATTAAATGTAAATTAGTATAAAATTGAGAAAAAATAAAATTAGGAGTTGAATTTGATGTTATATGATATTTTTTATGCAATTTTTATATTAATATTGTTTTGCTTTATAATATTTGGATTTTAATCCTACTTCAATCAATTTATGACTTGTCACTTTATGATGCGGTGCATCGGATCCACGTGGACCATTGGATGGCTAATCATGATAACACACTACCCTTTTTACTTTTATTGTTATTTCTGCAGCTTTTTAGTCGTTAGTTCCACTATCTCTATTACCTTAAGTAGTATGAGTACAGTATTCCACTGTTGGACTTTCCATTTATAGTTTTAGCTTACTGTTTATCTTCTCCATGAGAAGAAGAATGAACCAGTTGATGAAATATACATTTTGGTTGTTGCCTTTACTGTTCTATTGCCTCTTGATTGTTTGTTTTTACTATTGCTCACCTGCTTCTACCACAGCATACCGCTCCAGTTGGTATCAGAGCCCGCGGCTCGGTAAGATGGCAGAGTCCAGCAAGCGTGCAGCGAGCGGGGATGACCGGAGTTTGGAGGCACTTTGGGCTGCGCACGCTGGTGTTGAGAAACGTCTGGATGAGATAGTTGCGGCTGTAGACCGTCTCACGGCTGTCTTACGACGAGAGCCACCAGTCGGTAGACAGGGAGAGGTTCTACCCCGAGTGGGCAGACCTGCTCCAACATTGATCACTCCTGTTGAAGGAGTCAGGGGAGTTCCGAACCGAATTCGCCGGAGAGCAGCATTACTACCGGAGATATCGGACTCGGAGGAGGAATTCGACACCAATTTGCAGGCCTTCAATTCTGATTCAGAAGTAGAACTTGACGAACGAAGGCCGCGGCGTTACCAAGGTCGGGACCGACACCAGGGAGAATTTCGTGTCAAACTAGACATTCCCTTCTTCGATGGTAAACTGCATATTGAAGATTATCTTGATTGGGAACGCTCGGTAGAAACTTTTTTTGATTATATGGAGATCGAACCGGAGAAACAAGTCAAGTATGTCGCTTGTAGACTCAAGGGTGGTGCGAGTGCTTGGTGGTCTCAGTTGTTGCAATCTCGCCGGCGCGAAGGAAGGGGTTCTGTTCGGAGCTGGATGCGGATGAAGCGACTCCTGCGGGCACACTTTTTACCCACAGATTACGAGCAGATGTTATACTTGAAGTATCAACATTGTTCCCAAAATCAGCGATCAGTAAGCGAATACACAGAGGAGTTTTACAGCTTATCGGCAAAAAATGATCTGAACGAAACCACTAATCAACTGGTCGCTCGCTATATTGGTGGTTTGAAAGACGTCATTCAGGACAAATTAGAATTAAACTCTGTCTGGTCACTCTCGCAGGCAGTGAACTTTGCTCTCAAAGCAGAATTACAGCTAGCGCGGCATGGAAGAAGCAGTTCAAATCGGAGAAATACATTAGAGCAGGGGTTCGAACTCGCCAAGACTCCAGAAACCGTCTTCCGGAGAACACCGCCCGTGGTTGATACCAGTGCTTCCGCTAGTTCAATGAAACCAAGCACTGAACCTAAACTAGCAGTCAAACCGAGGGGTCCAATTCGAGACAACCCATACCCAAGGCCGCAAGGTCTCAAATGTTTCAGATGCTTTCAACCTGGGCATAAGTCGAATGAGTGTCCAAACAGACAACAATTACAGTTACTCGATGGGGACGCGGAAGTTGAACAGGAATTTCTGGATGAAGAACATACGGAAGAAGTCGAAGATGTCATTGCGGATGAAGGAGACCCCCTTATGTGCGTACTGGAGAAACTGCTCTTGGCCCCAAAGAAACAAATTAATTCACAGAGACATTCTATCTTCAAGACAAAATGCACCATAGCCGGAAAGGTATGCGACTTGTTGGTGGACAGTGGTTGCACGGAGAATGTGGTCTCCCGAGCAGTAGTGCAAGCACTCCAGTTGAAAACAACAAAGAACCCTCAACCTTACAAAATTAGCTGGGTCAAGAAGGGGATGGAGATATCGGTCACAGATATGTGTCGAGTTCAATTTTCAATTGGAACGCATTACTCCTGTGAAGTGTTATGCGACGTAGTTGATATGGATGTTTGCCACCTAATCTTGGGCCGCCCATGGCAATTCGATGTTGGAGCAATATATGATGGCCGTGCCAACACTTATTCGTTGGAGTGGAAGGGGCGGCGACTGCGTTTGTTACCGCATTCGTCACCGGCAGATAAAACGAACACGGTGCCGTCGGTGCTACACTTTATTACAGGTAATGCCTTATTGAATTTATGTCAAGAACAAAATCTATTGTTTGCATTAGTTCTCAGGGAATCTGGTCCAACGAAGGAAAACAGAACGACCACCACATTTCCTGTAATAGAACAGTTATTGGACCAGTTTCAAGATGTCTTGGCTGAGCCCGCATCCACTGCATTGCCACCGCTACGGTCTCTCCAACACCAAATTGATTTCGTTCCTGGTTCGACATTGCCTAACTTGCCTCATCACCGTTTGAGTCCTATGGAACATCAAGCTCTCCAACATTTGGTGGACGAATTACTGAAGAACAACTTGATCCAGCCCAGTTTAAGTCCGTGTGCGGTACCTGCGCTATTGGTTCCAAAGAAGGATGGATCTTGGCGGCTGTGTATGGACAGCCGGGCGATCAATAAGATCACGGTCAAATACCGTTTTCCGGTACCGCGTGTGGAAGAACTGCTAGAGAAGCTGTCCGGAGCCACCATTTTCTCAAAGCTAGATCTTCGAAGTGGATACCATCAGATCCGAATACGTCCAGGCGATGAGTGGAAGACGGCATTCAAAACTTGCCATGGACTATACGAGTGGCGGGTCATGCCCTTTGGGCTTTGCAACGCGCCTTCGACCTTTATGCGGCTAATGACGGACGTCCTTAAACCATTCCTCAACGATTGTTGCGTTGTTTACTTCGACGATATTCTCATATACAGCACTAGTCCTGAACGTCACTGCGAGCATTTGTCTAAGATTCTGACCACACTCCGCCAGCATCAACTTTACTTGAATCCAAGTAAGTGTGAATTTGCCTCATCCGCTGTATACTTTCTGGGATTCGTCATTTCATCTGCAGGCGTACAAGTCGATACTCGCAAAGTGGATGCTATTACGTCATGGCCAACGCCTCGTTCATTCACGGACGTCCGCAGCTTCCACGGGCTTGCCAACTTCTATCGCCGTTTTATCAAGAACTTTAGCACCGTCATGGCGCCTATCACCGAATGTTTAAAACTTAAACAGTTCTTTTGGGGCGAGGAACAACAGTTGAGTTTTGCTGAAATCAAATTGGCATTATCGTCCACGCCAGTATTGGCTTTGCCAAATTTCGACAAGCCTTTTCATGTGGAGGCTGATGCTTCGGGCACGGGTATTGGCGCAGTTTTAAGCCAAGAGAATCGAGCAGTGGAGTTCTTCAGTGAAAAGTTATGTCCGGCAAGACAAAAGTGGAGTGTCTACGAGCAAGAGCTTTACGCGGTGGTCCGCGCCCTTAAGCAGTGGGAACCGTATCTTCTTCATCGGGAGTTCATTCTTAGCAGTGATCACCGAGCGTTGCAATTCATCAACAGCCAAAAACACATCAATCGTATGCACGCTAGATGGATCTTATTCTTGCAACGATTCAATTTCGTCTTGAATCACAAGGCGGGTGTACAGAACAAGGTTGCAGACGCTCTTAGCCGCCGGCATTTACTACTCACTCAGTTACAGACTGAGATAACGGGCTTGGACTGTTTGAAGGATTTGTATGAAACAGACGAAGATTTTTCTAAAATTTGGAAGGAATGCCAGCATCAAGACCATGTACGGGAATTCTCAATAAGGCATGGATTCTTGTTTAGACACAATCAGCTGTGTATACCGGAATCCTCATGGAGGCCACAGTTAATTAAGGAAGTTCATTGCGGAGGTTTGGCTGCGCACGTAGGGCGAAACAACACGTATCTGCAACTACAGGTTCGATTTTTTTGGCCTCATTTACATCGTGATGTAATGCGATTTGTTGAACGGTGCTCCGTCTGCCAAACATACAAGACCGGTGGAAATTTGCAAGGACCGTATATGCCATTACCAACGCCGGAGACCATTTGGGAAGACTTGAGTCTTGATTTTGTAATGGGATTACCACGAACGCGGAGGGGACACGATTCAATCATGGTGGTTGTGGATCGTTTCTCAAAGATGGCTCATTTTGTAGCTTGTAAGAAGACATTCGATGCTTTGAATGTAGCCCGTGTCTTCTTCGCCGAAATCGTGCGATTGCATGGACTGCCACGAAGCTTGACATCCGATCGTGATGTCAAGTTCATTAGCAACTTTTGGAAGGAGCTATGGCGACGACTTCACACAGAGATTAAGCTCAGCTCATCGTACCATCCTCAAACGGATGGACAGACCGAAGTTGTCAACAGAACACTAGGTAACTTACTCCGTTGTGTGGTTCAAGAACACCCTAAACTTTGGGACGAATTATTGGGGCAAGCAGAGTTCGCTTATAATAGCATGACCAATCGGTCTACTGGCAAGAGTCCTTTTAGCATCGTGTACACGAAGGAGCCGAACCATACAGTGGATATTGCCGTTTTGCCTAAGTGTAACAGCAAAACAGCCACTGCTTTTGCCGAACAATTCAGTGCCATGATAGAGGAGGTTCGCCAACAATTGCTTAAGTCTAACCAGAAGTACAAGACAGCGGCCGATCGACACCGCAAAGCTCGCTGTTTCAAACCCGGTGATTTGGTGATGATCCGTCTCAGGCGAGAACGATTCCCACATGGGACTTACTCTAAGCTGAGTAAGAAGAAAATCGGGCCATTTGCTGTTATTAAATGCATTAATCCTAATGCCTATGTAGTGGACTTGCCCAGCCATTACAACATGTCTACCACCTTCAACATTGGAGATCTCATAGCTTATCATCCACCAGATGCCGCAATTACCAACTTATCATCATCCGAGTCGGATTCTTCTGAGAGAGGGGAAGAATGATGCGGTGCATCGGATCCACGTGGACCATTGGATGGCTAATCATGATAACACACTACCCTTTTTACTTTTATTGTTATTTCTGCAGCTTTTTAGTCGTTAGTTCCACTATCTCTATTACCTTAAGTAGTATGAGTACAGTATTCCACTGTTGGACTTTCCATTTATAGTTTTAGCTTACTGTTTATCTTCTCCATGAGAAGAAGAATGAACCAGTTGATGAAATATACATTTCGGCTGTTGCCTTTACTGTTCTATTGCCTCTTGATTGTTTGTTTTTACTATTGCTCACCTGCTTCTACCACAGCATACCGCTCCACTTTAGATCTTGTACAATTTGTTGTTTCATATATATGTCAATTTATTAATTCATAATTCAATAGGAAGTTAATATATCATCATTTAACATATTATTTAGATATTATATAAAAATCACTTTTAACATTTATTATCACATTACGCAATTTTTTTCATTTTGAGGCTTACGCCTCAAAACGCCTTTAGACTTACACCTCACCTCATGAACAAAAAACACCTCAATATCCAATTGCACAATTTTAAACATTGCTTCAGAGCATTGTTAACCATAAGCTAAACAAAAACTTGATACAACAAAGCTTTAGTCTATGTCTCATTTAGGTGTTGCTCATAACCAAGAAATATAGTATCTCGTACAATTAATAAAATTAAAATCAAATTTTGCTTTCCCATGCCATAGCTCAAAGACATGCCCGATAAATTGGACGATGCCTCAACACTTTCAAAATTGAATTTATGAAGCAATTATCAACAAATATATATACGCCTAAGAGATGTGTGAAAGGCAAGGTTTAAAATGCATGAAGTGCTTTATGAATGGAAAGTTATACCCAGTTAGGTCATGCAATGTTCCTATTATATTTATGATGCTTGTGAATGAGGTATTCAAATTGTTCCTTGATTCTTTTTGAGCTGTATATTTCGACGATATCTTGATTTTTAGTGCCTCTTTAGATGACCACATCAAATACCTGAATACCATTTTCTTGCCTCTCCATTAGCGTCATCTATTTCTCAATCAACCCAAATGTGAATTCACCACCACCAGTATACATTTTCTGGGTTCATAATTAGTGCCATGGGAGTCCAAGTTGATCCCAGGATGGTCATCGCAATTAAACATTGGACAATCCTACAGTTTATCATCCAAATTTGGAGCTTCCAAGGGTTAGCAAACTTCTACCATTAGTTCATTAGAGGGTTAGTATTAAAGCAAAAACAGTTCAATCAGTGTGACAAAAAGCAACAATATTTTGAACCTAGACTTTTCCTCGGTGTTTGGTTTTTCTGAACTTTAATAAACCCCTTCAAGTGAAAATTCATGCATCAATGATTGGTATTAGGGATGTTTATCGCAAGTGAGACTGCCCATTGAGTTCTTCAATGAAAAAGTTAGCGCACGACATCAAAAGTGGATTGGATATGAACAAAAATTATGTCATTGTCCACGCGCTCGAACAGTGAGAGCCAATCTATTGCATCAAGACTGTGCTGTGCTATCCAGTGATCACCAAGCATTGCAGTTTCTAAACTACGAAGAGAATATCAACTAGGTGTATGCAAGATGGATCATGTTCCTACAAAAATTGAGGAAGATCAGAGCAATCAATTATAAGCACAGATGGTAACAAACTGAAAAATGTATCTGTAAATGTCTAGTTTATCTTTTATGTAGTCTGATTTGACTGATTGTAATTGACCTACGAGGAAATGAAATAGGCTAAGTTGAGTTGATTAACTGAATAGTCAACCAACACTTGACAGTATTGCATGAAAATTGAAGATTTCTCGTCCAGCAACAACGCAATTGGAAACTCGTACTAGCATTCTTGTCAGACGACTTAAGTTATCTGAAAACACACCCATCTATATATAATAGCAACAGAAAACTGGAAATGTATAATAAAAACCCCTTTCCTAAAATCCCAGTAAACCATATAAGAAATGGCATCATTTACCAGCAACAAAGAAACTTTCAGTGATGTAAAAAACTTTAACAAAAGTAATTCCCTCTCACTCACTTTGTCGGCAGATAAAAAAAGATATCTAGAAAGGTAAACCTACCTGCTTCTCCTTAAGCAACTCTTGACACAGATCTTTCAGCGCGACCAGCTCTTCCTGAATATTTTTCATCCTATAAATCATCTTGCACGGATTTGCCTGAAAGGAGAAAGCATATGGAGATTATACCCAGATCAAACAAAACACATTTCTTAAAATTTCCTAGTGCTCAGAAACCCTAGAATCTCTAGCTCGGGTACAAACAATAAATATAAGTACCCCCAAAAAAATTTTGCAAATTACAGATGTCCGAGATTCTAAAGGGAGGAAAGCCGAGGGAGAAAGCGTGTGATACGTGTTCAGGGTAGGTCGCCTGGAACTCGCGCTCGATGTGGAGTTGAACGAGGGAAAGGTTGTGGTTCGCCTTGCTTAACACTGTCACCAACCCGTCCACCGCTGAGTGGTATGGCCGGTGATCCTCCGTCGACATGTAAGCCGCCGACCGGTGGCGCCGCTGTTCATCCATGTTTCTCTCCCTTCTTCTCCCTGCTCTTCTGCCATCTTCCAACTTTCCCGCCCTTTGCCTCTATATAATTTGGATTTTGGATATTTGGGTAAATAGAAGTTAATTTACAAAAACTTAGGTGAAATGTTGACCAAATTATTTAAAAAAAAAAACACCAAAATTTAAATTTTTGAATCAGATAAAAATATAAAAATTCTAATAACTTAAAATAAGATTTTATTTTAATTTGTAATTTTGAATTTCAATTTTTTAAGAGAGTAAAGTTATGTACGATATGTCTCAAAATTTTCATTTAATTGACATTAATTTTGATGTAATATTTGTATTAAAATTTTCTAAAATTAAATTTAGAATAGTTTGAACTTCATATAGTTAGGGTTTTCAATATTTTGATATGAATTGAAAATTCGATCAGAACCCAACACAAAAATTTCGGGTTCGGTAGGTCGAGTTCGGGTCAGTGATTTCGACCGGTTTGTAAAGCTCGGTCGAGTTCGGGTAAACCCAGAAACTTGAAATCAACCTGGTTTGACTCATTTTTAATTAATTTAGGAGGGTTTTAAAAGATTGTTATTAAGTAAATAAATATTATTTCCAAAAAATAATAAACATGTTGTCCAAACTGACTTAATCTTTATTTATTTTAAATTGATTGAAATAAATCTTACCTTAATTTGATTTTGGTTTAAATAAATCTAACTAAATAAAAAATAGTAAAACTTACCCGAAGCGGGTTTGGTTCAGGTTGCTCGGACTTGAAGCTGGTCGAGTTCAGGTTGGGTCGAACAGTGTCTGAGCAGTTCTGGGTTGGACCCGAACCCATCCCGTGACTTAATTTTAACAGCCCTACATATAGTTAGTATAGGCGTCTTGTTAAGTTGAACTTAACGACACTAAATTTGACTTGATCCAAGTAAAAAAAAAGCACAAATTAGACTCTCGCAATAAAAGTTGAAATTTTTAGAGCATTAATTGAAAGACTAGCTGATCTCCAATGTTTGGATGCTTATAGTCAAATCTAGTGGCTTGACAAGATGAATCCAACAAATATAAGATCAATTGATTATGAGGTTATTAAGATACTTAAATGTTTAACATATGGTTTATGATCAAATGATTCAATATGAGATGTTCAATGGAATATTATGAAATTTTGTCCACTTGATCAAAATATCAATCCAAAAATATTATAAATAAACTCACATTCTCCACATGAAAGTAATTTGGATTTCTGTTTGAAGAGAGCTTATATATTTGAAAAACTCTAGCGCTCTCTACCTGACCTTGACACTGATGTCATCACCAACTATCGTCCTTATTTGATTGTCCTTATCTGATTCTCATCGCTTGACTGCTACGATTTCATCGTCATCGTTTGACCATCAACACCAAACAATCATAATCTATTCATAGTCATATGATGACTATTACTTAACCACTATCACCCTATCATCATTATACGATTGTCATCACATGATCACCATCATCCAATCATGAACGATAAATTAACAATATCAAATTGTTGCATCTCTAGTATTCTCCCTTACATTCACAAAAATATAAATTTGTATTATATGCTTTATAATCATGTTTTATTCAATTAAGAGGAAGAGTAGACTCTTATAACCTATTTGTATAATTGATTAATTTTCTTTTGGTTCATATCTCATGATTTTTTTCATTTTTTATGTAAAAGTTTTGATATCTGCTATGTTATTTTGTTTAATATATATGTGTGTGTTTGATCTTCATGAAAATAATAATACGCAAAAATTATATATCCATCATCGTAAATTTTCAAGCACAGAGCTATGTTATACATAATGCTTTTACATCTTTCAAACAAAAAGAAAGTTTGAGATTTCAACTTCTTATTGTTAGCACGCCATCATTAGACTTAAGATTTACCTTATTACAGCTTTACCATTTGTAATCTATAAATACCTCTGTAATCTCTTTTGGAAAAATATAATACTTTATTTTCGCTTTCCGTTACTCTTCGTCCTTCTCACAGGAGAATTCTTCTCCTCTGCGCAGAGGCATTCTTGCCTTTCTCACATGGTATCAGAGCTACCAATGGGGGATCAAGATTCGCCTTCCTCCCTCCCTCCCTCTTCCTCCCTCGCAGCAACCAACACAGACGTTGAAATCTCCATACCTGCGACCTTAAAATTTCTCATCTCTCACATCAAGAATCTTATTCCCCACCCTCTTACTCCTGAGAATTATGCCATTTGGAGAATTCAAGTTCTTCAACAGTTCACGGCAACAGGCTACGTCGGACACCTTTCCGGTTCATCCGTCTCTCCGACCGACACCACTTCTTCCGCTCACGCGAACTGGCATCTCGCGGACAGCTTGCTTCTATCAGCACTATTCTCCACAATCTCCCCCTCGCTCCTTCCCTACGTCATTACAGCGACCTCCGCGTCCGAAGTCTGGTCCACTCTTGAGCGTCGGCTACAGCCCTCTAGCCGTTCCCTGGTTATGCAACTCAAGAACGAGCTTCATCATGTTCAAATGAAGAACTCGACAATGCAACAGTATCTTTCGCAGATCAAGAACATCGTCGATAACATTGCTGCATCCGGTTCAAAGGTTGATCAAGAAGACGTCATTCTGTATACGCTGAACGGTCTTCCTCCGGCATATAATTCCTTCAAGACTTCGATTCGCACTTCTCCCATTCCATCTGACTTAGACAACTTATATTCCCTCTTATGCAACGAGGAAATTCACATCAACCAAGATCTGGCCAAAGATCAAGTAGTTAACTCAACGGCCCTCTACGCTGCCCCTAACTACCACCCGCGCGGTCGAAATTTCAAACGTCCAGTCAAGAACAAGCCAGGCACCTACCCTCCGAGCCCCACCACGAATAACAACAGCAGTCTTCCAAACGGCACCCCCCGTCCTAATTGCCAAATCTGCGGCAAAACAGGGCACACCGCCTTAAACTGTTGGCATCGTTGTGATCTGAAGTATGCCCCGACTACCAACTACAACTCGAAGGCTCTGCTCGCTCAACCGACATCCTACCCAACCCAGGATTGGATTCTTGATACCGGTGCATCGTCCCACCTTACTCCGAACAGCTCAAATCTTCAGACTGCTTCGGTCTACCAGGGCCAAGATTCCATCTCGGTTGCGAACGGGTCCTCTATCCCTATTCACCATTCCGGCCACGGTCTGCTACCGCTGCCCGAAAGCGCGCGTAAGCTCTATCTAAGAAATCTTTTACACGCCCCTGCACTCACTCACAATTTACTCTCTGTCTCTAAACTTACCGCGGATAATTCTATTTACATTATCTTTCACGCTAACGGTTTTGAACTGAAAGATTCCCAGGATCATCAAACGCTTCTCAGTGGTCGTCTTAACAATGGGCTCTACCAGCTGAATTCCACGCAAGATAACAGACAAGTGGCTCTGCACACAAGAACCCAGTCCTCTCCTCTCTGGCATGCACGCTTAGGACATCCGAACAACCGAGTTCTTCAACGCGTCGCTACTCACCTACTCGACTCTATTAATTCTTCGCATATCTCTCTTTGTAAATCTTGTAACACGGCCAAGAGCCATAAAATTCCTTTTAATAAAAGCCGTTCGACAACCTCTTCTCCGTTTGATCTCATTCATTCGGACGTCTGGGGTCCGGCTCCTGTTTCTTCGTTACTCGGATTTCGTTACTATGTCATCTTCATTGACGACTATTCTAGACACTCTTGGATTTATTTCATGCATTGCAAAAATGAAACGTTTTCCAAATTTAAATTGCTTTGCAAATTACTTCAAAATCAATTTGGAAAAACGCCAAAGTCACTTCAAACCGACGGCGGCGGCGAATTTATTAACAACAATTTCGTTTCCTTCTTACAAGAACAGGGTATTACTCAACGGATCAGCTGCCCACACACACCGGAGCAAAACGGCATCGCAGAAAGAAAACACAGGCATATTCTCGACTCAACAAGAACTCTGCTTCATGAATCGACCGTTCCTCAGACTTTCTGGTGCGAAGCCGTCTCCACGGCCATACACTTGATTAACCGGCTACCTTCCAAACACACCGGAGATAAATCTCCCTATCAGATCATCTATAACAAAATCCCTGCTTACAAACACCTTCGCGTCTTCGGCTGTTTGTGCTATCCGTGGCTACAGCCTTACACCGACAATAAATTCACCTCTCGCTCCACTGACAGCGTCTTTCTCGGATATTCCAACACCTACAAAGGCTATGTTTGTTACAACTTAAGCACCAAAAAGATGCACATCTCCCGGTATGTGGTGTTTCACGAAAATGTCTTTCCATTCAACGCACAACCTCCATCACCTTCTGCCCCCTCTACTCCGCAGCACTCTACCAACCTACCGCTTATTTTGGTACCCGCCTCCACCGTCACACACTCCAGGCATACGTCCACGGAACCAGCCCCTATCATACCTAGCAACGTTTGTGATCAATCCATACCTTCCCCTCCGGGCTCCTCTACTCAACACACCCAATCCAACGAACCATCTCCCCCTCGGCTCCGAACTGATCAACAAAATCACCCTATGCAAACCCGGTCCAAGTCAGGCATATCTAAACCCAATCCCATCTACTCTCTTAACGCCACTCACCTACAAGATTCGACTCCTGTTTCCTACAATCAGGCCTCCAAACATGCTCACTGGCGGTCGGCCATGGAAGAAGAACTTAAGGCTCTTCAACAACAACGTACCTGGTCGCTTGTCTCCCCGCCATCCAACAAAACTATTCTCGGATGTAAATGGACCTTCAAAACCAAACTTCTACCCTCCGGCAAGGTGCACAGATACAAAGCCCGACTCGTCGCACTCGGAAACTATCAGAGGTTTGGCGAAAACTACACAGAGACATTCAGTCCGGTGGCCAAAATGCCCACCATCCGTTTTCTCCTTACGGTTGCTCTCAACCGCAAATGGGATATTCTTCAGCTAGACGTTTCCAATGCATTCTTGCACGGCGATCTGACAGAAGAAATCTACATGAAACAACCCAAAGGGTTCGTCGATCCAACTCAGCCGACAGCCGTATGCAAATTGCACAAATCTTTATACGGTCTTAAACAAGCTCCACGGCTGTGGTTCCAAAAACTTACGGATTTTCTCCTAGCGCGCGGATTTCGGTTTAGTCGCTCCGACCCTTCCTTGCTTCTCTTACTTAAAAACAATTTACAAATTTACTTTCTCATATATGTTGATGATATCATTCTAACAGGCAATGACCCAAACGAAATCAAGTCTCTTCTCACGGATCTACATTCAACGTTTGCTCTCAAACAACTCGGGCAAATCAACCTTTTCCTCGGCATACAGGTAACACACACGTCTCAAGGCCTGTTTCTAACCCAAGCTCACTATGCAGCTAAACTACTCAAGACGGCTGGCATGATAGACTGCAAAAGCTCTCCTACCCCTATGGCTCCCGCTACCCAATCAAACACAAGCACCGTTCAACTGTTTCAAGATCCATCCTTATATCGTCGTCTAGCCGGGTCTTTGCAGTATCTATCGATCACACGGCCTGACATTGCCTTAGCCACAAACAGAGCCTGTCAACACATGCAATCTCCAACCGTTCAACACTTTCAAGAGATCAAGCGCATTCTACGATATATCAAAGGAACAATCAACTTCGGGCTACCCATCGTCACCGGTGCTTTACAGCTCCAGTCCTACTCCGATGCGGACTGGGCTTCCGTTAGCTCGGACCGAAAATCAGTCTCCGGTTTCTGCACCTTCCTCGGACAAAATCTAATTTCATGGTCTGTTAAGAAGCAAGTCACCGTCGCCAAGTCCTCCACGGAAGCCGAATACCGTTCTCTGTCAGCGGACATCTCGGAGGTCCTATGGCTTAGACGGCTTGCAGAGGAACTTCAAGTACCACAGCATCTCCCTACTCTCATTCATTGCGATAACATATCCGCCATTGCCATTGCTAAAAACCCAGTGTTTCACGCAAGGACGAAACACATCGAAATAGATTTTCAATTCATCCGGCAACATCTTACTGCGGGACATATACAGATTCAGCACATTCCTTCTCAACTTCAGATCGCAGACATCCTAACTAAGCCTCTTTCGATTTCTCGGTTTCATGAGCTTAGAACCAAATTAACCATTCAACCTTTGGATGATTAATTTGAGGGGGGATGTTAGCACGCCATCATTAGACTTAAGATTTACCTTATTACAGCTTTACCATTTGTAATCTATAAATACCTCTGTAATCTCTTTTGGAAAAATATAATACTTTATTTTCGCTTTCCGTTACTCTTCGTCCTTCTCACAGGAGAATTCTTCTCCTCTGCGCAGAGGCATTCTTGCCTTTCTCACACTTATAACCTATAAGACCAATAGGCTACATCCCCTTTCAAGCTTATGTGAAGTTGAATAAAATTGAACTTAAATACTAATTTAAACTAAAAATTTATTTGGGACTGCTTTCTAATGCAGTTTTCTAGTATAAAAATTTCTAATTCAAAAAATTTTTGTGCTAAAAAATTGCTTTTGAAAGTAGTAAGAAAACTGTCCAAAATGAAACCTAAATCAAATAAATTGCAAATCATAATTTGTGTTTCTTAACTCCCATCTAAAAGTAAACAGAGATGCCCCATGCCTGATTAATCAAGATTAGAATGAATTAGACTCTATTGGCTCTGATGAATGCTGATCACAGATGACATTTGTACGACTTCAATTTGATCATTTGCAAATGTAATTCAAATTCAATTACATTGTCTCTCATTTCAGAAGAAAAGTTGTGATTTTTTCGCTTCCAGAGATTGTCTTCATTCCCCTCTTCTGATCCTCTTTGTTCATCTTCATCCTTTATTTATTGATTTTCTTAATTATAAAGAGATTATATATGTTCAGCTTTTTGCAGATTAAGCTGCTTATTAATGAAATGGTCTGCTTAATGTAAAACTCAAAAGATGAACTGTAATTTAGAGTTCTGTAGTTGGAGAAGATGATCGTTTAATATTAAACCTCCTAATTTAATTATTCTTATCATTACCTGGAACAATAAAACTCCATTAATTAATATTGTTAAGCAATTAAGAAGTCAATGTTGTAAGAGTTGGGGAAGAAAAGGTACACTTGTTAGAGAAAGTTTGATTGCAAAGTTATTCTGACACTCCATCAACCTTCACTAACAACGAGAGAGAAAACGCCAATGTTTTCAAATCCTTACAAAATGTTTCATTTATTAACCATCTTGATTGTCGTCGTTCAAATTTAGAAGAAAGCTGACAAAATCTGAAAGTTTTCTCATAAACTACTGTGCAATGGATTACACTTTTTGAGCAAATTTTAGCTCAGAATCTCCTTCCAGATACACAATGCCACATTCTTGATCAAATGTCAGCCCGCATTGGAAAGCATGAGGCTAGCCCAAACGCATTTAGTTCCCCAAACAAGGTACCATCTCCCTCTACAAAGCCTCCATTATCATGGCACTCAAAGTATGTCTGTATGTCATCTGGAAAGCTACACCGCGGCGACGGCTTGCCGGAGAGCTCAGGAGAAGCCGACGACATGTCGAACATGACCGTCGTCCTCTCCAACATCTCCTTAAACTTTGATGATTGAAGCAGTAATCCGAGAGCAGATGTGTTTGTGGTAGTAGCTGCAGCAGCATTAGCATTAGTAGCAGCTGCAGCTGCAATAGTTGTATTGGTAAGTGCTCCTGATTCTATATGGTGGAAAGATTGAATGCGGCTATAGATTTGTTGTGGGAAAGATGGTAACGGCGATGGCTGATGATGAAGGGTTAGCTGGGCATCTTGGCTTGATCTGACCGGCGATGATTGGTTCATGAGTTGCAGGGTTGGGGTGGTGGTGGTGGTGGTGGCTTTGCTGCTTTCGGAGTTCGGACGAAGCCACTTGATGTAATGGCTAAGATCAAAGTTGGTGACTGCGTTAAGACCACGATATTCAATTGCTGCTATGTCATATGCAGTTGCAGCCTCTTCTTGTGTAGCTGAAAAAATAATATTTTGGAATGTATGTGACCATAAGAAAGACTCGAATCGAAGATCTTTAGGTTGGGGTAGTCAAAGCTCCCAACATACAGATCAAGATCAAAATGAGAAGCTGATCAAAGCTTCCAACCAACAAATCAAAATGAGCTGACAGAAGCTCACAACCAATAGACCAAGATGAGAAGCTGGAAATTTACCGTATGTTCCGAGATACAAATATTTGTTGCCAAGTACACGACCAATTCTTGCTTCCCATCTTCCATTATGATGATGCCTGCAATTAATTTTCATTCATAAGAAAATATAAATTCATTTTATAGAAAAAAATAATAATATATATATTTCTGATTGATTAAATTAAAAAAAAAACTAATTAATTTTTATATTATTCATATCTAAGAGTAAAATTATTAGAGATTTCTGTGAAGAAATAGGCAAATGATTTGTATATTTTATCTGATTATTTTTTAAAAAAATTCAGCTTAAATTATGAAGTAACAGTAGGCTGAGATTTTACCTTGCTACTCCTCTGTACTTTGATACACCTCTGGAGAATCCACTACTCTTTCTGCAATCATCAAAAATAAAAACAATAATAATATATTTAAAATGGGAACAAATTAGATTATTAATATTGTAAAAGTTTTATTTGAATTAATTTTAAAATCACAATTAATTAAGGGTCTTTGTTTGATGTAGTGTTTTATAAATTAAGTTGATTATGAAGCTGCTATGGTGAAAATTAATAAGCTTTTTTAAAAGCTGTTTTAGATATTATAAACATATATTTAAAAAAAATCAGACGTATGTTTTCTTAATATTATCATATATTAGCAACTCTGATTATAAAACCAACTTTTCATCACAAAAAATTGTAGAAAGTAACAAGAAAAAAAAAAACCAAGAAGAACTATAATTACGATCTAAAAAGCAAAACGGTGAGAACGTTGTTCCAAACGAACGCTAAATTTATACGAATAATTGATTAGAACTATAATTATACTAATTTTAATGCAAATAAAATAACATTAAGAGCATCCTCTTCAGCATATTCTAACATAATTTTTCTCTTTGAACCTTTTTTTTCTCATTCATTAGTGGTTGTTCATTACCTTCTCAAAGACCCAACATACTCTTCCTTGGACTGGCCTTGCATTTCTCTAATCTCTTCCTGATATGCTGATAACTGCCAATTGTTGTAACAGTAGCTTTATATGAATAAAACGTTCAATAAGAATACAATACAGTACAAAACAAATAAATCATCTAAAATCTGTACAGGAAAGTTCAGAATGGTTTCTTGGCCCCAGTATTTCAATGCAGCCAGGTCATAAGCACGAGCTGCAGCATCCTCATCATGGTAAGCTCCTGTGTTCAAAATAATACCAGAAGTTCTTTCATTAAATCCACAAACAGACCCAAAAAAAAAAATTTCTGCAAACTTTTCTGCAATAGAACTCACCAAGATAAACTGCATGAAGTGTATTTGAATCAATTCCACCCCCACAACAAAGAAAAAAACAGATTACTAAAACAGTTTGACTAAAAAATATAAGTTAATTTTCAGCCAAAAAGAGATGATCAGAGATATATTTATTGCACCTTGCTTTCCTTTCTTGTTCTGAGATTCATTCCAGCTGTTCTTGTCCCAGAGATGAGCTTCATACCTTCCTGTCCAGCGGTGCCTGCAAAAGAAAGAAGAAAGTTCAGTTCAGATGGGATTAAGCAGACGTAAGGACTGATCATGAAGAGATTAATGGAAATAAACCTCGTGACTCCACGATATACTGAGCTTCTCTGTAAGGGAGACTCCCTCGGCACGCTCTTCCTTGTCCTCTTCATCTTCATATATCCGTTACTACTGTTGCTGTTGCTGTTTGTACTTTCACTGTTAGTCATGGAGCTATTCTGCTTCCTTTTTGCCATTGCTGTGAGAGGGAGAAAGCAAGAGAGGGAGAGAGAGAGAGAGGGTAATTATTGTGATTTGTTTTTGAAATTTTTTACTGAAATTTATATTGATGGACTTAATGAGGACCGAGCGGAGAGACGGTGTCATTATTGGTGTGGCTTAGCATTTTTACTCGATCAATGCAGCATTTTTACTCAATCAATAGAGAAAAGGTCGATCGGCATCAAATAGAGATTGAAGATTTCAATTTGACTCAAGTTAAGTGCAGTTAAAAAAAAAACAATAGATTTTTAAAATTTAGGAGCTAATGCAAAATTAATTTTATTAATTTTAATTGTACATTTAGTATGTTATATATAGAAAAATATAATAATTAAAATCATAAAGTCAAACTCTATTATCTGAATATATTTCATATGATTTTCATATATTAATTAAAAAAAATTATGATATCTACAATTATATTGGTCATTGCTAGATAAGTTGTCAAAAATTAACTTGATCTGTATACACTTAACTGCATGGCAATAAGAATTCCAATTTCAGCTAATGATAGTTAAATTGAACGTCTTGATGAGACCAACCTATCCGCATTAGAAGTGATCATTTGAAATCCAAATGAGGCGAAGTCAAACAGTTGAAGTATTATTAGAAACTTTTGGGATATTAATTAGAAGATCAGATGATCTTCAATCTTACATCCTTGAGTCAAATCAAGTGTCTTGATAAGACGAATACAATGAGCTCAAAATCATATAATTCTGACATTATTAACATACCTAAGTGAAGAAAGATTGGTCGATAGAGAATTAATTATATGACATGTCTGATATATTTTATATTTTGGTTATATTACGAGGCATACAACTATAAAAATTAAACATATAAATTAGCATATATACTCTCTATGTGAATGGGGGATTAGACCATTGGCTTGAATTTCAAAAGAAATCAGAGCCTTGAAGAATCTTGGAGCTTCGCCATAACATTATTGCTTGACCAACAATATCATACCACCACCCAACCGCTACTATCGAGCCACCATTCGACCATCGTTATTGGAATACCATCTAACCCCTGCTGTTAGACCACCATTGACATACCACCATCATTGGAATATCACAATCTGACAACCATCATTTATATCAATAGTCATATCAACTCCCAATTACCATTGTTGAACCACCACTACTAGATCATAGGAGTTCGAACATTATTATCTAATAGCCATCATTAGACCACGGCACAATCATCGATATCATACCATCATCTAATTGTACATATTAGATCATAGCATGATCTGTACAATCAAAATATTATATCCATATCACCGTTGTCAAACCAATATTGTCCCAACACCATCGTTCGTTTATGACCATCAACTTTTGTTACCCGACTACTATCCTCCAAACATCATTGCTTGATTATGATCATTTGACTATAGTCGCCTGAGCACAATCTTTTAGACACCATCATCGACTATAGTCCTTTGAGCATTGTTGCTAGACTACACCCTTACTATCACCATCATTCGGGTACAATCTTCTTTCCATTATTAGTCAACAATGTTCCTCCTCCAACCAACTTTGCCTAATTGAGTTGCACTAACCACCTTCATTCGAATATAATTGTCTGACTATCATTACATGATTATAATCCTTTGACCTCCATTGTATGACTACAGTTTTTTGATTATTGTTGCCTAAGTACAATTTACCATCAATTGTGGCCCAACTATACTCCACCAACCACCATCCCCCAATTTTGATCATCTAATCACTGTTGTTTGACTATGATTTTCTGACCATGTCATTCAACTATTATCACTTGATTATAATCTTCTGACCAGCATATCTCAGCTATGATCCTTTGACTAGCTTCACCCGACTACAATCATCCAACCACCTTGGTCCAACTATTGTTCTTCAACAACTAAATTTTTTTTTTCTATTATGGTCCTCCAACTATCATTATCTAATTGTGATCATTGTCGCTAAACTACAACCCTCTAACCACAGTTGCTAAAATATCATCCTTCGACCACCATTGCTAGATTGTAATCATTCGACCATCATTACCTAACTACAATCATCCAGCCAATGTCGTGTGACTACAACACTCTAACCACCCTTTTTTTTCTACTAAAGTCTCCTAATCATTGCAACCTAAATTTGAGATTTTAATTATTTTTTGCCTGACTATGTCAAAGTTTGCTATCTTTTTTGCCTACTTTTGCCAATAGCATTGATACATACCATAACTTATAAGGCTTATATGCACTATTGATACCAACTATAACTTTCAACATTAACACAAACTTGTGGTAGACTTCTTTAGTTTTTGGTCTTCTCTCTTCATAGAATAAAATCTAGACAATCAATAAATTATCTCTTAAAGATAGCTCCCATAATATAAGGGATTGTCAAACATTTCACCATAGAATTTGTTTGTACGGTTCATGCCTCTAATATTATATAAATACCTTCCCTAATTATGCATGGAGATGAGCATCATGCATAATTGATGACAAAATATTAGTTGAATCATTTTAATTAGGTAAATCCTTATAATTTTTCTTTTTATGAGTTTTTCACATAAAAACTCTAGTATCTCTTACATCTCTTCTCTTATCTATATTTGTGTTGAGTACATGTATAATGCAAAAATGTTGAACTCTCTTAATATACCAACTTGAATATTTAGACGCACAACATTACTAACGCTATATTTATAGATATACTCTACAAAGTTGGCATTTAATATGATTGTATGATGTTGGGTTGCATCTCTAAATTCTCTTATTCAATTATGCATATGCAAAGGATGCAATTGGAGATGTGGTTATTAGTGATCAATGGTTGGTAGTTAACTTGACGGGTGTAATACCGATAAATTTCTCTAGTTGTTGGATATAAATAAAGATTGAAGTGCGGCCGCGCCGGAGGATGTCTACTGAAAGTTCAAGGTCGTCATAAAACATTATTGGCAGTACTCATTATTGCTAACAAGTTTGACACTAGCCTTCTTGATTGATGGTCTCTCTCGTATAAGAGGAGCGACTAAATAGATCATCAATGATACTTAATGAAAACTCTAATGTCTTAAGACTCCTACTTTTATGATGCATGTCATCTTCAACATACAATTAATACTGATTACATTAATTGTATCAAAGTTTTCACATCATGTAAGCCTTATACATTTCACAACTCGTGTCTTCAAGATTATATCAATACCTTCTTTATTTGTAGAGAAGAATATTCTTTGTAATCTCTAACACATACTAATGAAATTATTTTAATAGTTTTTTTTCCTCATGTTTTTCCACATAAATAAATTGAAGGCCTCATATATACTCTCAACTTATCTACTCGTGTGTGTGCGCGCAAAACCTTCTCATATTACTAAGACAAAAAACTCTCCTTATCATCTCAAATATTCCAACATGCAATATTATACACTATAGGAAATTTATTGAATACCGATGGTCATTTGACCGCTAGAATTACCGGCGTTTGCACAACCAGTCATGAGAGAGAGAGAGAGAGAGAGAGAGAGAGAGAGAGAGAGAGAGAGAGAGAGAGAGAGAGAGAGAGAGAGATGCTATTATTGTTATAGCAATTTTATTCTAATTTTGAGCAGATTAGAATGTGATCCATAATTAAATGATAAAGCTCCATAATTGAGGATTAATTATCATATAATTCATTATTAAAGGTTTAGTGAATGGAACAAAAAACAAGCCGATCGACTATGTCCGCACGTTGCTTTGAGAATACCAAGTCATAGATCATTTTGGAATTTAACTATGCACGTAGTTATCAGTAGTGCTATAACAAAGAGTATTTTTATGAAAAAAATTACTGTGTCAGATAGAGAATATCAGAGTTAGAAGAGACTGCGACCAACTTGCTTCTTCTCTTGCAAACCACGTGTGAAAATGATCATAATACTATTTCTTTTATTGATTTAGGGTTTTCATAAGCAGAAATATAATCACTTCTGCATCAACAAGTTGACTTTTCTTCTTCTTTTTTTAATGGCTGTAAAGCTGAGAGCTGCAGAAATATATAAGAAGGTTCCCAAACTTTGAAATTCAGCAAATGATTTGATGTGTTTATTTGGATAATATTTTTTTAGGGTTTGATAGTAATCTCTGATGAAGAAAGGGGAATAATATGAGCTATGTGCTATGACAGAAGCTTCTGCTTATTGTTTATCATAGCTATATTTATTTTGAATAAGCAGCTGCAGAAAATTCATTATTAATGTTTGTAGTTTGTTTAGGCTGTTTTAGGCATTGGTTTATTTAGGAAAAAAATGTTAGGCATGATATGTGAAAGTATCAAGATTGGTATGGATTAAGAAAAAAATATTAATTAGAGTTGGCACGAATCTCAAAGTATATATATGCGAAATTGTTGTTATAGTAAAATGTAGTAGATGATGTTAGTTTATAAGTTGGGGTGTAATTAAGGCTTTGTTTGGTACGGCTTTCTTACTGCTTCTTAAAGCAATTTTTTTGTACAAAAATTCTAAGTCATGATGATTTATGATATGATTGGAGCTTGGCATGACACATGGCTATTGAAGAGAGTTAACGCTGATGAGTTGACAGGGGAAGCTTGAGTGAGCTATAACTCGACCGGTCAGCTCATTAGTGACTCTTTTAAAAATTACAAATAGATCAGAACATATAACTATTAGAGTTTTTAATTAAGTACAAAGTATAATAAATAAAACTGATGAAATAAATGAGCCAACTTTTAGCTGACTTGACTCAAGCTCATTAATGAATTGAACTTAAGCTCAAACTAAAATTCCAACTTGATAAAATAGTGAAGCTCATATTTAAACGAGCTCAACTTGACTCAGTTACACCGTTATAATTGCCACAAGAGGAAATATGATTGATACATCTTTTTTTTTTTTCTAAAATTAATAATAATTAACAATTAATCTTAATTATCATCCTAACTTATTAAAATTAAGTACTTAATTACTTTTTCCTATTAATTTAATAATTTGGAAAAGTCTTACTCTTCCATGAATTAATTAGTTGAAGCCAATAAGAGTATTTCAATACTTGGAATAATTGAAAAACCACAAATTGGGGTTTTTTGTGGGCTAAGTCCTCTCTTGTTTTACTCTCCATCATTTTTCAAATTATTTAGCCTGAAAACATCAGTCATTGATATATTCTTTTTCTCCGGCCTTTATTATTTGACATCAATAAAGTTGAATTGGCTCCTTTATTATTATTATTATTAATTTTTCTTTTGAGGTTGGATCAATTGGTTCAAATTTGATTGGATGACACCACTAAATGCCACTTATTAATAAATGTTGTTGACTACTTATATGATTCATCAATTGACAAATGCTGGCAAATTTTTTATAAGTAGAAGAATTGGGCCATTTTGTTGAAGGTTTTTATTTTATTATGCTATTATGTTGCAACCCAAATTAAGCCATGTGTCATTGTCTAGTGATAAAAAATCAAAATTAAAACAATTTTTTTTATATTGACTCTATCTCTCCCTAAAAAAATGAAAATAATTAATAAATATGAATTGATTGAATCAAATTGAATGTTAATGTCAAATGTTATGGCAAGGTTCTTATTTATCAAAAAATGTGGAAGTGAAAGGCTCTTATAGCCTTATGGTCCTTATCTACTAAATATTAGACATACAGGCGGGGACTATATTATTTGACATTTATGAGCCAGACTTGATAGAAAAACCCTGTAATATAATTATCCCAACATATGTCTTTTGTTTGTTTATTTATTTTTTAATAAAACCTACATATAGGGGCTTACACGTTAATATAAATAAGAGATTACAAGTCTTTAGTCAATCGATAGCCCTATAAAAATACATCATTTGAAATAAAACCTACGAGCCTTTGATTCAAACTATTGCTGAGCATAAGCATAAGAAAATAAAGAAAGGCAAACACAACTCCCACCATGAACAACAACATGAGCACCCAAAAAGCCTAATCAGCTATCAGAGACTTCCAGAGCAAGAGCAGCACCATAGCTAGAGAGGCAGAGAAATCTGCATGAGCAACTGAACAAAAGCCCACATCCAGGAGAATGTTACCAATAATAATGTCCCAAACCATCCAGATACATACATAAAGAAGGGTCCAAACAACCAACCGAAGAAATAACCAACAATTAACATCCAACTAATGCCACAACAAAGACCCCATTAGATCAAAGAATCCACCAAAGACAAAAAACCCATTAGCAATAGAATTTCAAAGGAGTTTTAGATCTCTTAGGCCTTCCTTCAGAAACATTTAAATCTTGCACCACCTCTTTATTTATCTTTTTTATGTTTTTCTTACCAACAACTTTTGCAAATTCATCATTACTAACTTGCACCACATTCATATATATCATAGTCATTGTGAGAACCAAAACAAACATCCACTTTAGCCTCCCCATAATCTCTAATAACCGACATATTGTATGGGATTAACCTGTCAGAGTGGTCAATATGGTTCACAATAGAGTCTACATTAAAAGGTAAAACAATAGAATCATCCATACCATCAGAAGCATCATCAAAAGTAGCCCTGTGGTGGGGGCCTTGTAAAGATAGAACAACCGCACCACCATCACCCGCATCGTAACTCATAGTAGGAGAAGTAGCAGCACAATTAATAAGACAATTAGCAGTACGAACAATAGAAAAAACTTTCATATTATTGGAAATACCATCATCATCCATAGGGGCATGAAGAGAGGGATATGTCTTTTGTATTTGTAGATTGAAAGTAGAACTCTTTCAAAAAGTTATGAACCTCGTTTGAATTTAGGTTCGAACGTGTGGTTTGAAAGTGATTTTGAACTAGCTTTAAGCTTAAATTTTAATTCAAACAGGTTCGAACATTTTTTAGAACTAGTTCTATCAATTTGAATCATATTCAAAACTCTCTTATTAATAATATTAGGAAACCTTGAAATTTCCAAATATGATTGTCACATGTATGGCTGAATTTGAAAGTAAGTTCAAAGTAGGTTTGAATTTAAATAAGTTTGAACATGCTTCAGAACATGCTCTATCAATGTGAATCATAGTAGAACCTCCCTTATTAGTATCATGAAACTGAAATCTCTAGGTGTGGTTGTCACAGTTATGATTAAGCTAGTTATTTTTCAGTTTATAATTTTGTAATTAAAGCTGTATTCGTGATATCTTCAATGTCTTATGATGCAAAATGTTGTCCATTATAAGAGAAGCATAAAATTAAGTTAAAGTGTTGCAAAGTTGAGACTGCTCAGGTGCATAAGTGGCTTTACACTTTAAGACATAATGTGAAATGAGTATGTATGTGAAAAGGTTAGTGTTGCTCCAGTGGCTAATAATATTAGAGAGGGTTGCCTTGAATGATTTGGTCACATAAAATGTATGCCTTCTTCGAAAGACTCTATTAGAAGAGTAGATGTATTATATCGGGCATATGTTTAGAAAGAGATAGACTAAAAAAGATTTAGGCTTTGTTTGAGATAGTTTTTTTAATGGTTTTTAAAATAGTTTTCTAGTACAAAAATTTTTTGAATTATAAAATTTTGTACAATAAAGCTATTTTAGAAAGCAGTAAAAAACTATCCCAAACGAAGCCTTAAAAAAATAATGGTAAAGGTTTTTTTATTAGATTTAAATTTGAATTTGACTCATAATAAGACACAATTGAGAAAAAATATTCAAATAACAGACACTTCTAGTGGAATAAAGGCTTGTTGTGTTATTGTTATAATTAAAATTTTACTATTTTTTTAATTTCTTTGTAAAACTGCATTGCTATTTCTTATTTATCATTTATTTTTAATGCATCTTAAGCCTCGTGTTTTTTATCCATTTTTTACATTAAAAAATGATATATTTTTTCACTTAAGGAATTATTTTTGCTTTATTTTTAGGTGTCTCAATTCATGAAAATTGATTCTATTTATAGAAAAAAAAAAATGGTTTGGATCAGCCAAATTCTTCTATGGACAAAAGGATTTAGAGGGAAAATATATGCAATGTTAAAGAAATGCCTAAATGATAAAGGTCCATGTCGCTTCATGGGCTCGGTGGGTACTACAAAATCCTAATGGGCCGCCAAAGACGAACAGCAAGCCTAATTTGCCGTCCAAGCCCAAAAGTGAACTAAGCTGGCCGTGGACTTCTTATTGTAACCCTCAATTTACCCAAAATGATAAAATTAAAGAATATATATATATTACTTATCAATTGTGATCTACACCATAAAATTAGAAAATTAATTGATTTAAAAAAAAAATTGTAATGATTTCACCATTCATTTGACATTTATCATGATATAAAATGGCATATATGAATACTTTTAAAAAATGATAATTTTAATCATTTTATTTATTTATTTTCAAATCATTTAAATGCTTTTAATAAGGATCAAATGATTTTATTTTAATTTTTTGAGATTAATTTTAATCTCTTTATAATCTCCATAGGGGAGAAGTGACTTTTTTTTTGGTACATTTAAGTCATTAAGACAAACTTACACACATCACATACGTAAGACTCAAACCCAAAATCTCTTGTTTGATAGCTAAAACTCCCAACCAATAGACCGAGATGAGTTGCATAAGATGAGGGCGTTTGAGTTGTTGATGCCAAAGCAATGAAGGTGAAATGTTGGCAGTTCAAGTGTTATGATCTAGTTATAGATGTGGCAGTTGAATGAGATAGAGATCGTTACAACAATATTGTCCTCAGAGGACTAGAAGATTGGCCTTCATGTCCTAAATAGTGTATTCAGAAGTGTAGAAGGAAATGAACATATTATTATCAGAGAGATGATGGTGAGATAAATGAGGGACTTGAAATAGAGCGAAAAGAAAAAGCTTACAATGTGGTGTAGGAAGTAAGCCTTATGAAAATCCCATTAAAATTTCTATATATTATAATTTAAACCCCAATTAAATGCTAATTTATATTCCATTACATTAAATATAATTTTAGATTTCTTCAAATAAAAAAAAATATCAAAATCATAACTGTAACTAAAACTCCAAACCGATTAAACTAATAAAATTACGGAAATTAAAAATCTCAATATTACATCATAATCATTGCCACTTGAATTTAAGGTCCTTTGTTTTCTTCAAAATAAATATAAAAGAAGAATAAGAGAAATCAGCTTTTTGGCAACTAAGGGTCTGTTTGGGATAACTGCAATTTTTTTTTTAAAGGTGATTATAAAATTGTTGTGGAGAAAATAACTTTTTTGAAAGTTGTTGAAGAACGAAACTTTTCAGTACAAACATTTTCTAAAAGAAGGGAACAAACATCGGTCAAACAAAAATTATGATTTTGTCCTAAAAGCAAAGCAGTAAGAAATATGTCTCAAATGAAACCTAAGTTAAATAGGAATAGTGTTAATAATTGTTCCTATTGGAGTGAATATTCAAATCCAATATCAATAGTTCGAGTTTATGTTGACTTGATTATTATTCTAATCAGGGTTCAAATTTAAAATATTGATCTAATTGATTTTCGATAGGAGTTCGGTTGGCCAAAAAAATTCAAAATTGATTAAGATATGATCATTGCTAGGATAAATGGGCTTGGTTCGGGTTAAATTGTTCATGTTTATCGAAAGATTTTCACGATTTATATGATATACGTGTCAATTATTTTGCATTAGGGCTCAGTGGGTTTGGGTCGAGCCAGGTTTTGCTTAAACATTTTGACATGTATGATTAACGAGTTAGATTCGGGCTTAGTATATTGAGGTCGGGTTAATCTCGGGTAAGATCAAAACCCATCCCAACAACTTAAATTGACGCCCCTAGATAAAAATGATAGAAATTTTCATTCAATTAAAAAAACATGTCGATATAAGAATGCCTACATAGAATAATATAATAGAATAATAACATTTAATATGATAAAAAGTATACTTAATAAAAAAATATATAATAATAATAATTAGAAATTATTGGTATAAATAATAAATTGATATTCCGACATGATTACTAATAATTCTAATAAATCTATTAGCAAAAGAAAGCATTTTCTTTCCAAAGGCCACTTTCTATAAAGCTATTAAAGGTAGAAAGCTTAGGAGGCTTAGCCCAAAAGAGAGCCGAAGGTCCTTAGCATGGTAGGAGTACTGAAGCAGCCACCGGCGGCGGCTTCTTTGATGGAGCAGCGATTTAACGCCGGCGACGACAGAGAGAGGAACTTTCTGCTGTGTTGAGTATTTATTTACTGTTTACTGTGATATTGGCGCACGGCTCAATCTCTTCTCTCTCTTTCATTTGTTCTCTTCTTCTTTTTTCATTTGGATAGTTGCTTAATTAGCTCTGTAATATGAATCTTAATTTTAAGATTAACTGCTTGTTTTATTGTTTTAGGCTTCGTTTGAGACAACTTTTCTATTACTTTCAAGCAATTTTTTAGTACCTAAAAACTGCTTTAGAAAGCAGTAAGAAAGCTGTCCCAAACGAAGCCTTAATTACATCATTGCTTAGCCTAACTAGTGAGATTCATACGCCTCTTATTTAGCCATTAAATTTATTTTAAAAGAAATAAAACATAAATTTTGATTGATTAATAATATACTATATTCATTTCTAAATAAATATTATAAATATAAATTTCTTTTTGATCAAATTTAAATTAGAGTATTTTTATCCTAATTTTCTCCTAATTAATTATTTATGTATTTACATATCTGATATTCAAATATTTATATTTATTATTACCCAAATATTATGCAATATTTTAACCTCTAAATGATATTAAAATATTATCTAAATCGAAATATACAAATTATTATATTATACAAATAAATTTTAAATTTTAGATATTAAACATATAAATAAATTGAGTGAATACATAATCCTAGGGGTGTCAATTCGGGTAAGCGGGTCGGGCTCGGGTCGAACCCGGAACTCACCCGGCACTGTTCGGGTCAACCCGAACCTGACCCGTTTTTAAAAACAGGTCAGGTTTCCAAACCCGACCCGATTCGGGTCCGGGTCAACCCGACCCGACACGAATGATCCGAAGTTGACCTAAAATTGCTAATTTTCGGGTAAAAAATCGGGTCAATATTCAATTTTCGGGTCAAAATCGGGTCAAAAAAACAGGTAAATCTCGGGTTTTCGGGTCAAATATGAGTTTTCGTGTCACTTTCGGGTCAATTTCGAGTTGCTAGGTCAACCTGAACCCGACCCGATTTTTAAAACGGGTTGATTTGTTCAATCCGAACTTGACCCATTTCGGGTTCGGGTTGACCGAACCCGGATTTTTCTGGTTCGGGTCGTGTCAAAAATTGACACCCCTACATAATACTTATGGCCATTCCGTAAAGGTGGCTGTAAAGTTAATATAGAGAAAATAACTTTTTGAAATCTACTTTAAAAAACAATTTTTGTAGCACAAAATTTTCGAAAGTTGGAAAAATAGCACCAAATAAAAATTATGATTATATTTTGAAAAATAAAATAGTAAGAAAGTTGTTAATTATTGATTATTATTATTAGCATGAAATTATAAATATTATCCCATGCTGAAGACGTGCAAGCAAAGCAAGACATGCGCGACAGAGTTGGAGGATGATTTGTTTAGAAGGAGATCGACTGACTAATAAATATTATCCATAGCACATATGAAGACAAAGTGTTCCTTCTAATTATGTTCAGATTAGCTCATCTCTCTTAATAATGTAGTTATTGAATGATTAGTTTATGGATTAGGTAGTTATAAAATGTTGGAGACTTTTAGTTGAAATATTTATTATATCTATTAGTGGATTAAGATTTATGAATGTGAGATAAAGCTGTTCTTAATTAAGAGGTATATTATAAAGAGATAATTAAGAGGAACAATAATTTAACTTATCTCAAGTGAAGGATTCATTGTTTAACCTTTCTTTGAATGATTATTGAGCTCCATTTGAGGCTGGCTTTAGTTTGGTCAATTGCTTTGCTTTATGTTGATTCTAAGCTCTCATTCTTTCTTTCATATTGTAATATTTTGATGGATCGTTTTTCTTTAAATTGAGAAGATGGTTAAAAATATCACCAATGATTGCGCATAGCAAAAGGATTAAATCGGGTGTGTTGAACGATGTAGATGTTGCTAGAGAGCGATCGAAACAATGCATTTTTTTTTTTTTTTTGAAAAAAGAGGGGATTAAACGACCTAGATCAGTTGCAAATGTCTATGAATAATTAGGCTGACAAAAATTCACTGGGAAGAAGGGGGGACTGAAAGACATTAGTTAATGGGGGAATGAAGGCAGAGAGTGAGTCTCGATATTCTAGGTTGTGGGGATTTTAACTAAGCAACATGAAGATGATGGATTCAAGAACACCAATAAAGACATAATTACACCCTAGGTAGTGATTAGAGCTAAAGAGTTTTTTTTTTCCTAACTTAATAGTGTTCATAATATGACTAGAAGATTCATGATAACATCCATGAATTGCATTTTCTCAAATAGTCAGAGAATTCTTACATAAATTTATCCATAAATTAGTTTCAAATTAATATAATTATCAGCGTATTAATCTAACAAATGTAATTATTACTACATTGCTTTAAGTTTAATAATTTCCTGATCTTCAACATAATTGCAGAAAGAACCACTCTGATTTGATCTTCAACATTATGCTCAAGTTTCTAGACATCAGGGGTTTTTAGTAACTCGGTATTGCTCGGTATAGCTCGGTATAACTCGGTATTGGTCTTCACAAAGCGGTATTCCTCGTTATTACCAAATAATATCTAGCAATACCGAGCAAATACCGAATTTTTTGACGGGATTTTAGTGCCGACCGGACGTTCCTCTAGGTTGGTCGGAGGACCTAATAATTGTTCGTTGATAACAGTCAGTAAAAAAAAATAAAAAACATTTTCACCTCGACGGGCGTTGCCTCCTTGCAACGGAAAGAGCCCACAATGGACGGAGAGACGCAGATATCTCTCGCTCCCGAAATCAAAGCTGAATCGCTCCGTCTCAGTCTTGGCTATTTGCAAAATTATAAAGACAATCCATTCAACCGATAACCTACCAAATTTAATTTGGACATAAATCAGAAGAGAAATGAGCTTCCAACGTGAGAGAGTGCAGCATGGGGAACCCTCGCATGCTCGTCTTTGTCGTTACTCCCTACTTTCTGGTGTGATATCGAGAATACCTGCAGAAGACGACAGGAAAACAGAACACAAGCAGAGAATAGAAGGAGAATAGCAGAGAAATAGAGTTCCGAAGGAAGGCAGAGAAAAGAGAGCAGAAATCCTTTCAGCAAAAAACTAAAAACTCAGGTTCTCCTTCCAGCTATCTATATTAGAGGTAATTTGCTAATTAAGAGATGAAGTCGTACTACGCATAAGCTCTATAAAAACAGAAAATGGATACTAGGCGGTAGTGGAGGCTGTAGGTTCGTTAGAGGAATGTGTTGTGGTAGTTTGCTAGACTAGGATAGGCCACATCAGGCCTCCCCGTCTTCAAGAGATTCCTCACCTGAGGAAATAGATTGAGCAACATTGAACGTGGCCGGCGTTAGGAACCCTGGTGGTAGATCGACAATGTAGGTGTTATCATTGATACGCCGAAGGATAGGTACCAGTACGATTTTTCGTGGGCTCAGTTTGGAGTATGTTCCGAGTTGGAACCGTTCTTTGCAGAGGCGAACAATGACAAGATCATCAGGTTCAAAAATCTGCTCTCGTTTGTGCATGTCCGCTTTGTAGTTGGTATTTGAAGATGAGAGCTTGGTCCTTACATCATTCAGCATTTTTGTGTACTGCTCGGTTGTTTCCGCTGCAGATTTACTCCTGCATTTTGGCAAAACAGCAATATCCACAATATAGTTAGGAAATTTAGCATATACAATGCTGAATGGACACTGTCGTAACACTTATATGATCAGGAATTTTGGCAAAACAGCAATATACACTATTTATATACAACAGTTATAATACAAATAACAATTACAATATAAATATATATACATAACACTTATAAAAATAATTAAAACGGCTAACTAATAAGCATGTTAAAGTAATAAATATGATAAATCAAAATAAAATGAGAAAAATGATTGATGATTCATCATCATATGCTTACAGAAAAAGACAAAATAAGCAAAGTGACGAGAGAAATGAAAAAAAAAATCTCTTATAGCTTTATAGGTTGTTTTTAACTAAATTGAATCTGAGAGGGGTTCAGGGATTGAGAGATGAAAGGGAATAAAGGGAAACGCTGCTGCAATGTTTTTCTTGCCCCCCGCCCCCTTTGTTTTTTTTTAATGTGAACAGGCTAGATCGTTGTAGTGTGCAGAAAAAGGTATAAATAAGGGAGGAAGGGAGCTGTATAGCTATAGCAAGTGATTTTTCGGAGTAATGAGATGCTGTGAGCTGAAGAGGAGGGGTCGTGAGCTGCAGAGTGTTGTATATGCCTGAACGGCAAAAGTTCAGCTTCTTGCCACGTCATCAAAACGGCTTCTTGTCTTATCGTTACCTTCATGTATCTTTGTACTTAGTCTATAAATATGTATTTGTATTAGAGAGAAAACTATGAAATGAAAATTACTTTTATTTCCTTCTATCTCTGGCTGTGTTTGTTCTCGTTGTTCAACATGGTATCAGAGCCAAGTTAATCTCCTCTTCCTGGTTCGTTCTTTCCCTTCCCTGTTTCCTTAATTTTCTTCTCCTCAACCGAGCAGCTCCTGTTCCAATCATGGCATCCCCACCCTCCTCCCAGACATCCGACGCCTCCCCATCCACAACACCACAGCCGACAACCCAAATTCACACCGTTCCTGCCACCCTCAAATTCTTGATGACCACCATCAAGAACGTGATTACTCAACCTCTATCCACGGATAACTTTCCGGTTTGGAGGACTCAGGTAATAAAACTCTTCAGAGCAAATTCCTACGAAGGATTCTTGGACGGATCTTCTCCTCCTCCGTCCAAGATTATTGCCGACGCCACCGATCAGATGGTTCCAAACATACAATATGCAGAATGGCTTCATGTGGATCAGAATCTTGCGGCGTCTCTCTACTCGGTCATTTCATCCACTATACTTCCTTATGTTCTCTCCGTTGAGCATTGCTCCGACATTTGGGCCACGCTCGATCGACGACTCCAATCAAGAACCCGGTCAAGAATTGCTCAACTCCGGCTTGAACTTCATTATTTGTCCATGAAAGACAAAAATATGACCCAATATTTACTCGACATTAAATCCAAGGTCGATTCTCTCGCCGCAGCCGGTGCTCCACTCAATGCCGAAGATATAATTCATTACACTCTCGACGGTCTTCCCAACACCTACCAAGCTTTCAAAACAGCGATTCGCACAAATTTACAACCCTTAAGCCTGAATGATCTCTACACCCTTCTTTGCAGCGAGGAATTGAATCTTGCGCGCGAAACGTCACGGGAGCTTCAATCTCTTCAATCCTCCACCAACTCTATGGCCCTCACGGCCTCTCGTGGCCGCGGACGTAGTCGATACAACAACAATCGCGGTCGCAACACACCTCCAAATCGTCCGCCGCAAAATAACTCCAATAACAATCGCCGAAATCCCACACCAAGAAATCCCGTAACCTGTCAAATCTGTGGGAAATACCGTCATTCTGCGGTCAAGTGCTGGCATCGCCACGATGAGCAATACAACACCGAACCACTCACTGCGGCTCTCTTCAGCTCGCCGAATCAATCCTCATCAACAGAATGGTTTCTTGATAGCGGTGCCTCCTCACACCTCACCGCCGATCCAAATCAATTCCAAACATCACAACCATATACCGGTACCAGTCAGGTAACTCTTGGAAACGGACAACAAATTCTGATCCATAACACATGTAGAGGTATTCTCCCTACGCCTCAAGGTACGCTAATGCTATCAAACCTTCATTTAGTTCCAAATCTTTCTTTCAATTTGCTTTCGGTTCATCAGCTTACAACAAATAACAATTGCCTTATCACTTTCTCTTCAAATGGCTACGAAATTAAGGATCAGAGGACCCTCCGCCCTCTTCTCAAGGGTCCGTGTATTAACGGGCTATACCCGTTACACTCGGCCTCATCGAACTCGACACATCCGTCCAAGCTCGTGCTTCTGTCCATCCAAGCGATCCCGGATCTCTGGCACCAAAGACTCGGTCACCCATCGGCTCAAACCATCTCCGGTCTGGCTCTACAGCACATGACAATCTGCAATTCTTCTAATAGATCCATGTGTAATGTCTGTAGCATGGCAAAATGCCATCGTCTTCCTTTTCCTAGCTCGAATACTGTTAGTAAAGAAATTTTTCATCTTATTCATTCTGATATATGGGGTTCGTTTTCCGTAGCATCTAATAAAGGTTTTCGCTATTATATTTCATTCATAGATGACTTTTCTAAATATGTTTGGATTTACCCTCTGGTCCACAAGTCTGGTGCTCTAAATAGTTTTCTTGATTTTCATCGCTTTATTCAATGCCAATTTAAGACTCACATCCGCACTCTTCGCACGGACGGCGGAGGCGAGTTTACCGGAAATAATTTTAAAACTATCCTCAAACATCTCGGTATCGTCCACCAGTTTACCTGTCCCTACTCCCCGCCTCAAAACGGCGTCGCCGAACGCAAGCACCGCCATCTCACAGAGACCACTCGGGCTCTTCTCATTCAGGCTCACGTATCTCAATACTTATGGGTGGATACACTTCTGACCGCTGCCTACTTAATAAACCGACTACCCTCACCCAACACTCAAAACAAATCCCCTCACGAATTACTTTACGGACAACCACCTTCCTACGATCATCTCAAAGTTTATGGATGTCTTTGCTATCCTTGGCTGAAGCCTTACGCCAAAAACAAACTCTCCCCGCTATCGCAACCATGTATCTTTATTGGTTACGCCAACCCGCAAAAAGGCTATCGATGCCTTGACATTAATACAAACCAAATCTACACATCCCGCCACGTGATCTTCAACGAGGCTATCTTTCCTTTTCACACGACCACAGCCACTCAAAACCCGTCTAATACCACCCAGCCCAATATTCCACCGCTGCTCCTAGTCCCGTCCACTGGATTACCCACTACACTTAATCAACAAATTTGCTCTAGACCAACCTAGTCACCTACATTCAATACCATTAGCCATCACACCACCTCCACACCTTTGAACAATGAACCTGCTCCTGACATCTCTCACTCACCCAACACCGTGATTGAAAACCATCAGAAACAACGAACTCTACCCACTGGCCACACCATGCTAACTCGTTCGAAAACTGTCAACACAAAACCCAAACAAATATTTGACCTGACTCACATTCTTCAACCTCTCGAACCGACCACGTACACTCAAGCCTCAAAATCTCAGCATTGGCGCCTAGCCATGTCGCAAGAATTTCAAGCCATTCAAGAACAAGGGACATGGGAGCTAGTCCCTCCTGCACCCGATCAAAACATTTTGGGTTGTAAGTGGACGTTTCGCACAAAGCTCAACTCAGACGGCACTATCGCCAGGTATAAAGTCAGACTCGTTGCTAAAGGTTTTAATCAAGAATATGGGATCGACTACACAGAAACCTTTAGCCCCGTTGCTAAAATGCCTACGGTTCGCATTTTTATTCTTATTGCTTTACATTATAAATGGAATATTCATCAACTTGACATTTCCAACGCTTTTTTACACGGCACACTATCTGAAACTGTTTACATGCAGCAGCCGCAAGGCTTCCAAGATACCCTTCACCCAAACTACGTTTGCAGGCTCAAGAAGGCCTTATACGGACTCAAGCAATCACCTCGAGAATGGTACGCCACTCTTTCAAATCATCTTATTACATTCGGGTTCAAACTTAGCTCTGCCGATCCCTCTCTTCTCACATACCACCACGGCACAACCCGTATGTATATACTTATTTACGTCGACGATATTCTACTCACCGGAAATTCTCAGTTTGACATAAACCGCCTCCTCACAAATCTCCACTCTCGGTTTCACATGAAAGATCTCAGCTCTCTAGCCCAATTTCTGGGCATCCAATCCATCCCCATACCTGACGGCGTCATCCTACACCAAAAATAGTATGCTCAACGCATATTGGATAAAGCGGGCATGCTAAATACAAACACCGTTTCGTCTCCCATCTCCTGTAAAATCAATCTCACCGCCCAAGCACAGGAAGATTTTGTGAACCCTCACCTATACCGTCAACTCCTCGGAGCTCTTCAGTACCTTACCTTAACCAGACCTGATATTAAGTTCCCCGTCCAAACCTTAAGCCAACACATGCATAAACCTCTAAACAAACATTTCGACGGGCTCAAACGGCTACTTCGATACATTAACAGGACAACTAGCCTAGGTATTCCCCTCCGACAAGGCTCTCTTCAACTACAAGGCTTCTCGGACGCTGACTGGGCGAGCGACTCCGACGACCGTCGCTCCATATCAGGTTATTGTAATTTCTTGGGTACCTCTCTTATATCGTGGCAGGTAAAGAAGCAAAATACCGTAGCTCGTTCTTCCACCGAGGTTGAATACAATTCACTTGCAATAGAGGCAGCCGAAATTCTTTGGCTAAGGCAACTTCTAGCAGATTTTCACTCACCGCAAACAACACCTACCATCATTCATTGCGACAACACTTCCGCTATCGCTCTCGCCAACAACCCAGTCTACCATACTCGAACTAAACACATAGATGTGGATTGTCATTTCATCCGGAACAACATACAAGCCAAATCCATCGTGGTACACCATATATGTACTAATGATCAGACCGCCGATATCTTTACCAAGCCCTTGCTCATTCTCCGGTTCAAACAAATAACAAGCAAACTCACTGCTTACTCATCATTGGTTTGAAGGGGGCTGTTGTATATGCCTGAACGGCAAAAGTTCAGCTTCTTGCCACGTCATCAAAACGGCTTCTTGTCTTACCGTTACCTTCATGTATCTTTGTACTTAGTCTATAAATATGTATTTGTATTAGAGAGAAAACTATGAAATGAAAATTACTTTTATTTCCTTCTATCTCTGTCTGTGTTTGTTCTCGTTGTTCAACACAGAGAAGCTTGCGAAGAGGAGGGGCCGTGAGCTACAAAGGGCTGAAGCCCTTGTATTGAATAAAAAAGGGTTACAAGACAAAAAACTAGAGGAAATTACAGGTATAAAAACCAACTATACCTCCAAAATAAAACCTTCAAAAGCAAGGAACGTGTTGTCACTTCAAAACTCCCTCGATTTGTGCACACAACCTCATTCAAACAAATTGGTAGTGCATTTAGTATATTGACGATGTTCCGGACACAACGACGAAGTCCATTTGTCAATCGGATGTCATTTGGATGATACCGAGCCCAATTTTCTCTGATATGCATGTTCGTATTGAAGACTTAGTTCCTACAATTAGGATTAGTAGGAAAAAAAAAAGAGAAGAAGAAGATTTGGAATATCCGTTCATTGATGAAGATGAACCAGCCAGCTACAGTATTTTAGTATTTAAGGAGAATGAGACAAATGGAAAAATGACACGTGGACATTCCGTTAGCACAACAGCTTTGCACAGAGAAGTGGAGCTCATATAAGCAGCTGGATCATCATGTGTCCTGACACTCCCCCTCAAATTGTGCATAAGATGAACGAATGCCCAATTTGTCACGAAGCTCAGTAAAGCGGCTAGGATTTAAAGGCTTGGTAAGTATATCAGCTGGTTGATCAAGTGAATGGATGTGAAGAACCACTAAGGCTGCAGAATCAATGTGATGCCGAATGAAATGATAATCTATTTCAATATGTTTGGTTCGAGCATGAAAAATTGGATTGTAAGCTACGGTTGTCGCAGATGTATTATCACAATAGAGAGGGGTTGGTCCTTGCTGAGGTATTTGAAGATCAAAGAGCAATCTCCTTAACCAGATAATGCCGGAAGTAGAAGACGACAGAGAATGGTACTCGGCCTCAGTAGAAGACTCGGCAACAGTGACTTGTTTCTTCACACACCAAGAGATAGGTGTCTTACCCAGAAAAGTACAAAATTCAGTAATAGATTTGTGATCAATGGTGTCACCTGCCCAATCAGCATCTGCATAAGCTGGTAGTTGAAGTTGGCCTGGTAGTGGAGGAATGCCAAAATTGAGTGTGCCTTGTATATATCGTAATAAACATTTTAAAACAAGATAATCTGCCATAGTAGGATGATGCATATTCTGACATATATGATTGGCTATATATGCAATATCAGGCTGAGTGATGGTGAGGTAATTTAGTGAACCTACTAGCCTTCGAAAATGATGTGGATCTGTATACGGGGCGGTGGCATTGGAATAGAGAGACGGCTTGAGTGTCATTGGAGTTTGGAGAGATTTGCTGTTCTGAAAACCGACAGCCTGAATCAAATCATGGGCATATTTCGTCTGATGAAGAAATGTCTCACCATTGTAGGTAGTGAGCTGAAGGCCAAGAAAATTGGACACAGGGCCAAGTTGCTTGAGAGAAAACTTGGATGTTAATTGCCGAATGAGCTACTCAATGAAGGAAGTTGTATTGCCGGTAATGAGCATATCGTATACATAAATGAGTAAGAAAATCTGCACGTTGTCATTGACATATAAAAGCAGAGAAGGGTCTGCTTTGTTGAATTTAAAGCCAAAACCAATAAGAAATGAGGTGAGCTTATTGTACCATTCCCTTGGAGCCTATTTTAAACCATAAATGGCTTTATGTATCTTACAAACATGGTTGGGATATTGGGCATCTGTAAAACCCGAAGGTTGATGCATATACACGTCATCATGTAGATCGCCATGTAAAAAGGCATTTGATATGTCAAATTGAAGGGTAAACCAGCCCTTCGATAGAGCAACCAGGAGAAGAATGCGAATTGAAGGAATCTTCGCCACTGGACTGAAAGTTTCAGAATAATTAATGCCAAACTCCTGAGTAAATCCTTGGGCAACTAACCGAGCCTTATATCGGTCAACCGTACCATTAGTAGCTTCTTTAATTTTGAAAATCCATATGCAGCCAAGGATATTAGCATGGGAGGGAGGTGGTACTAATAATCAGGTGGCTTGATTTTGGAGGGTTAAAAATTCTGCAGACATTGCATCTCGCCAGTGTTTAAACTTGACAGCTTGATTATAAGTGTTTGGAATGAAATTGGATGTTGGATTGGTAAGAAGATCAAAAATTTGTTTTGGATGATGAATGCCCTGTTTGAGCCTGGTTTGCATTGGATGAATGGATGTGGTTGTAGGAATATGTGGTGGGATAGAGACTGAAGATGTATTGGACGAACTTGGAACTTGGTCAGTTGGACTGGAAACCGAATTATGAGTGGAGGAGGATAGAGGTTGAGATGAGATAGATGGAGGTGAAGTAGTTGATTGAGGAATTGCAGGTAACTGTAAAGTGGAAATTGGAAGAAGTGGGTATGGTTATAGAGATGCTGGATTTGTAGAGTGAGATGATATAGAAGATGTGGGAAGAGATTTTGATTTATATGGAAAAGTTGTCTCATGAAACATAACATGACGAGAAATATGAAGTTTATTTGTGGTTAAATTGAGACACTTATATCTTTTATGGGAAGAAGAGTAGCCTAGAAAAAGACATTCATGAGAGCGGGGGGAAAATTTATTTGGTGCCATGGGTTGAAGCCAAGGAAAACATAAACAACCAAAGGTCTGTAAATGTGAAAGGTTTGGTGGTTGATTATGCAGGAGCTGAAAGGGAATTTGTGAGGCTATAGTTTTGCTAGGAAGACAGTTAATGAGATAGGTGGAGGTAAGCAGTGCTTCAGCCCAATAGGTGGAGGGAAGAGAAGCTCCAATTAGAAGAGCTCTAGTTGTATTTAGAAGATGGCGATGCATCCGTTCAGCAAGCCCATTCTGCTCTGGAGTATAAGGACAGCTTAACTGATGTGTGATGCCTTTTTGAAGAAGATATTGATTAAAGGCATGACTAGTGTATTCTCCACCACCATCGGTGCGAAGAGTTTGTATTTTAGAATTGAATTTTGTAGTGATAAGATTTTGAAATTGCTGAAATTTTTGAAAGGTTTCAGATTTTGTTTGCATCAAGAATAACCAAGTATAATGCATGTAATCATCTATAAAGAGTACATAGTAACGAAAACCATTTATATATGAAACAGGAGCCGGACCCCAAACTTCTGAATGTATTAACATAAAAGGTTTGTATATACGAGATAACTTTGACACAAACAACAACTTATGGCTTTTGGCCATATTACAAGACGTGCAAAGAAAACTAGAAGAAATATTACATATAAACGGAACAGTTTTGGCTAACAGTTGATGAGTTCGGATATTGGGGTGGTCGAGTCTAGCATGCCAAACATCTGAGGTAACGAAGGTAGAGTGAAGAGCTTTGAAGTTGTGACCGGATGGAGTGGGAACAGAGTAGAGGCCATCATGGCTACGCCCACGGATGAGGATACGATTGTCCTCCAGATCCTTTATACATAAGCCATAAGCATCAAAAGAGATAGAACAATTGTTATCAGTTGTTAGTTTGTGAATAGATAATAAGTTATGCGAAAGGAGAGGGACATGAAGTAAATTTTGAAGTTTAAGCTTACGAGTAGAGTCTGGAAGTGGGAGAATGCCTTAACCAGTTTTAAGAATTGGAAGCGAGCTGCCACTGGTGGTGGATACAGAATCTGGGCTCATATATGGAGTGGAATACTGAAGTTTAGAGGCATCAGGAGTTAAATGCGAACTGGCTCCGGAGTCCAGTACCCAGTCATTGCTAGACATGAGGGACGGACTGGTCATAAATGCTTTGGAAGCAGAGGATGAAGGCGTCGAGCTGTAGTTAGAATTGTACCGATGCCAATAATTCATAGCTACATGGCCTTGTTTACCACAAATTTGTCATGTAGGGCGGGTTTGATCACTAGTTGGAGATCGACTAGTGTTGTTAGAGCTTGTTTTGAAGGAAGCTCCTCGTCCCCTGGATCCTCTGTAATTGTTGCGACCTCGTGGTGAAGCTTCTCTATTCGCATACAGAATCGTATTATCTGTCTGAGATGATGTATCCCGCTGAATTTCGGTCTGTTGGTGAATCTCCTCACTGCAAAGGAGTGAGTAGAGAACATCTAAATTAATGGGTAGCTGACTGGTGCGTATAGCAGTTTTAAAAGGGTTGTAGGATTGCAGTAATCCATTCAAAATGTGAAGTATTATATCCTCTATATCAAGATGAGAACCAGCAACTACAATGTTATCAACCAGAGCTTTGATCTTAGTAAGATATTGCATCATTGTGAGATCTCGCATTTGAACATGGTATAGTTCATTTTTCAGCTGAGTCACACGAGATCTATTTGAAGGTTGAAGATGAAGCTCTAAAGTCGACCATATATCATGGGCAGACGTGAGGTTCAGGATATAAGGTAAAACTGACGGAGATATGGTATAGAGAAGTGCGACAACAAGGTTTTGTTCAATGAGATTAAGAAGTTTGAACTCGGCTGGATTAGATTCGGCCAAAGAAGACGATGGTTTGGATATCTGACCTGTAAGATACTCTTCAAAACCATTTGCCGAAAAGAGTTGAAAAACCTGAAGCTTCCACACTGGGTAGTTGTCGCTGGTCAACTGATTCGGAACTATCAGTTTCAGATTATTCATCAGAAGCTTAAGAGAAGAAGGGATAATGAGCTCCTCCATTGCCGCAGAAACAGAGGATGTCGGCAGAACAGAGGTTTGAGAAACTTGGGAAGACGAGCTTTATTCGGCCATGGAGCTTGCTGAAAAAGCTGCTTCAAGGCTCTGATACCATGAAGACTTAGTTCCTGCAATTAGGATTAGTAGAAAAAACAGAGAAGAAGAAGATTTGGAATATCCGTTCATTGATGAAGATGAACCAGCCAGCTATAATATTTTAGTATTTAAGGAGAATGAGACAAATGGAAAAATGACACGTGGACATTCCGTTAGCACAGCAGCTTTGCACAAAGAAGTGGAGCTCATATAAGCAGCCGGATCATCATGTGTCCTGATACTTATCAGCCCCCTCGCATGCCCCTCGATTAGTTAAGTTGAATGTCATCAGTAGATATTCTATGATATTCGGGATGTTCTAATCACAATGACGCAATCCATTTTGCAGTCAGACTTTGTTTGGGCAGCACTGAGGCATCTTTCCTCGATATGTGTAATTTGTCTCGAGATTTGTTCCACAAGTTAGGATGATCTAAATTGAATATAGAAAATATATATGAACATTGTAGATTAATTTAAAATTTATAGATAAACGGTCAAGATCTCCTATGAGTGTAATGTCAAGCCACTTTTATATAGTATTATAAATTTGCCCTCAATGTTTACTCTGGGCCCATCGCGCCTAACATTTTTTTTGTAAAATTTTTTCCGTTCGTTTTTTAAGGAAGAAAATTTTAAACATTTTTATTATAAAATTTTGTCCCTCTATATATAGAGAATAGAAGTAGAAGAAAAGCAAGCAAGAGAGAAAAGAAATTACTTTAACCAACACTGAGCTAAGTAATGGAGGTACGAATACAATGCTCTACCGTAATAGCAACTTCGCCACCCACTACAGAGGCGTTGGAGCTCCCTTTCACAATTTTCGATCGCTTTGCCTCCGGCATGCACATTGCTATTGTTTTTGCCTTTTCCGCTCCCGCTCCATCAAACTCTGAGCTCATAAAATCTCTATCGAGAACACTGCTCCTCCACTTCCCACGGCTCACCGCCCGCCTTGGGCGGCGACCCTCACAAGCCTTCCATCATTCTTGGTGGCAGTGAAGGCGGAGCTCTATTTGTGGAAGCCACAGTGGACTCTAATTTGGATGACTATATGCCGCTCCAACCATCACCAGAGCTTGCCCGCCTCCACCCAAACACCACCAGTGCTTCCCATCTCCTCCAGGTTCAACTCAATCGATTTCGATGTGGCGGCCTCATTGTCGGCGTCACCTCTCATCATCGAGTTGCCGACGGCCGGTCAATGAGCACCTTCTTTGTTACTTGGAGCAAGATCACCCGTGGCATTCCACTAGACCCAATCCCTTACTATGATCTATCATGGCTCAAACCATGTTTTCCTCCAAAATTTGAATTTGAACACTGGGGTGCAGAGTTCATCCCTCCAAAACACTACAATAATAATTTCTTATTAAATCAATCATTTATTGAACCTCATTCAACATCCAATATTTTGATTCACTACTCCTATGAATTCATCAACTCAAAGCTGAAAGCAGGGGTCAAAGAAAAGTTCACAACTTTTGAAGTTCTGCTTGGCCATATCTGGAGGAAAATCACAATAGCAAGAGCACTTGGGGAAGGGGAGGCTACCATGATTAGAGTTTTTGTGAATGGCAGGCCGAGGCTACGGCCGCCAGTGTCAAATGAGTTCGTTGGAAACCTTGTACTCAACGCATATCCGATGTCAAAAGCAGGGGAGTTGATCAATGGAGGAGTAGGGGAGGCGGCGGTGATTATACGGGAGGCGGTTTGGAGGATCGACAACCGCTATTTCCAGTCGTTAATAGACTTTGGGGAGATGAATAAGGAGGAGAACCTTGTGCCAATTTATGACTTGTGTGGAAACTTTCTTTTAACTAATCTGGAGGTTGATAGTTGGTCAGGACTTCAGTTTGAAGACATAGATTTTGGTGGAGGAGCTCTGTGTGGTTTTTTGCCTACTTGGGTGTCTATGGACGGATTGGTGATATTTCTTCCGAGATTGTGTGAGGATAGGGGAGTGGATGTTTTCGTTGCTTTGCTTCAAGAACTTGCCCAGATCCTCAAGAATATATCTCACGATATGTATTAGCTTTTAGCAATTTATTACTTGAGGTTGTAATCACAAGTGGTAAGATTTTTGCTAAGTATTTATGTGTTTGATCTATTGGCTTGCAGGTTGATATTGTCCATATGTAGCAGCACTGGACAGACTGATTCTTATTTGGCAAATCAGAATTATTTAGTTAAAGTTCAAGCACTCGAACCATGATTGAAAATGTTGGGATATTCATTGGACGACCCAACAATTTTCAAAATCTATTTGCTTATAGTTAAATAAAACTTCTCGATGAAATAAATCTAACAAGTCCAAAAACTACTAGCTAGTTGTGCATCATTAAAGCATTTAAATATTGAAAAATAGTAAATGATTAACAAATTCAATAGGGGTCATCTCATAAAATGTTTTAAATGGCTATATTTATATAGCATAATAATCATAAAAATTTATGAATAGACTCACACTCTCTACATAAAAGAAGGCTTGGATCACCATCTGATCGTCACCACCGTATTAGTTTCCCAACCACCATTATCTAACTACAATCCCTAACCACTATCACTAAAGTTTGGTCTCCCGACCCCATTTACAATCCTCTGATCAATGTTGTCTGGCTACAGTCCTCCAAACACTATCGATAGATTACAATCGTTCGATTAAGATCGCTCGACCATCGTCACGTGATTAAGATTTGCCCAACCACGATCACTTGATTATTATCGCTAGACATCTGTCATGGGACTTTGATCTTACAATCATTATCTACTGCTTATGATCCTCTAGCAACCTTTACCTGATTATGATCATTTATTTCTATTACAAATGTAAGTAAATCTATAATAAAGTTAATAACATTTATCTAACTAAAATTTTTTTTAGGTATATATATATATATCTATAGCACCTCAAACATTTTTAATTAGGATTGACCATATTAAATTTTGGGTAGAGTTTGATTATGAAAGCTTTACTCTAGAAAATTCAAGTTAGGTTCAAATTTATTTACCAACCCAATATTGATACAAATCAATACAAATATTATTTGAATTCAGATAAAATAGATTTTGTTTAGATTGAAGGAATCCAACATTATTATATCAGTCTTGAAAAAGAAATACAAATTAAAAGAAACGCAGTGTAAATTGAATGTAGTGCAAAAGGAAGATTTTAAAGTTGTTCGGATGAGTGTAATATGAATATAAGAGATTATTATTTTTGTTTAATTTGAAGTCAATGAGCGCAATGTAAAGTCAAAAGATGATGATGTTAGTTGTAGTTGGTGGCGGTGGGTGGTGGCGATCGACAGTGGTCGATGACAATAGTGTTGGCGGCAGCGATTGTGATAGCTAGTGGTGAGTGGTGGTGGTGGTTGACAAAAGTCGTGGTCAGTGTTCAGTGGTTGCTAACTGCAGACTATGGCCGACCGGTGGCAGCGGTGGTGGCCATTGGTGATGACGATGATGGCGGCGGCTGGCAGCATGCGATTGCATAGATGATAAATTTATGGAGTATTTAGGAATAGACCAAATACGAGGAATACTAAAAACCACAAAATTGAGCTAGAGATATAATTTCAAATGTATTAAAATTTTATATTGTATTTATTTTAATTCAAATCAAATATCAATATTCTTAAAATCTCAACAATTAAAATATTTTACACCTAACCCGCCCCTAAATATTTTCGAGTACAAAAAGACCCAAATAAGTTTGCCAGTCCGAATCGATAACCCATATAGGTCAGGTTAATTAATCTCAAAAAATTTACAGCAAATTTCTTGGATAACCACGAGAGAATACCAATGTCGTTCCTCCCCGATGAGATCTGGAGCAACATCCTGGAAATGGGGGCGTCAGCTAACCGCTTAAGCTACCGCGATCTCTGCTCGCTGGCCATAACCTGCCGCCGCCATAACCGCCTCTCCAGCGACCCTTCTATCTGGTCTATCCTTCTAGCCCTAGATTTTCCCCAACCTATCTCCTCCTCCTCTTCCTCCTCATCCCTGCCGGTACCTTCTAAATCCCTCTACAGAATCAGGTGTGACTATTTTTAATCATTCTTTTTTTTTTTTTTTTTTTTTTTTTTTTCTATCTTGTTTCTTTGCATTCCTTATAAGAGAATGAGGTAGCTACCGAGGTTTAGGTTTGAGAGGGATAAGGCGCGAAGGATTGCTGCGTCGAGACGTGCCATGCTAATTGCAGAGAGCCAGGTATCTGTTTGCAAGGGAAGGCTGAAGGAGTTGGAGTGCCAGTTGCGGAAGGAGGGTGAGAGGATGAAGGGGACATTAGAAGAGCTAAGCAGCTTGGAGAGGATCAGGTGCTTATCTAACTTTGCTTTTTTTGTTTTTTTTTTTAAATTATTGAGGAGAGTTCTTTCTTCTTCTTATTTTTTTAAATTTTAGAGCAGCATGCCTTCAATATTTAACGATTTTGTGTTCAAAAGGTTCCTATCTGTTCGTGTGGGCATTTGATAACCTCTTCCAGTGTTAGATGTCTTATATGGTTGTTAAAAACTCGGCACATATGCAACTTAGAAATTCGATGATTGATATACGAGTATAAACTTGAAGACTGTTTAACTCATAGCCATTTGCCCTCCATCGTTTGTTATCGTGATGTTGTGTGAATTATTTGGGTTCTAAATTTATGATTACTCATGTTGTATAAACACTTTTGTAGTTTTGTGTTGTGTATTTCTAACTCAAATGCATCTCACATTATGTTTCATGATCAATAAGAACTGATAGATTAAGATTCTGAGCTGCATGTTCTGTTTACTGATAATCTGAAGTCTCTTAACTTACAAATTTACATATGGAGTATTTTTTTATTTTTATTTTTAATTTTTCATGGTGTATAATTGAGGTATGAAATTTCTTTTTCCTGCCAGCAGGAGGTGTTGAAATTTATTCTAGAAAACTGCAACTGTTTTTGGCAGAATAACATCTGAAAAGCTGAGAGTTTATTCTGCATATTGTATTTACTCTTATATTACTTAGTCATGCCAATAAAAACTTGGTATGCATTATCTCCTTTTTCTTATTTCCTTGTCTATAACTTATTCGACTTGTTTCATATTGATTTATACTGGGATGGCCCCTAGACATCTGTGTGAATTTATTCTAGCTTCTTGATCTTAAGTTCTCTTTAGTTTTTCAGAAACTAAAGGAGAACATAAAATTCTTGATTTATATTGGGATGACCCCTGGACATTTGTGTGAATTAATTCTAGCTTCTTGATTTTAAGTTCTCTTTTAGTTTTTCAGAAACTGATATTTCTTAACTTTCCTAAAATTCAATTTTCACAAAAGTTTTATTTAATAAAATTTAAATCTAAAAATTTATCTTTAGAATGAAGGATCTTTCGGTCCTTCTCACTCATGTGGCATATTCTTTGATGTCAAATATTAGTCTCTGTAATTGAACATGTTGTAACTCGAACTATTATTGTAATTGTGGTGGTGTAGAGTGTGCTGCTATGTTGCACCGATACACCTATTTATGAAGGCGTGCTGTATCCGATACACCGATACACGGATACGCCTCCGATACTCCACCGATACGTGTCGGATACGCCAAAGCCGTATCCAATTAAAATACTATTTAATTTAAAAAGGACACGTGTATCCGATACGCGTGTCCGTTTAAAAACAAAAAAGAAATCCGAAAAAAAGACGTGTCATATTTACTTCCGCGGTTGCGAGCAAGATTTTCTCATTTCCGAGATGGATTTGAGTCTCTTGATGATATGAAAATATTAAAAATTATTAATCTTTCACTTGATGAGCCTGAATTAGAAGCTATGATATTTATTGAAGATGATATGGAAGTTCAAAGATAAACCAATGAAGAAGATAATTATATCATTCCTTCTATTGAATAGTTGAAACTTCATGTGCTAGATAATTTATGTTTATGCTTTTGTTGTTGTACTAGACATTTAATACTTACTTATATTTTGATATTATAAGTTACAATGCTACAAATGATGTTGTTGCCATTTTTTTGTAATATCAAATATTATGTTTTGATTGCTTTCTTAATTTTTATGTATGATTTATAAATTATAATGCCGTGTCCGCGCCGTACCCGTATCCTGTATTTTTAAGAATTGACGTGTCCCGTATCCGTATCGTATCGTATCCGTGTCGCCGTATCCGTATCGGTGCAACATAGGTGTGCTGTTGTTATTTTTTCGGGCAATCAACATGGCTCCTTTGGTCAACTTCCAGGTTTTAGCATTGAATGTTGCATTACATTCTTCTATTGTAAGTTGTCCTATAGAAATTAGGTTTCTCCTTGGGTCAAGAATATGTCTTATCATTTTCAGCTTTCATTTAACTTCATTTATGCTTTGGAGTATCACATCATCGATGCCCATAATATTTAAGGGCTCATCATTCACAAGAACTATTTTCTTTGCTTTTATAATAATATTCGTAATTTCTTCTCTTTGCTTTTGCCCTTGTTCTTACTTTCTTTTGTGACATTTTTTCATCATATTTCCTGAATTTCTACAACTACAACATCCACCCTCAAGATTTGCTTATATCATGATCTATGTATTGGCTCTTATTTTGTGCTTTGGATCTGCCTATTTCTTGATGATTTGTTTTTTTTTTATTTTGAGGCATGCTTATGTTATCAATATTCAAAATAAAAGATGGTATTTCATTTGTCTCATGTTGTTGGATATCTTTATTGAGGACGAGGTATTTGTCATTAATTAACTTCAATTTGTTTGATCCATATAAGCTATTGAATGCTGTTTTTACATTGTTAAAACTTTCAAAAAGTGATAAAAGTAAGTTGGTGTCCACTGAGCTCAGTTGCCTTATGATTGTGTTGAGCTTGATTTGCTTAGAAACTGAGGCTTCTTTTGACATTCTAGTATTAATAAAATTATGCATAAGATGTACCTTATTAATAGCAAAAAACTTCTCATACATGTCTGATACTGCCTTCATCATACAGGCTTTGGTCTTTTCGTTGAGAATATTAAAAGAAACATTCTTTATCGAGGTGAGTTACTCAAGTGCTTGCATATCCATCAACTCCCACTCATCTTGATCAATAATAGAAGAATTTGACCCCTTTAAAGGTTAATAAAGCTTTCTTTGATAAAGATAATTTTCTATTTGTATTTTCTTATAAATAATGCCTTGGCCATTAAAATTGTCATCTTTCATTTCCCAAACTTTTGTGTAGATTAACCAAAAGATCTGATATTACTTGTTTGGATAGTGATAAAATTTTGATTAAAATCAAATGAAGATGAAGAATGAACACATCAAACATCACAATCACAAGATATACTCATAGGTTTATGTGGTTTAGTGATATTAACCTATTTCCACTTTCGCACAAAGATCAAATGTTCTACTAAATTTTAAAAGATGGAGTACATAAATTTTTTTTTTATATATATAAGAAGATAAGAATAGAAATATGATTTTCTCTACATCAATGACTGAGAGAGAATGCAATTACCTGTTATGAAAATGAGGTTTGAATATGGAGAAGAAGACATTGTTGTTGTTACTATTATCATCTTCCCTTTTCGAATGCAAGCGTTGCTTCCTCTTTTGTCTTCTCTTTTGTAAGAGCTTCTCCTTACTATGGCTAAAAGCTTAAGCCCATCTCTTTCACTCTCTCTTTGATGAGGACATTGAAGATCAACGGCTTCGATCGTGTCTATTTATTTTGATGTATTTTATTTGTTATTTGTACTTTTCCATTTCTACCCTCACTTGAGGGCTTTGTTTTATGTTTGCCCTAGGGGAAATTGTGTCTTTTTATTTTCCTTCATGTATTTGACTATTTAAGCCCTCCCCTTCCTCTTGGAAAGGGATGATGATTATTGAATGAAAATTTTTGCTCTTGTTTTCTCTTTGTGAGTTCCCTCTTGAAGATCTCTTAGTGAGTTTGTTTCTCCTAGATCTCTGTGTGAGTTCTAGGGAAAGCCCAAGGTGAGGGCAAAAGCAATACCCGCCAGTCATTGGTAGAGTCCGTGGCTCGTGGTCTACCTCCACCATCCCAATTCTCCTTATCCCCCATTACCCGCCGACCTGCAGGCCTTGCCACCGCCTCCCCTCTAATCCGCCCAGACCGCCGGCCACCAGGCCGCCGCCTCCCACCGGCCAGCCAACCTCCACACCATTGCCGCCCCGTTGCCACCCTCCTCTAGCCGCCGGCCCCCTTACTTTGAATTTCAAATTTGAAATTCCTAAGTTTTATGAGCATTAAATGTTTCCTAATTTTTCTCCCTAATTCATGCAATCAATTTACTTGAATTTCAATTTCGAATTTGAAATTCAAATTAATCCAATTGATTGTCTTCCTATTAGGAAACTCCTCTTTAGAAAACTGAAATTTAATTTCAGATTTTTGTTAAAACTGAAATTAAGATTGTGGTCCCCACCTCATTAATACCCAACCCCTCTCCCTTCCTCTCTCCTTGGCCGGCCACCCATATCCCCCATTTAATTAATTAGATCCCACAAATTAAGGATCTAATTAATTCAATCCCCTCCCCACTTTCCCTCCTAAACTCCACAAATTTCAAATTCAAATGTCTCAACTAAGGAAAGAAGAATAAGGAAAGGGATTTGGGAAGATTTAATAGGGTATGAATATTAGGTAAGTGCTCAACTAAATTCAATTTGAATTTGAAATTCAAATGGAACTCAATAAGAAACTTTCCTAAAATAGACTTAATAAATTAGGAAAGATTTAATGGGTAATTTCGAATTTCAAATCTATCCGCCTTCACTTCAGCTAAAATAGGAAACAAGCTTGGATGGGGAAAAGGAGGGGATTGGACGGCGGCTTGGGAGATGGGGGCGGCTGGATGAGGATTCGGGTTGGGTGATCTGGCCGTGGGGTGAAGAAGAAGAGGGGAGGGATCTCGGGCAGTGGGGGGATCGGGTGAGGTGGGGGGAAGATGATTGGCTTAAGGATGATGATGAAGGAAGAAAATAGAGAATAAAACCACGAACCCGGCCGTCTCCAAGGTTGGTGGGTGATGCGCCAATCTCCTTCCTCTCCTAGGAAGCTCTCTCCATTAGAACTCTCAAGGCTCTCAAACACAAGCGTAGGCAAATTTCTTAATAATCATTCATTAACCTCAAAATAATACAAAAGGGGGCTTTAAATAGCCTCATACAAAAGATTCCAAATAAAATGACACAAATGCCCTTAGGCTTACAGATGACAACTCCCATAAAAAGGGATACAACGGGAAATAATAAAACACACATAAGCAAATAATAAAATGCATGAAAATAAAATACATCGATCAAAAATATGAAGACTCGATCGTGGCCGTAGATCGGTGGCCACGTCGCTGGTAAACTTTCCATGATGATCTGATGTCCCCATCACTTCTCTTTTGTAAGAGCTTCTCCTTACTATGGCTAAAAGTTTAAGCCCATCTCTTTCACTCTCTCTTTCCCTCTTCTTCTTATTTTCTTAATGCTTCGATACAATGAAATTTTTATTCGCAGATAGGTGTAGGTATCATGATATCGATATTAGGTAGAGAATGGTAGGTAATGAATTTATAGGAGTTAGATAAAGAGTGATAGATAAAAACTTATATGAATTAGGTAAAGACAAATTTATCTTCATATCTTAACATGTAAATATTGTTAAATTCTAGTGGTGAAAACTTTTTGATGATATGAAATTATTTGAATACCTTGTCATTGTTGCCCTGCATTATTAGTTATCATAGCCAACCGATCTGCATCACACTTTACCATCTCCAATGAATTGCAAATCTAGTCTTCCTTTTTTATCCACCTTCCTATTTCCGCCACACAAGCTAATCATTCGTTGTAGTCAAGTATATCTTCACCCGTGATGGGATCCCATGTTTTCACTCATTGCCTTTCAATTCACATTCCATCACCTCACATCCTCGAACCGCTCAATGATTGTCATTTACAACTCTGATCCAACCTCATCTTTTCTTCCCTACTTGTGTTCGCTCAGGAGACCCTCACTATAGAATGCTAATCGTTTTGTGTGGTCATTGCATCGTATGTGTTTCACATCTTGTCTTCGTGCTACATCAACCACATCACTCCTACATTTGACCCACCATGCTCATCTCTCACTTTTCTAGGCATAGATCCCATGCAATCCCATCAATCACCCTTTTACACAGAGGCATGTCCTTATATCATGCATACTCTTGCTCAATTACTTGCATTTACCTGAGTAACCACCATTTATGCGTACAACACCATGCAATTTTTGCCTATTGCGATTGCAATTTGTGAATCAGTCGCTTTATTCACCTCAAACTCATCATAATGTGACATTACTTTTGATTCTTCACGTAGGCTTGATTTATTTCACTGTTTATTCTAGATGAAGTGGTCAGCATCAAATTGGTTTTCATGCATTCTGAAAAATTTATGAACTTCTTTGTTTAGTATCCTCACATTGATACAACTAAAGAGATGAAATTGCTTAGGATACATGACAAACACAAAAGTACACAATTGGAGTTTCAAAATTATTGATATTCTTATCACTTTTTTTTGGACATGTTTCTTCATGATCATCAGTTTCTAAGTAGGCAAAAGTATTTTTATTGCAAGTTAGATCTAGTTGGGGATGATTGAAAAAAATATTGCTCAAAGCTTCTTGACGATGAAATTGAGGATGCATTATAAATCCTATGAGGTATGCAAATAGTTATATTGGATCTCATTAAGCTTCAAGTCATGTACGAATTTATGTGGAGTTGAAAAAACCATTATTTTTATTAGAGAGAAACTAAACGCTTGTCTCCTGTTTTTGTATATCTATATAGTTCCTAATGCTCTCACCGCACTAGAAATTAAGTTTATGATTTTTTTTAAATGTTTCTTTTAAATTCTTTTGTATTTTGTTTAATCCTATTTCTTTAAATAGAGATAACTTGTTTTCTTTTGGATTAATTGATCGATGAATATACAAATTATAATTGGTGAGTAGATAACTGTTCTGATCATGGTTTATTTACTTAAGTAGAAGTTAGAAAATACATTTTTCCCCATTTGCTAGAATAATTTGGAGGTCTTTAAATGTTCATATTTCACCAGGCGAGCCTCTGTTGCTTTAAATGTCTGGCAGCCAGAATTAGTTCGTGGAAGCCAAAGGCAGATGGTAGAGCAATGCATTGTTCCTATTGAGTGTCGCCTCAGCAACCTTAAGATGGAAGTTAATCTTTGTAAACATCAGATTTCAATTTACAAGAATGCTTATGTACGACTCCTTACTTTATGTTTGCATTATTGGCAAATATTGCAAATATTGTACTTCGATTCTCTCAGTTCGCTAATTTTGGGGACTTTTAGCAGAACGAGCAGAAACAAAGACTTCAGAAAAGTAAAGAAGCCTTGTCCTCTCAGAAATATAACCCTCTTGAAGCTTATCATTCAAATGCATCTCGAACTGATTCTGGCACTAAGAGGAAGAAGTTGACATAGTAAGTCCATCTCCCTCCCCTATGTTGTCAATTAAAATAAAATTTGATTTGTTAAATGAGGTGATCAGCGTATGATTAAATGTTCCTCAAGCTTCTTATTTGATGGTTTATATTTGTATTGTTGAATGTATTTATCTATAAAATATTGAGGGTTTAGTAATTTTGTGTTCATTTAAAGTAATCTGAGGTTGAATACGCCATGATTCAGCTCATCTTTTTGAGTTGAGCTAGAAGTTGCCAGTTTTAGTCATGTTTAATGGTATGCATGAATCCGAGAATATGGGGATGCTTAGATTCAGGGCAGCATCATTAGAAGTTTAGGATATTGAGAGGAAATAGCTACCAATAATGCAGAAGTTTGCTGAATTTCCCAAAACAGAGCAGAATTTTATAAAAACTGTAGGAAATCTGAGAGAAAAATACTTGAAATCCTCTGATAGAAGAAGAAAACAGCACAAGATACACGGATCTTCAATTCGAGAGAAAGAACCAACTCTCCAAATCTCTAGCCAAAGATTAGAGCCCAAACACCACACAAGAGATTTTGAATTCAGATTCAAATTCAAAATCCCCTTAACCCTAAAGACAAGACTAATTAAAGCAAAATGAAAAAAGTTTAATCCCTAAGCAGCCCCTAATTTGAAATTTCCCTTCAATACAATGCTTAATTAAAGTGTGAGTGCCATCTCCTTAGCCGCCCCTCTCTCCCCTTGGTTCGTCCCCCTTTGGCCCTCCTGTATGTAAAATCTAACGTGAAGAGTTTATTTCACTAGATTTAGTCCAGGCCTCAATTTGATGGCCTTTGTCATACACTATAGTGCTAACTATGTACGATTTCTACTCAACTTTTGAACAATATGTTGGTCTACTATATATTTATTCGTGGTCAAATGGTCAAATGCCTACATGGACAACTATCACTTCATTGGACAAATCTTGGCTTACAAATTTTGTATGATGGGATAATGATCAGGTTTGCCTTTATCGTTACCATTATCTCTTAGTTTTGAGCTTATACTTAGTATAAGGTTTTCTTCCTATATATTAGATTAATATACGTTACTAATATAATTTCAATCTTCGATTCAGATAACTTAAGAAATTCATATTATGATTTCCAATTTATTATTTTTATTATATTTTAATATAAATAAACATCATGTTTTGATAGGATGAAATCCAATAGTTCATTGTAAATGTGTTATGTTATAATGATAGACAGTTCTAACAAATATATGTAGAATACAATTTTGATGATATTCTTGTAAATCTCGAATCAAGGAAAAAAAAAAATAACTATCATCGCATTTTTATTTTTTATTTATTATAATAATCATTTTTTTCCTTTATTATATATAAATGAATGATCTCGTGAACTAACTCGAGCTCATAAAATTAAGCATAAATTTAAATTAGAGCTCAAATTTAATTAATTAACCAAGGTCAACTTAGATTTTTTTCAAATTCAGTTTGATCAATTTCCACCCCCAATCATAACAACAATAATTCCGTAAAGCGTACTGCCAAATTCCATCACCGCAAAGGAAAGATGCACGTGAAATCTTTATAGTTTTATAGATAAAATATTAAATTTTGAATCTATCGTTGCTAAGGCTGCCCTCAGCAATAGGGGTGTAACTGAGCCGAGCTGGCTCGTGAGCTTGCTCGAACTCGACTCATTAACGAGCTCGCGAGCCGAGCTTATCGAGCTCGAGCCTACACTCGAGCTCGAGCTTGATATTTTCTAAACGTGTTGATCTCGAGCCCACTAATCGAGCTCGAGTTCAATAAGGATTAAATGAGCCATACTTGATAAGGCAAATACTCGACTCGACTCATTTACACCCCTACTCAACAGTATGTTTCCCTGATTACAGAAATCGACCAGAAGTGACGATCAGGTCCAGAATCAACAGACTAACAAAGTGGCATTAACGATCAAGTATAAGTTAATGCTCACATCCAACTCATTATTAGAGCCTCTCATTCGCAACACAACCACCAAACCAAAGTATACCAATCAATTACTGCATGTACATATAAAACTGTACATTATGTATTATTACACTACCCAGATCGACAACCTTTTTGGTGCAATATGTTTTTTATTGTCTCAAGGCTTCCTATAATTATCTGAAGCTTCAACGACCAAACATTGCTAAAGCTACACAAATGACGAATAGACTAATTATTTATCATACAGTAAAAAAAAAAAAAATTTAATTTTTGACATTAATTGAGACTCTAACCTGACCATTTCTTGCTTTTAACCTCTGCACCTCCTCTTGTGAACATGCAAGCCTGCACTCACGAAGAAGAAGAAATGCTTTGTCAGAGTTTTGATATATTTCCATAATTTTAAAATCAATAAATCATTGTAGTTTAGGGTTTTATTTCAAGCAATTAGCGATTACCTCATATGCAGTTCACTCACTTCTTGTAGCAGTTCTTTCTCTCTTTCATGCGCGGCCTCCAACTGAAAACACAAGAAAACTATATGTTCTCAATTCTTTGTATTTTTTAAATTATTTTTTTTCATAATGCATAAGTTTAATTTATTATAGTTGGCATATTCTTGAATAAATTTATTTATAAAGTTATACTTTTTGCAACATTAGGGTTTAGTAGAAATATCCACCTTATGTATCCCTCATAGGGTTTGGCCTAACAGAAGGGTTCTAATTTACCTGTTTTAGAAACCTATTTTGAAATAGAAGCTTATACCTTTTTCAAAATCCACCACTTATTCTTAAGTAATTATTTCTTTTTAATTTTTTATACAATCCAAATATAAACATAAATACCTATTATCCTATGTTATGTGGTCAAACACTTGAGTTTATAATGATAAATTTTAAATTTTTTACTAAATTTGTTGTTGCTATATATTTAGTACTTTGTGCTTATCAAATGACTAACCCTAATTGAAAGTACTTTCTCATCACTAAGAGAGATAATTAATCATATAAGGATCTTGCACCTATGTGAAACCTAAACTCATATCATAAAGTCCTCATGAAATGAGGGAGAAATCTCTAGGCATTGTCTTATTCTTAATTTAATGTGCCTTTTGAAAATTTGACTCGACGCATCTGTTAAAACTCTCCAAAAATGGAGAGGCCATGAGAAATTTTCAAAGCCCACAAAGTAACCAAGTGTTATTCTTATTCCTTAAAATATGTGTTTGTTATTGAAAAATCACAAAACTAATCTAAATAAAATATAATTTCTCCCATTGCATTTTAATCACTTAACACATATATGTTCATTTAAGTTGCCTCCAATAAATATTCTTTCATATATATATATATATATATATATATATATATATATATATATATATATATATATATATATATATATATATATATATATATATGACTGTCAATATTTGACACGACACGAAAACCCGACCCGGACCCGACCCGAAAATTTCGGGTTCGGGTCAACCCGAACCCGAACCGGGTCGGGTTCGGGTTCGAGTTTTCGACCCGTTTGAAAAACCGGGTCGTGTTCGGGTTGACCCAGAAACCCGGAAATGACCCGCTGCCCGCCCTGACCGGGGCTGACCGAAGCTGCCAGCGCGGAGTCCGAGTCTGACCTGCCGGCCCGCCGGCCCGCCGCGCTGCTGCCCGCCGTGCCGCTGCCGCTGCACCGCGCGTCACGCTGCGAACCGCTTGCCTACCCGGGTCGGGTTAGGGTCGACCCGATTGAACCCGGGTCAGTTCCGGGTTCGACCGAACCCGACCCGTGACCCGAAATTGACACCCCTACACACACACACACACACACACACACACACACACATAACAACAACAACAATACTTTATCCCACTACGTTGGTTCAATTACATGAATTCTTTTATATTTTTATTTTTTTCTATTAAGACTCAAATTCTAATTAAAATCTAACAAAAAAGGTCTAATAATTTCCAACCAAGTCTCTTTAGGTCTACCTCTATCTTTATTAACATAGGACATATATAATACATATGCTCTCTTAGCCCAAGTCATCAGAGGGCCAACGTTTTAGGTGATCAAACCATCTAAGGCGACTCTTTTTAATATTATCTACCACTGGAGTGCCTCCAACCTTTTCACGTATATACTTATTTTATATTCTATCTCTAAGTGCAAATCCACTCATTCATCTGAGCATTCTCATCTCTGCAACACTTAGTTTTTTACTTCTTTTTTAATAGCCAATATTTTATGTCATAAAGTATTGTAGGTCTCACTACCATTTTATAGAATTTTCTCTTAAATTTGAGGAGTACTTTTCTATCACACAACATGCCTGATGCATATATTCTAATTCATATTTTCTAAAAAGTTATGTTTTAAATAATATTCTAATTCAACCTAAGGAGTATAAGCACTACCACATTTATAATATCCTCATTGATAATAGAAATCATGTGATTCCCTATTCATCTAACCTATTATAACTATTGATAAACCTTTCAAAATAAAATAAATTATAGTATTTCCATTTAGGAGCTCATTAACAAGCAATATTTATTTAATCTATTTATACAAATTTTCTTTTATTCACAATATAGTCATATTTTAGACTTTGTACATTTGATAGCATTAAACTGCGATGCGTATAGCATGTATGCAAGATGTTATAACGTATCATAAAAAAGTGTGTAACATGTTGGCTTTCCATTGTATAGTGTACTATACCTAAGAAAAATACCTCAATGCTAAGCATTATGATTTTGCTAAAGAAATAAGCTCATGAAAACAACTATGAATATTGAATATTTGTTCCTTTAATGTTGTATCCAACTCAGAATGGAGAGAAAATAATGCTACTGTCAGGCTGCCAAAGAACTGTGAAACAAAACTTACCAATGACTTTTCAGGTGCTGTAGTAGGTGAAGGTAAAGAGGCTCCGTCAACTGAGCGGTTAGCTGCAATCGGGAAATACTTATTGAATATATTCAAATTGAAGAAGGACATGAAAAACCCATACCTGATGGATCACCGGTACTTATCTGCTTCATGATGCTAAGAATATGATCCTGCTTATAATAATATGTTTAGGAAACCTTAGGGGAATACAACAACAACATCAAGCCTTTATCCCACTATGCGAGGAGGAAACCTTAGGGGAATAAAAATAAAAAAAAGATATTGCATCAACCATACCCTTTGAACAATATTACTCTGCAATATAAGCTGCAACTGTTGAAAGAATGAGTTCGCATAGCTTGGAGAAGAATCAGCCATCGGTGAAAGGCTTTGCGGTTGAAGTTGAGAAATCACCTGCACATTCGCAACTTCACATGAATCCTTAATTCAGGAACCAAAATGGAGTTAAGTTGAACACCAATGAGCACATGCACATTGCCAATATCATTAACTTTGGCAGTTTCCATTAAGTATGTCTACCAATATGTTAATAATGGAACAATCCCCCCCTCCCCCACCACAAACAAGAATAAATTAAGAGTTCAAGATAATTACAAGTTGAGCATAATCATCACACAATCAAAATATAAAGAGTTTATTTTCACTTATTTTCCAGGATCCTCTTTAAGTATTGCATGGTTACAATTGCTTTGAAGCCCTAATTTGTAAAAACACAAATTATTAATACATAGATTATCATTACTACTTTAGAATCTTTTTGGGATACCCTAAGCCATTATTGTGCTTCAAAATCCTAAATAATATTTCTCACGTCAAAGGTTAAGGGTTACAAAGGGTAAACTCTACATGCAAGCTATTCAGAATTCCATCTGTCAAGTTCTGTGTACGAATGGATATATGGATCATTTACTTTCTTCGATATGGAATCAGTTTGAGGTATGATAACAACGATTCCTAGCATCCAAATTGACCTTCATTTCAATCTAGGATCATCCTCCCTCAAGTTATAGATTTCAATCTCAATCATGTTTCATAAATACACTACGTGCCATGGTTATAGAACATCCATCAAATGATGTCTTAGTAGTTGCATTACTTTTAAAGCCATCTTAAATATTTGAAAGAAAAAAGGAAATATATGGGGTTTTGACATTTGGTTGATGAAATCCTTGCCTTTTAAAAGATGGATGGCTCTTTTTTCTTCCATCACAAACATTTTAGTGAAGGATTCTTTTTGTGACATCACCAAAAATATAGGATATTCATTTGATGATCCATATTCTCATACAAAGCACTTGGAGGAAAAACATGGATTTCTAATTGTTGTCTAGAAAAATCAAGTATCAGGTAAAGTCTTTCGAGTTTTTTCCATAGAGATAACAGAAGCACATGGGTTTCAAGCAACTCTATCCATTTTTAAACCTTCCTACTCGAAGGTTCATGGCAACATTGCAAGCCTCGTTGAACTATATCAAATGTTTCGAAGAATTGTATGCAGATCAATGGACTCCTATAAAATAACATTCAACAACTGTTTTGGAGAATTGCATGCAGACCTATGAGCTACCAAAAAATAATATTTTTTGCTTACTATAGCAAGTTAGAAAATTCAATTAAAAATAGCACTTAAACATGGCATCTCACCATATAGAACTTTTAACTAGTTAAAATGCTTTTACATGGGTATGTATACAAACAAACAAATACTATTAACATTGAACAAGGAAATAATACAAATTCTGTAGCTCATACCAATTACCACAAAAGCATCACATACCTGAATGCTATGACTCTTTTGTAGACCAATGGAAGAAGGCTGCGATCAGAAAAAAAGTATGCTATCTTAGAATGCTAATATGATAATTAAAAGGAATGGTACCATGGAAAGCATCATACCTTATCAAAATCAATGCTTTCAGATGTCACCTTGAAACGCCCTTTTTGTTGAACAACAGGAGGCTTTGACTTGTCATCAATGTCATCACCATTTGGAGCTGCAAGACCAGACTAAAATTTAATATGATAAATTACTATTAGCACTTGTTGGCTTGCTATCATGATTTCATATATTTAGCAACGGCTATGCGTGCAATAGTTCCCCATACCCATTGGTTTAGACCCTTTTGGCACAACCTCAGCAGGTGATTCATTTGTTGTCTGGGAAACCTCTCCATTGGAATTCATGTTGTTTTGCTGCTGATTTTGTTGCTTCAGGCTAGCAAAAAAAAAGTCCATTAAAAACTAATAGGAAAAAGAAAAGCCCACAATCAGAAGATAATGTCATTACATGAAGTTTCATGGAAGATTTGTCTTTAGATGTTTAAATGCCAACATTTCAAAAGAGAATTGGCGCATGACTTGCCAAACTAACTCTATCATGTAGTTGATACTCAGCCATCTACTACTTCTTCAATTAGTAATGTCGTTGACACTTCGCTTATGTGCAATATATGAGGCTTTGTGACAATCCAAATTGAGATGCTTGTCACTCTAAATTAATTGTCTTTAAGTTCCTATCATTCAAGCAAACCTGGGAATCAATAATCACATAGGAATCATATTTTTAGCCTTATGACAATTTGATGGATATGGCAGAAGCATCGCCAACTAATCTCCACAAACTCATGAGAATCAAGCATTTATTATATGATGCTTTAGGATCTGGGGTTTTTGATGTAAATCTATTATGAGATGCACAAATGCATGTCTATGACATTTACAAATAAAAAACTCTCTATATATTTTCAATGATTAGCTATTTTTTATTAAAGCCCTCATTACTCACGATAAAATGCAAACGAACGCCATAGAGAGAATCAGCTATTCCCTTTCTGATCATTTTTTTGGTTGGGTGCGGCATTGGTTGGGTTGAGCGAAACAGGCATACATAAAACAATAGTAAAACAGCTGGAAGCTGGTCCACTGCTAAAACTAATTGCAACGTCTTTACATAGCTATGCCATTTCCAAAAAAAACATAGATAGCCCAACAACATGCCTTTATATCCCGCTATGTGGGACAGCTACATGAATTCTTTTTCTCCAAAAAAAAAACACATATAGCCAATTAATTGATTAAGTCAGCAGAAAAAAAAAGTACCAAAACAAGCTGCTCGAAGCCCTTTTTTTCACACACAAAAAATTGATTTCATTGCTATATATAAGAAAGACAAGCTTGTCAAGTCCTATAAAGTAATCATAATTCGGACTAAAATGCAGAATACCTTGCTCCTCTGGATAATGAAGGAACATCGATTGGGCAGTTCGTAAAAGTCCTTGGCTCGTCGGGACTATAAGTAGGAGAAACATTCACATTTTTTTCATCAATTTCTGAAGCGATTGAAATCCTCTTTTCACCTTCAGAGAAAACAGACCGTCCATTTAACCCTTTTTCACAATTTTTAGTAAGATTATCCATCTCAGTCTTTTGGAGCTGCATTACAACTTGTTGATCGCTTGCCCCCATATTCTTCAGCTCGTTATCAGATCCATCAGATCGGTTTCTGAATAAAATAATGCCATAATCATACATAAAGCAAGTGAAAATCAGAAGTCACCTGTAAGAAGCATCTAAATCCTCAAACATAAAAAATTAAACAGGTTAGCTTACAAGGTAAGGAAGACATTTTGCTGGTGAAATTTAGACATGAATATAAACATTTGAATTACAGAAGTATATAGCGAAAGACTCAGCAGCCCCGTGGTTGGGCCTCAGGTGCATTTGATGCTCACCCACCAACCAAAAACAGAAGGATATACTGAATTATATTTTTCTGAGTCCTGGAGCTATTGTTTTTTCCCTCTGCGGAGTTTTTTTTTTTTTTTTTTTTTTTTTTTTTTTTTTTTTTTTTTTTCTTTTTTCGATGCTTACAGTTGCTAACTGTAATTTTTGTGGGGCTTCTACCCTCGTTACCTTTGTAAACGTAACACTTCCTTTATGAATGAAAAGGAGTTTCGGATCTCAATTTTTCCAAAAGAATAAAAATAGAAGGGTATAGGTGGGCCAAGAAATATTCAAAATGGGACTACCACGCTACCAGAAATCTTAAATCACATTTTAGGTAAATTAATCAATACTTGGCTGCTTGCAATTTAAAATAGAAAAGAAGTTACTGGAAAGTGGAAATTGATGCATACCTTTGAGAACATGATGTTTCATCTGGCGGTAAAACAGTACATGATTTGTCCTGCAACCCATCGCTTTGCTGTTGGATTTGGAAACTGTCAATATGAATTCAACATTGCAACAAATGCACATTGTTCTATTTGAAAGAAAAAGAGATATACAATGTCTGTATGTTCCTTGAATGAACAATTTCTGGAATAGGGCCTATCTGACATTCTATCTTGCAAATTGTCACACTCAAAAAAGGAATTTGAGACTCCTTGATCTTTTCCTGCATCTTCATTACATGTGATCTGATAGGGCAGAAATGAAACAAATAAATAAGGTCATACTACTTTCATGATAGAACACAAATGAAACTAATAAATGAAGTCATATAATTAATGCAAGAGGATGCAGGAGAAAGGTGCACCAATGATGCTTGGGCCTTCAAATCCTCTATATCGAAGTTCCACCCACTGATTCCTCTTTTATATTCATTCTGGATAAATAAAACAATTGAGTTCAAAGTAACCTTGCCAACATGAATAGTAGAACGTTAAATAGGGAAAAATACATGATCTCAGAAACTAAAGATTCTATAATTAACTACTTAAGATGATATTAGAAAATCCAATGACAAACCAAATGATTAATCAGGTAGCCTTCAAACTAAGAACAGGTAATGTCAATCAAAAGAATCATCCATTGAACTTGAAGAAGAACCGGATAGAAGGAATAAATAATTGAGTAAACAGGAAGCAGAAGTTCTAATGCTTAATGAGCATGCAAAAGTCTCCACTACTACCGGAAAACAATCCTGACATTCTCCAAAACAAGAGATCTAACTAATAAAGTCTCTTCACATATGGCATTCAAATGCCATTGATTTTTGCTTATGCACTTAGTTTATTTTTTATCCTAATATAGCCTTCTTGATTCTTTGCGCAGTCATTTTAGTTAACAAGCCGTTCATTTGGATGGACAGCAAGTTCTTCACTTGAAGATGATACCTTTGCTAATATTAGAAACTGTCTTCATATTAGTAGAATTTCAGCTAGAGTCTATCAATATTGCAACAATAAACTCTGCTTTAAAAAAAGAAGTTAATGGCTAAAGAGAAGGGAAATAAATATTTAAAAATACAAACCTGCGAGATCTCCTCTTTCTTTCCATCAGGCATTTTCTTTTGTGCAAGCAAGCTCTCTTCCTTCTCCTGCACTTGATTGCAATTATTATAGCATTAGATAGTTAACTGACCATAATGATTAGTATAAATTATTAGTGTTTATACCTTTAGTGCTTGGTATCGATCGCCAAGTGCAGCCAAACCCTCCAAAATTTTCCGTGCAAAATAATCCTGTGATCGAGCTTGCTTGAAGAATGTGTGTTTTAACAACTTATGAGCAGTAGGCCTCTTTGAAGGATCTTTAACCAAGCAGGATGCAATCATATGCTTGAAGTTCTAGGAGAAAAGGAATGACTATGAAAAATATAATTCCAACTAGACTGTATGTTACTATGTTGTAGAATATCAAGCAATGTTGTAGAATATCAAGCAATTATACCCTTGAAAACTTCTTGTCACTTTCATAGTCGAGGCCTGGGGGTGCATTTTGCAAAGTCATCAATAGGACCTGCCAAGCGAGAGTCAATTAAAAAACTAACTTAGTATCATCACCAACATAACTCATTCACCCAAGGTTAGAACTAAGAAACACATAAATGAGGCTCTTAACCAAGTTGACCCAACCTGAAGTTGAACCAACCTCAAGCATATGGGTGTAGAAGAATACATCTACCATGCAAGTATTACTAGCACGTCCTTCAAGATTGGGTATTATGGGTTTTCTTAAAAAATTTAATATGTGAATGCATACATATTATTAGAATACCTTCATTGGAGGGTATTTTGAGAAAGGAGCATGACCATGAGCAAGTTCCAAAGCAGTTATTCCAAAAGACCATATGTCTGCCCTGAACATCAGATGTTAAAGGCATATATTAAAAATATCCTCTATTATAATTCTGAAAAAATAATCAGCAAAGCAAAGGTCAATGGTCCAACTTGAAATCATAGCCATGCAACTGTTCCATCACCTCAGGTGCCATCCTAGTAACAGAAGAATTTGACTCAGTAACTAAGCATAGCAACTTTTACATATAGCGTATAATGCCTCTAAAGTTCTGAACACGAACCAGCAAGGTGTCCCAACAAATGTATTTCTTGAACGTTGCCTATCACCTGAATCAAAAAGGCAAGCAGAAACCCCAAAATCTCCAAGTTTAATTCCACCTTTAGCATCAACTAGGATGTTGCCAGCCTAAACAATAGCATCAGAATTACAAGCAATCATTATGTAATCTAACAAGGAGGGAATAATCGAGTTAAATGTTTTTGTTGGCTCTCAACTAAAATAAATATAACATGCTAGGTGCTTTTTTGATATTAGCATTCACAAACCATCATCAACACACAAGTAAACCATAATAGTTAAAGGGCCATAAATACAGAATAATAGAGGCAATTCGGCTATTTTCTATCATAATTCAAAAATAAATCATGAAGACTTCTTCAGATCAAAGCAATTGGATAGTTATAATGGTTTACCAATAGCCCCTTAATAAGCTTCTGGTTAGCTGAACTCATACTTCATATCGGAACTACCCATTCATATGACAAGCATTGAAAGTGTATTATAGAATAAGAAAGCCAATTACAAGGAATTCGAGCAGATGAACTTACTTTCACATCACGATGGATATGGCCATGATGATGAAGATAATCCAATCCTTTCAGCGCCTCCTTCAAAATCGTGGCAATAATCGATTCCTCGAAACCATCTGGAAATGCTGACTTCATGATATGGAGGCAGGACCCTCCTGCCATGTACGGCATGACTACCCACAAGGTGTGGTCCTTCACGAAGGAGCAGTGCGCGTTCAGGACATTGGGGTGGTCTATCAAAATCATAGTCTGTGCCTCCCGCGAGATGTTGCTCTACACCCAATCAAAAAGGACAATACCTTAATATCTTTCACATTGCCAAAATAAATAAATAAAAAAACAATGAAAACCGACATAATGGATCGATTCGATTCAACTTTTTCAACCGAATCGAAGGGGAGAAACGAAAGAGAAAGGAAAAGTAGAGTTCAACGACGCGAGAACCAGATCGCTTCCGTGGCGCTCAAAGTCAAGAATCTTGATAGCCACGATCTCGTTGAGAGGAACACATAAGGCCCGCTGCACGACGGCGCTTGCCCCCTGTCCAACCATCTCGTAAAGCTCGTACTCCTCCGCGCGGATCGGATACTTCTTCCGCTCCATGGCTGCTTTGGCTAACTCGTCAGTCAGATAAACCCTAGAAGAAGATGCAAAAGAAGGAGAAGAAGAAGAAGACGAAGAGGAATTGTAGGAGGGAATACGAATCGGGATAGAAATGGGACTATGGGAGGCATTAATGGAAGAAGCGAGGATGACGAGGAGAAAGCAGGTCTCTCCACCTTTTCTCGTGAGGAGAGAGGGGGAGGCGAGAGAGCGACCGCAGCTTGCGGGGCGAGTTCTATGGCCAGAGCTGGCATTTGTATCCGAAAAGCGCGCTATATGGAAAGCACGAAGCGAGCCAGGCAGCAGCTCTCACCGCGCGCGCGACGGCAAGAATTCTCGTCTATTTCATAATCTCCCTACATTTTAATATTATATTTATTTGAAAAAAATAAATATGATATTATTCAATTTTTCATCCATAATAATAAATATTGCGTCCTGAAATATTCACGGCGGTAGAGAAATATATAGCTTATCGTATTAGCATTGTACGAAGATCCATCACACAAGCAGGTAAGAGAGAGAATGTATCGTTCATAAGAGACACCAAAGTTTTTACCTGGAAACCCCTGAAAAGGGGAAAAAATACAGGGTCTGACCCAGTTTGAATGAATCCACTAATATTTACAGTCGATTACAAATAAGGTCATTCCTTATAAGAATGCCTTAACTTGATGTCACAAATGTACATCATATATAGCACATTACATGGTGGGAGTTACAATAATTAACATAGATGTGTTTGTTTGGTTGGAAGGACAATAGTCAGCACGAGACAGGGGTCCAAAAGATCATAGTTAACAGGAGACTGGGGTCAGAAAGACCATTATCTATTGATGGAGGTTGGAAGGACCATAGTCGGCATGAGATAGGGGTCTGAAAGATCATGGTACAAGGGAAGTACTTTTGGAGAACTCTGGCATCAAGTGGTGGCCCGGAAGAAGTCTGGGGGTCAGGTGGTGGCCTAGTGGAGCATAGGGCCTCAAGTGGTGATCCGGCGAAAGTACGGGCCTCAAGTGATGGCCTGGTGGAGCACAGGGCCTCAAGTGGTGGTCCGGCGGAAGTCCGGGCCTCATGTGGTGGTTTGGCATAAGTCCAAGTGTCAAGTGGTGGCCAGGTGGAGCACGTGGCCTAAAGTGGTGGTCTGGCGAAAGTCCGGGCCTCAAGTGGTGGTACAGCATAAGTGCAAGCGTAATGTGGTGGCCTGATGGAGCACAGGGCCTCAAGTGGTGGTCCGGCGGAAGTTCGAGTCTTATGTGGTGGTCTGGCATAAGTCCAATCATTAGGTGGTGGCCAGGTGGAGCATAGGGCCTTAAGTGGTGGTCCGGTGGAAGTTCGGGCCTCAAGTGGTGGTCCGGCGGAAGTCCGGGCCTCAAGTGGTGGTCCGGCATAAGTTTAGGCGTCAGGTGGTGGCTTGGTGGAGCACAGGGCCTCAAGTGGTGGTTCGGCGAAGGTGAGGGCCTAAGGTGGTGGTCCGGGGGAGCAACAACGTCAGGCGGTGGTCCGACGGAACTTAGGCGGTGGTCGAGTAGGAGCTTCTTCCTTCTCATCATTCTCTTCTTCCTTCTTGCTTAGATCCCCTTTCAATAGAAATGAGGGGTATATTTATAAATTTATGGAGTGACATGGTCCGTAAATATGTGAGAGATCAAGGGTAAATGGGGAGTGCTTGGATGGACGGCCGATGTTGAATCCCTTGATAATGGACCGTTTGATGGACATTTGAATGCCTTAGTGATGTCGGGATTTGGTGATCTTGGGCTCGTTGGATTTGTCTAGTCGATCCGCTCAATTCAACTATAAGCACGTCATGTTTGGAAACTGTTTGAAAATCCAAATTGTGGTCCAAATCCTCCAACAATATTTCATACCCTTATTTTGGACCCATTTGGACTTGATTGAGTCAAATTTGGTGGCGTTGGGTTTGTATTTCCGAGACGCTCAATTTGATTGTAAGTTTGCTAAAATTGGAGTTTAGATGGTCCCAATTTTAATTTCGGAAGTTTCCAACTTGATTTTGCATCGAGATTCATGCCCGATCAAGATAAATTTTTGATGACGTATCAATTAAAATGAAAAAAATGAGAATATTTGATAAAATTTAATCAAAATTCATTTTAATAGTTTTATTTTTATTTAAATAATATAATTTATATAATTATGATTTATAGATAAATTAAAAAATAATTAAGATATTCTTATGAAATGTATGATAAAACAATAAAAATTTACATAATAAATGCAAAAAATTCAATACTTGCTAATTAAAAAAAACTATATATATATATATATATATATATATATATATATATATATATATATATATATATATATATATATATATATATATATATATATATATATATATATATATATATATATATATATATATAGAGAGAGAGAGAGAGAGAGAGAGAGAGAGAGAGAGAGAGAGAGAGAGAGAGAGAGAGAGAGAGAGAGAGTTATATTAAGTAGTTTTTTTCTCCTCTAGATTTCCCATGAATGTGTTTTACATAATTTTCTCTAAGAAAAATGTTGTAGGTAGTATAATGAGGATAGCAATCTAACATTACAAGTCTCCAACAAGGAGACATTTTGTTTTTGAAGGGATTTGAGAGGAGATTATTGGATTTTTACCTGCATGATAATGTTGCATTAAATATGTGTTGTTTATTATTTAATAATTAATTGAGTGTAACTTATTGATAAGTTATTTGAGAGGTTGATAGGAAATTCAAGTAAGTTTGATGTTTTGCCAGTAGAAGTGCACATATTAAGCATAATGCTTATTCCAAATACATGAATTTATCCTACTGAAATGAAAATTAAAGTTTTTGAGTTCCTACCACTGAATGAAAATAAGTAAAAAAATAGTTAATACAATTTTGATAAAATATTTTGTACTGATGCATGTAAATAATATATTTTTCCTAATGAGACTTTTAATTATAGATGTGGATCAGAGCATGTGCATCCCCTTAGATCTTTGTCGGGCTTATAGAGGAAAAAAGAAAGATTGTTAGTCTTCCTATAATTTTATTATTTCCATAGAACATACAATATTCAAACATCATTTATCTAGGCATGCAAATATTTCATTTTAATATTCCTAATTATTCTTGTATTCCTTCGTCGATACTATACATCACATTAGGTTTTAACTGCACATATAACCGTTATATACATTAAATGAATAACATGATCAGATATAAAAAATGTCATTATTTTCATAAAGAATAAAAGTATACATTAGTACTTAGTATGCTTTTACATCATTTGCCCAAAATAGAAGATCTAGTCATATATGGAATAAATAACAAGATAACTCATATTCATTTTATTCATAGAAGAATAAAATAAAATAAAAGTGTAATAAGTTTATCGCCATGATAAATCTAAGTAGTTTTTCTGCACTCATTATTCCTTAACTTACAGAGTTGCTTATATAAATACAGGCTAGTCCCTCTAAATATTATATTTTGCACTTCCATAGCCTCCCATAGACCTTACTCTAAGGAGCACTAAAGAAATACAATAAAAATTCTTAACTACACTCAGATAACTACTGACATCTATTTATAGTACATACAGGATAGGACTTCAGCACCACAGTGCTAAACATGGTGGTGTTGCGATGATGAAAAGTGAACAAGTGCCTTGGAGTTGGAGAGTCAGATTCGCTACGGTGCTGAGTGATGTGGCATGGTTACAGCCCAAATCGGTCTGTCTCTTCTTTAAGTTGGTGTGGTTCTTAGCAGTTATAATCGTTCCACTGCAACGCTGTAAATTTTGAGTTTTACGGTGCTTCGAATAATTTTCTGATACCATTGTGTTAGAAATTTTGGCGCTCCAGCCTAAATTTTCTAAAGACACCCAATATTGCAGTGTTGATTTTGGGCACTACAACACTGTGATGCATTGTACTGCTGACGTCTGTGACACTGCGGCGCTTGCAACTAGAGAAGGTCGGTGTCGTTGCATTGAAATCGATGAATCAACGTTCATCGATATGGCGCTGCAAAATGAACTTTATCGACGCTGCCCAAAACTTATAAATTTATCTTTTTCCTGCATAATTCTTATACAAATACAATTAAAATAACACATTTCCATAACATTTAATATAAAAAATAATATATAATTTACACTTATCAAAATTTTCTCATCTTAAACTCTTTATTGTCCTCATTCACTCCTTATCACCTTTATAGCCAAAGTAAAAATTAATAATTTAAAATTACTAAAATGTAGGATAATATAGCACTGTCTAGAAGTAATTTAAAATGAACAAGTTATTATTCAAATTTGAAAAGACATAACAATTATCTCAATTTAAAATGAACAAGTTATTATTCAAATAGGAAAATCTCATTAGTGTTATTACTTATTTCTGAATTTATCCACAATTTTATAAAATTTTAAATTGACTTCTGAATATGTAAGGAATAATGTAGTATAGGGATTAGTTGCTCATAATTTAAATAAGGAATTTATAAGTGCACTATCACATGTACTAAATTACTTATTTTATTCTTTTTAGTTAAATTTTATGATGCAATGATTTTGAATATTAATTTTTTCTTTTATTCTCTTGAAATTCTTTTGAATTAATAAAAGGATTCAATAAATTCTCTAATTATATTTTCAAGTTTAACTATAATTTCCCTGAATTAAGCTACTTGTATCTAATCCTTAAATTTACTTATTCATTTTTAATTTAGTTGTAAATATAAGTTAATATATAGTTTCTAATTTTAAAGTTAAGTCAATAAATTAAATGATCTAAATTAATTAAGGGTTAGGTTTTCAAAGTAGCAATTATCATGTAATGTTCATTCAAACTATAAAATAAAATTTTATTATTATTCTAATTTTATAAAAAAATTTATTCTAACTTTTATTTTAGCAAAATATAAAATTAAGTGTAATAATTGTAGAGAATAATATGCAACAATTTAAACATAGGAAATTTAATATAAGTGGGTTACCTATCAAACAGCGCTAAGTTTATAGTCTTTAGTTGACTTATCTAGAATTATCAATTTGACTGAGGTATATCACTACCACTCCTCAAATAATTTTCACTGGATTTTTTCCTTTATCTTTGGGGTTAACTTCAAGTACTACTCGGGAGAGATCCAAGAGGCCTACTATTGAAAAAAATTATAACATGTCCTAATTAAGTTTTAAAATTTTTAATTGAAGCAACTTGACTTTGTAATTAAGTTCCTAATTTAATCATTGCATCTTACAGGGTGACTTTCTATTCCCATACTAGTTATTTTGATTAAATCCTGGAGAGTAAGTAGGTCTAAAATTCACAACAAGATTCCTAAGGATTATTTCAATTTCCTCTTTGATTAGATTATCATGAATTCCACTGATTATTTCCACCAATATTATTTGACCAACTAAAATAAGGATGGTTTCTCCAACTTGGATTATATGTATTTGAATATTAATTATTTTATTTTTCAATCAAGTTCACATTTTTAATCTCTAAAGTACTAGTATCATCAACATAATTCAAATGAGTATCCTCCAAATGTATAGATGAGTTAGATCCTCATTTAACTCAAATAGTTTCTAATTTCTTTAAAATAGCATCTACATGAGTAGTAAGAATTTATAAAACACCAAATTCATAAACTCCAATTGCTCTCTTTGGATTCATCCTATTGATATGCCACTGAAAATTATTAGTATTCATTTCTTCAATCAGTTCATAAGCATCCTCAAATGGCTTAGACATTAAAGATCCTCTAACTATAGTATATATGATTAACCTAAGAGATTCTACTAATCCATTATGAAGGTTTGAATAACTAACCAATCGGGTAAAGTATGATGAGGACATTTCCTAAGCATCTCCTTAAATCTCTCACAACATTCATAAATAACTTCTCCTTCAAATTGGACACAAAAGTGATATTATTTATAAGTTTAGCACTCTTTGAATGTTGGAAATACTTTGATAGGAATTTGTGTGTCAACTTATTCCAAGTGGTTATAGAACCTGTAGGCAAAAGATTTAACAATATTTTAGTCTTGTCCTCTAAAAAAAATGGGAAGAGTTTAAGTGTAATGTTATCATCATTGACACTATTATATTTAAAAGTTACACATATTTCTAAGAAAAAATTAAATATAAGTTAGGATATTCAACAGTTCTCCCAAATTGAAAATTTTAAACTATTTGGATAATAACTGGTTTTAATTAAAAATTATTAGTTGAATAGTAGGTATATTAATACTCCGATAGATTCCTTCTACTATAGGGTTAACATACTCCCTAAGTGGTCTAACATGATCTTGATCTTGAATTAGGCTAGGCATGGTTAAATTTTTTATAAAAATTTGTAATTTTTTCTAGGGTCCTTATTTTTAATCTTGAACTGGGCCAGACATGATCTGATGGATTCCTTCTACTAATTTACACAAATATACAAAGTGGTAGATTAGATTGTCGAACATATGAGGAAGTAATCTACAGTACCGTAACAAAACTACTAATGCTTACTCCAAATGCATAAATGTATCCTACTAAAATGAAAAAATAAAATTTTGAGTTCCTACCATTGAATGAAAATAAGTAAGAAAATAGTAGATACAATTTTGATAAAATATTTCAGATTGATGGATGTAATAACATATTTTTCCTAATAAGACTTTTAATTATAAATGTGGATCAGAACATGTGCATCCTTAGATTTCTATCAAGTTCATAGGAGTGAAAATAAATATTATTAGTCTTCATACAATTTTATTATTTCAATTGAGCATAGAATATTCAAATATCAAATGTCTAAGCATTTCAGTGTCATATTTTAATATTAATACTTATTCTTGTATTTCTTAGTCGAGATTATACATCATACTAGGTTTTAATTACACACATGGTCATTTCATACATTAAATGAAAATGGGTGATATTAAAAATATCATTATTTTTATTAAAGGATAAGAGTATATATTAGTACTTAATATACTCTTTATATCATCAACCCAAAATAGAATATCTAAGCAGACAATAAAACTAACATCTATTTATAGTAAATATAAGATGAAACTTGAGCGCCGCGACATTATATATGGTGGTGTTGTGGCTGTAAAAAGTGAAATAGTGCCTCATTTCTACAATATCAGCTCCGCTATGTCGCTAAGTGATGTGGCACGGTTACGACACGAATTGTTGTGTCTCTTCATCGAGTCAGTGCGTCTCTTAGTAGTTGTAACTTCTCCACCGTGGCACTATAAAATTTGAATGTTGTGGTGCTTAGAACTACTTTTATGGCATTGTGATGTTAGAAAGGTTTGCGCTCTTGAGTGAATTTTCTCGAGCCACCCAATACTATGGAGCTTATTTTGGGCTTAGCGGCGTTATGATGCACTGTGGTGCTAACGTCTGTGATGTCACAACACTTACAAATAGAGAAGGTCAGCGTTGCCATGATGAACTCAACGCTTCGACATTGATCAATATGACGCCGCTACATGAACCTTATTGGCATTGCGGTGCTACCTAAAATTTATAAATTTGCCTTTTTCCTGTATAATTTTTGTACAAATAAAACAAAAATAAACATTTTTATTGATTTTAACAAAAGCAATAATAATATACAATTTACACTTATCAATTGGGCCCTCCAACTTCCATCTTGAACTATATTTTATGTATTATATGCTTACTATATTATGTCAATATCTCTTTGAATCTTGGGAAAACGTCATCATTTGTAATTGATGATAAATATTAGTACAATCATTTCAATTAGGCTACAACTCATGATTTTTTCTTTGATTTTTCACATAAAAACTCAATATATCTCATATAATTTTAAGTATGTGAGCGTGTCAAATCTTTGTATAGTGCTAAGATAATAAACTCTCAGTCTCTATCATCATGAATATTCTAGCACACAATAGTAAGAATGCTATATTGCTAAATTATATAATTTCATACTTAATATAAATTAAATTTAAATTTATATAATAGCTTAAGATGCCTTCAAAAACATATGAAAAAATACAAAGATAAATTAACTAAATTCTCTCTACTACACATGCCTCCTTTCATAATTTCTACAAATGAAACAAATTTTCATAAATAAAGAATGTAGGGATTTAGGTTATTTTTAAAGAATAATTAAATTAAAAAAGTTCAATATTAGGTTAAGTTGATTCTAAATTGATAAACTAAATCTAATATGGGTTATATAAAGGAAGAGGGATTGATGATTTTAAAACCATTTCAATGTCATAAAATTATCACTAAGGCTTTGTTTGGGACGGCTTTTCTATTGTTTTCTAAAACGGAGTTTTAGTATAAATTTTTTTATTTATGTACTAGAACTCTATTTTGGAAAGCAATGAAAAAGCCGTCCCAAACGAAGCCTAAGACTTGATTTGGAAGAGATTTCTTACTACTCTTTTAGGATGATCTTTTAATAAAAAAATTTTAATTAAATTATTTTTTATGCTAAGAAGCTATTTTATAAAGTAATAAAAAAATTATCCCAAACGGAACCTAAATCTCCTACATATAATAAATTATTTAATTTTCATTTATTATTTAAATCAACACTAAAATATAATATAAAAATGAAATGAAATAGGAAAAAATATTAACCATTACATATACTCATTATAAATTTATAATACAACATTACATAAATCACAACCTAATGATAAAACAAATAAAGGTACTTCATTGACCTATTAATATAGTATTTAATTATTTATCACCAAACTAAAAATAGTTCACATATTAAAATTTTTTGAGCTATAAATTAATTATCTTAATATTTTATATAGGAATGCCATACCAAAATTTAAGGATTAAAAAAAATCACATCGATCATTAAATTTAAAAAGAGAATAACGACAAATCCATTTTTGATTTTTGATTTTTTTTTTGGGAAAACCATTTTTTATCTTCACTCCAATACGTACAAACTCCTCATCATCAACGTGGTCCCACCCCGATCACTCAGTCCTTCGCCGTACAATCAACTCCACCGACAGTCACGCGGAACTACCATCGCCGGCGGCGGCGCCGACCCGGCATCAAGATTCCATCCAATCAGCGTTGGACAAATGGGGGGTACCGACTTCTTCTACTGTCCCGCGGACAAACCAGTCTTATGTCCTGCACCGGCAGAGCTGAGATACAGGGCGCGGAACTTGGCCACCGTTCTCGTGAAATGCCTCGCTTACCCGCGGAGCACGCCACCGTCTTCCTCTCACGACGTGGCCAGCTCAATCGGCCAGTTGGCTCGTTCACGAGGCCCGGCTGTCTTCAACGAATTTATGTCCTTCCAGCTGGTTGGGCTGCTCAAGTCTCGTCAAAAATCAGGCAAAGTACGTAATTTCCCATAATACCCTTTATTTAGTTTATAATTACGGGCGACTCAAGATTCCGTATGTAGTCAAGGTGTAGGGGCTAAGTGTTAGCATTAATAAATGCACAGTGCTGATAATGTATACGATCATCATTGTCGAATTATAGTCATTTCACAACTATGATCCCTCTGTCTCTCGATTACGTCTGTTTATTAGATCCGGACACTTGACGTAGCTCTACATTCGAATGTCAATAAAATGTCGTTACGTGCTCTTATCCTTTACCGCGGCCCGACGACCCGACCCGGAACGGAAACCCGAAATTGCTATGTTTGTATATTGCTAGGTATTGCTCAATATTGCTATGTATTGCTCGGTATTGCTAGATATTGCTTGACAATAACGACAAATACCGCTCTGTCAAGAGCAATACCGAGCAATACCTAGCAAAACCGGGGTATTGCTCGATATTGCTCGGTATTGCTAAGTATTGCTCGGTACTGCTAGGTATTGATCTTGACAAAATGGTATTTCTCGTTTCCGAACAATACCGAGCAAAACCTAGCAATATCTTGGTCTGTACAAATCAGCTAATACATAGCAATATTGGGTTTCGGTCCGGGTCGGGTCGTCGGGCCGCGCGGTAAATAGTAAGAGCACGTGGTGACATTTTATTGACGTCCGGATGTAGAGCTACGTCAAGTGTCCGGACCAAATAAAAGTTCCCAACTATGACCCCTCCGGCCTCTGTCTCTCGACTACGACCGTCCAACTACAACTCCTCTGACCTCCGTCACTCGTCTACGATCTCTTCGACCATCGTCGTTCGACCTCAATCTCTCTATATCAATTAAATAAATATGCCTCATAATATCTAAAAGTGTATGATCTACACTATGCTTAATTTTTAGAAAAATATACCCTAAAGTTAGGTTTCAAATAAAATTACCTCCACTTGTATATACAAATTGCTTATCGAAGTCTATTGCCAACAAAATCAATTCAAAATAGTTCAAATTTGAACATTTGTTTGAATCTAGACATGTTTATCCCTCATTGAGTGCAAATTCCATTGAAATGAACTTTCAAACATATTTCTATTAATTCACAACAATATAATATATATAAACAGTTCTTATTAGTATATTCACAATAATTTCTCATCAAATTATTTAGTCTATTTTATGATAGAATTTATATCATAATATCTGACATAAATTTAATTAAAATTTATTTTGAAATTAATATAATTGAAATAATTGTAAAATAAATAAATAAAATCAATTTCTAGTCTTAATTTAAAATTAGAATGTTAAAAATCATTTTTATTCCAAGTTTAGCCTTATTCAATGTTGGTATTAATATGTTAAAATGCAAATTGTATTGAGATTTCTGCTCAATTAAATTTATAGCAATCATACAACATAAATAAGAATTATTAAAAAAATTATTGAAAAAGATAAATAAAAAAAAACTATATCAAATTAATATATATTCACTAAAGATAGATTAATTAATTTGAGAAAAAAAAAATAACTACAGACTTTTGAGCCAACTAAAGACAAACTCTCACGCACGCATCATATACGCAAGCTATGAATCCAAGGCTTCTTGATTGATAGCTAAAACTATCAACCATCAGATCAAAGTGAACTGTGTATTTGAAAAATAAAAAAAGGTTTACTATAGGTAACAAAATAAACAATGAATTAGATGCCCCAAATTTATTAAGGAATAAATGTGAATCACCTTAATATATTATTGGAATATCTTATTTACAAAATCAAAATTGCTCTTGAATTAAATTAATATTGGTAACATCCATTCAAATTTGGTTGTAGAAGATTCGTGACAGTAGAAAGATATAGAGTTTAACATTCAAGGTTGTTATGAAGATCCAATACAAATAAATATAAAAGAGGGGTGTAAGAGACATAAGAGATTCCAATATTTTTTGTGGGAAACACTAAAAAAGGAAAAAAAATCACGAGAACTGGCCTAGTTAAAATAATTATACTAGTGTTTATTATTGATTACAAATGAGGCTCTTTCTTAGGGGGAAGGTGTAACGACCCCAAGATCCGTGTAGCGAAAGGATTCATCTGATTGTTCTATTGCCTCTTTTCTTATTTTATTTTTTTCTTTTCCTTTCTATCAGTTTACTCATCTGTTGTTCATATCAATCCATACATATATATATCCAGAGCCAGAGATAATTACCTTACAGAAAAGAAACAACAGCGGATACTATAATTCACAAATAGTACAAGAGTCAAAGTACAGTCAAAAGAAAACACTACATTAGCCGTACAGGCTACAAAAGAAAGCCTACCAAGGCTACAAAAGAAAAAGGTACAGAACTCGGCGGAAAGATCTTCAAGCTGGAGGCCCTGCACCTGAAATCATTAACCACATATAATGAGCTTATAAAGCCCAGCAGGTCACCAAAGCCTACAACTGAAATCAAAGCACGACACTGAAAACAATATGCAGGTTAAACAACTCAAGTCAAATCAATCAGTCGAACATGATCAATGAGTCAATGCAATCCGGAAATCAAATCAGTAGTCGATGCAATCCGGAAATCAATAGTCAATAAAACCAGTCAATGCAGCGGCATGCAAATCGATAAATCAACTCAATCAATCAATATCCGTCAATCAAATCGATGTTGTCAAATCAATACGATCTAATAAATGAAATCAATCGAGAAAAGCAATACGAAACAACGAATCCATAAAGCATTCAATACAGTGTAGAAACAGTAGGCAGTAGTACAATGAATCTATACGATGTCCATATCCATGCTATCAATGCAATATCTATATCTATCTATGTCCATATCAATGCTCAGTAGTATCAATGCTTGATAATCAATGCTCGGTAATCAGTCGATGAAATCAATAAAATCCGTACGATACAGTAAATCCAATCAAATCCAATAAAGCAGAAATCGACAAATCAATAAATCCGTCAATATCAATAAATCGATCCGAAATCAATAAATCAATACAGATCAGGAAATCCATGCGATGCAATATCATATACATGCAATTTTATACAATGGTCTTACTCGACAAGCACAAATACTAGCTATTATCAATAGTGCTGTTGTAGTTATCAATAGTGCTGTTGTAGTTATCAATCGTTCAATGATGCTGTTGTAGTTATCAATCGTTCAACCAGGTTAAACTGGCTATTATCAATAGTGCTGTTGTAGTTATCAATATTGCTGTTGTAGTTATCCATACGTTGGTTTCTATAACCAACGTTCAACCAGGTTTCCACTTGTCTTTCAGAATCAATCAATCAATGCAATAATCGATGCAATAAGCAATAATAGAGAAATCTAGAATAATCATATCAATAGTCATGCACATATCAATTCAATCTATCAATTTCAGACAAATCAGGAAAACCACGAAAATCGGGCAGAGTAACGGCAGTCTATCAAATTTACACAAAAATCCTGCAAAAAGATACAAATTCCGAATTTCTCCAAATTACCAACAAATATCCACGGCATCAATACAAGACTATCAATGTAAAGAATCGAAATCAAATCAAGTCCTGATAATTTTCTATTCAATTAAAATCGTGTAGAATCAATTCCGACCGATAAAATCTTCGTAGAATACAGTCAAATCGTGTACAATAGTCATATTTATAACATACTAGAAGTTGTGCGGTGAAAGTTGTGTCAAATCGAAATCATGTCCAAAAGTAGACTACGAAAACACAAAATAGTGCACAACTCGATCAAAACACAAGATCTTTGAAAACAGAAATAGGATTCGGAGTCCTTACCACGAGATCTACACTTTTCCCAACAGCAGCGTCGGACGAAAAGCGCTCCGCGGCCTCCAAAACCAAGTTTTTCCTCTTTTTCCCTTTCTTTTTCTCTCTCCTCAAAATATCTGATTTTAAAATATGAATTTCTCTCTCCTCAAAACGAGCTCATTTCCTTATGTCATACTCAGATCGGCCTGGCCGATCGCCCGATCGTCCCGGGACAATCAGACCAATTCTGATCGTCCTGGACCATTCCCAGGGCGATGATCAGGACGGTATTGTGAACAGTGCCGATCATCCTGGACGATCTCAATATCGTCCTGGACGATCCTGTCCAGAAATAGCTCCAGAAATCAGCTGTTTGAATGCACTGATCGGCCTGGACGATCTCAACATCGTCCTAGACGATCCTGGGAGGAAAATCCAAATCATAGAGGAACAGTAAGGGAACGAGATCTCATAATCTCCCCACCTTAGAAAAATGTCGTCCCGACATTTCCCTACAGGTACGAAGCAAAACAAACAATGCAAAACAAACCGATCGAAATCCAAATCTAAATTAAAACTCGTCGAAATCCAAACAAACACACAATGCAATCAATCACATGTCAATCACTATGTATGCAAAATGAATTCATTCTATCAAACTATCAATCAAATCCTTTCACTACACTTGCTCTGATACCACTTGTGACGACCCCAAGATCCGTGTAGCGAAAGGATTCGTCTGACATTCTGATCGAACTCCATTCCAGTTGCCTTGCTCGGACCTGAAAATTTTAACCACATATAATGAGCTTACAAAGCTCAGCAGGTCACCAAAGCCTACAACTGAAATCAAAGCACGACACTGAAAACAATATGCAGGTTAAACAACTCAAGTCAAATCAATCAGTCGAACATGATCAATGAGTCAATGCAGCAGAAATCAAATCAGTAGTCGATGCAATCCGGAAATCAATAGTCAATAAAACCAGTCAATGCAGCGGCAGGCAAATCGATAAATCAACTCAATCAATCAATATCCGTCAATCAAATCGATGTTGTCAAATCAATACGATCTAATCAATGAAATCAATCGAGAAAAGCAATACGAAACAACGAATCCATAAAGCATTCAATACAGTGCAGAAACAGTAGGCAGTAGTACAATGAATCTATACGATGTCCATATCCATGCTATCAATGTAATATCTATATCTATCTATGTCCATATCAATGCTCAGCAGTATCAATGCTCGGTAATCAATGCTCGGTAATCAATCGATGAAATCAATAAAATTCGTACGATACAGTAAATCCAATCAAATCCAATAAAGCAGAAATCGATAAATCAATAAATCCGTCAATATCAATAAATCGATCCGAAATCAATAAATCAATACAGATCAGGAAATCCATGCGATGCAATATCATATACATGCAATTTTATACAATGGTCTTACTCGACAAGCACAAATACTAGCTATTATCAATAGTGCTGTTGTAGTTATCAATAGTGCTGTTGTAGTTATCAATCGTTCAATGATGCTGTTGTAGTTATCAATCATTCAACCAGGTTAAACTGGCTATTATCAATAGTGCTGTTGTAGTTATCAATAGTGTTGTTATAGTTATCAATCGTTCAACTAGGTTAAACTGCTATTATCAATAGTGCTGTTGTAATTATCAATATTACTGTTGTAGTTATCCATACGTTGGTTTCTATAACCAACGTTCAACCAGGTTTCCACTTGTCTTTCAGAATCAATCAATCAATGCAATAATCGATGTAATAAGCAATAATAAAGAAATCTAGAACAATCATATCAATAGTCATGCACATATCAATTCAATCTATCAATTTCAGACAAATCAGGAAAACCACGAAAATCGGGCAGAGTAACGGCAGTCTATCAAATTTACACAAAAATCCTGCAAAAAGATACAAATTCCGAATTTCTCCAAATTACCAACAAATATCCACGGCATCAATACAAGACTATCAATGTAAAGAATCCAAATCAAATCAAGTCATGATAATTTTCTATTCAATTAAAATCGCGTAGAATCAATTCCGACCGATAAAATCTTCGTAGAATACAGTCAAATCGTGTACAATAGTCATATCTATAACATACTAGAAGTTGTGCGGTGAAAGTTGTGTCAAATCGAAATCATGTCCGAAAGTAGACTACGAAAACACAAAACAGTGCACAACTCGATCAAAACACAAGTTTCACGCGGCCTCCAAAACCAAGCTTTTCCTCTTTTTCCCTTTCTTTTTCTCTCTCCTCAAAATATCTGATTTTAAAATATGAATTTCTCTCTCCTCAAAACGAGCTCATTTCCTTATATCATACTCAGATCGGCCTGGCCGATCGCCCGATCGTCCCGGGACGATCAGACCAATTCTGATCGTCCTGGACCATTCCCAGGGCGATGATCAGGACGGTATTGTGAACAGTGCCGATCGTCCTGGACGATCTCAATATCGTCCTGGACGATCCTGTCCAGAAATAGCTCCAGACATCAGCTGTTTGAATGCACTGATCGGCCTGGACGATCTCAACATCGTCCTGGACGATCCTGGGAGAAAAATCCAAATCAGAGAGGAACAGTAAGGGAACGAGATCTCACAGAAGGTCTTAGCTCGATGTAGCAAATATACATTATATAGAGTATATTACATTGTGGGAGTTGGAAGAATCTAGTGATATGAGAGTTGTTCTTAAGAGAGTGTTGGCCTAATCGTTTGTTTGGTATGATCATAATCGGGTGACGGTGGTCAAAGGGATTGTAGTCGACAATGGATGAAGGTATGACGGTGGTCGATGGTAGACGAGCAATAGTCGGCAGTCGAGAGAGGTCAAGCGAAGGTCTGAAAGAGGTCTAGTGGTTGGCGGCTTGACGGTGGTCTGGCGATGATCGACAAACTGGCAATGGTCTGATGATGGGCGGTGGCCCAACTATAGGTGTGGATGGGTGGTGGTTAGACGACTTGCGGCAGCATGCCACCTAGTTTATAATGTCATCTAATGAAAATTAGATTAATAAGTGTCGTGTCCTGGAACATTCGTGACATTATAAATATATAGAGTTTAACGTCTAAATTTTGTACGAAGATCCAACACACAAATAAATACAAAAGAGGAGTGTAAGAGTCATAAGTGACACCAAGATTTTTACATAGAAAATCCTATAAAAAAAAAAAAAAAAAAAAAACATGGGGCCTAAACTAGTTAAAATTATAATGCAAGTGTTTATTTATGATTACAAATGAGGCTCTTTCTTTTGGGGAAGGTCTTGGCTCGATGTAGCAAATATAATTCAAATAAAGTATATTATATGGTGAGAGTTGAAAGAATCTAGTGATATAATAATTGTTCTAAAAAAAAAAAATATTTGTGTGTTTGTTTAGTTAGTAGGATTATAATTAGGTGATGGTGGTTAGAAAAACTGTCATGGGCGGGAGGTCTAACAACGACTATCGACGGTTGAGCAGTCAAGCGGAGGTTTGACGATGGTCGGTAGATGGGCGATGGTCCTCAACGGGCAGTGGTCCCATGACCAGCAGCGGACGGGTGGTGATCTAACGATGTGTGGTTATCCATGGATGGTTGGTGGATGGGCAGTAGTCTATGGACAGGCGGTAGATAGGTTGTGGTCTAGTGATGGTCGACAGATGGGCAGTTATCCATCGATGGTTGGCGGACAAGTGGTAGTCCAATGATGGGTGGCGAACAAGTGTACGTTCGACGACGGTTGATAAATGGATGGTGGTCCAACAATGTTTTGGATAGCTGTGAGAGATAAATCTCAAATTTTAGTTTTAAAATATTTTAAATTCTCTTTCAATATTTATTTTCAATAAATAACAAACTTCCGAGCTACTAAAATATCTCGTACTAAAAATAAACTCATCCAAAATATTTCTTTTATTTTATAAAAATGTATAAATTATAATACATGACTATAAATAGAAGCTAAAGAACTGAGTAATAAATTAGTCATGACTGAACAAAAAATTAAAATATATAAATACCTATAAACTCATATATGATCTTGAATTGCTAATCAATAAGTTCATTTCCTTTCCCAAATCGTGAAAATCAAAAGAAAAACTACAGTGAGAGACAATAGCTCAATAGGCCACATAAATTGATCTAATTTTTAAAATTCTTTTTATTAAATATTTAAAAGGAGTTAAATGAAGTCTAATAAATCACTACATTGGGAAAAGTAATAAGAGCATAGGAGCTATCCAAATATTTAAATTACAATACTAAGCAGATAAATAAATTGAAATTCATATTATAGAGCGGTTCATATCACATTTTTTGAATTCAGATAAAATCTTAAAAGATTATGACCCCTTATGACTCTCTTTTATGCTTATAACACCAGAATATGCCTATAAACACAAGAGCATGGCTTATACTTATAGAAATATGCTTTATAGACACCAAGATATTCTCTAACACAAATAGTACCTCAAAGTATTTTGACCACTTATCTTTTACAGTAGATATAATTTAATCACATATGTACTATCATATTACAACAACTAAAGCGTAATTGAGCATGTGTCATAATTACACAATTTTTATAATAGTAGGCAACATAAAATCTTTTTTTGAGACATTTAGGCTATTTTAGGCAAACTCACACACACACACAACGCATACTCAAATACTCTAATTCAAGACCTCTTAGTTGATAGCCTTCTCAACCAACAGGCCAAGGTGAGCTGTGTGGCAACATAAAAACTTACTGGATAAAATTTCACAATTTCAAAAAATAATCAAATTATCAAAGATTATGTAAAACACTATTTTAAGACATTAATTATACTACAACATTATTTTTCAATGTCCTGATGATCTTATATTCGATAAAAATCTCACAAATTTCAAGACGCCCATTAGAATAATTTTAGAAAATATTTGAAATGTTCATAATCTTAAAAAAATGAAGAAGTTATTATAATATGCTAAAACTCTTTCCTAGCTTTGCAATTTGTCATGTGCTAAGAAATTCATGGTGATAGAGAGAGTTTTATGTCCGAACTTTGCACAAAGATACCTATACAAAAGAAAGAGAAAATGCATGAAATATTAGAGGTTTTGGTGAAAACCTAAAATGGAAAAAATCATGGGGACTAGCCCAATTGAAATAATCCACTATATAATTGAAGTTACAAAATTTTGATATTCCGCGGCCACCATTGGAGAAGAGATGATTATAAAAGTAGCACTCCCTTTGTCTCATATAGTTGTAACAGAGATTATGAGAAAAATGATGAATGGATGACAACAAAGGAATAATGTAAGTCAAATAATAATATTGAGATAATATTAATGATCTACCAATCACAGTCAAAGAATAATAGTCAAACGACAATGCCTAAATGATGATGGTTAGATGATACGGTATTGAATATGACAACTGAGTGGCAATAATCAAATGACGATAGTTAGTGATGACAACGAACAAAATGTTAGTTAGTGAGGAACTTCGACACCAAACATCAAGTAAAACCTTAGACTTCTTCATATCTATTTTGATTTTAAACATTATTAAAATGTTTTAAGTTAATATAAAAATTAAAATAATCAATAATACCGCCCTTTTTTATAGCCGCCCTTGCTAGTTAATCTATTTTACATGAAAGTAGGGATCCAAGGGAGAATACAAGCTTGCTGGCCACAACCGTAATTTAGGTATTTTTTTGGGTAAAACTGTCATTTATGTAAAAAAAAAGAAAAAAAAAAGTAAAAGTAAAAATAAGAACTCCAACGAGGCTTCTTTCCTACCTCTTGCTTCCTCCTTCCGCCACGGAAAGAATCAAATAGTAATAGTACAATGCATTTCTTGATTTTGTTTGAAAACTACGATAAACCCCTTAAGAATCCCAAAAATTACAGAAAATAAAGGAATTCTCAATTTCCAGTTAAAAAAGGAAAAAAAAATTTACAGATTAGTCTTCCGTCCTCCTCGCGAGGATCGGCCGTAGTAAGAGATATACCACTTGACGAACTTCTTCAATCCGGCCTCGAGATTCGTGCTAGGCTTGTACCGGAGTTCGGCCATGGCGAGAGAAATGTTGGCGTGTGTGAAAGGAACGTCGCCGTTTCCGGGCATCTCTACGATTTTCTTCTTCGCTTTTAACTTAAGGTGTTTCTCGAGGATAGAGACGAGAGTCGGAACGGTGACCGGTGAGGTATTGCCGAGGTTGAAGATCCGGTACGGCGCCGGACCGCTCTTCTTACCGCCGGAGCCAGTGGACTTTCCGGCGGTGTCGAGGGAGGCGAGGCAGCCGCGCACGATGTCGTCGATGTAAGTGAAGTCACGGGCTAAGTCGACGCCATCTTTACCGCGGTAGATCGTGATCGGCTTACCGGCGAGAATGGCTTTGGTGAAGGAGAAATAGGCCATGTCAGGGCGGCCCATCGGTCCGTACACGGTGAAGAAACGGAGGCCGGTGATGGAGAGACCATAGATGTGGTTGTAGGTGTGAGTGATCTCCTCGCCGGCTTTCTTGGTGGCGGCGTAGAGAGAGGCGGGCCGATCGGTGCGGTCGGATTCGGAGAAGGGGGATTTGTCGTTGAGGCCGTAGACTGAGGAGGAGGATGCCCACACGACAGCGGGTTGGGGGTCGGCAGATTTGACGGCTTCGAGGAGAGATACGAGGCCGGCGATGTTGGAGTGGACGTAAGAAGCGGGGTTTTCGATGGCGTAGCGGACGCCGGCTTGGGCGGCGAGGTGAAGGACGTGTGTGAAATGGGCGAGGGAGAAGAGCTTGGAGAGGAGGCGGTGGTCGTTGAGGTCGCCATCGATGAGGAGGATGGAGTTGCGGGATAGGAGATCTCGGCGAGCGCGTTTTAACGAGGGATCATAGTAGGAATTGAAATTGTCGAGGCCGACGACGCCGTCGCCGCGTTTGTGGAGGGCGAGGGAGCAGTGGGAGCCGACGAAGCCAGCAGCACCGGTTACGAGGACGGAGAGGCCGTGGGGGCGGCGAGGTGAGGCGGAGGTGCGGACTTGCCGATCCCAGGCGGAAGAGGAGAGGAAGCGCGAGGAAGTGGAGACGAAGGATTGAAAAGACAGGTAAGAGGCGGTGAGGGCGATGAGGAAGAGTGCCCAGAGGAAGGTGGTGGAGGTCGATGCGAAGCAGCGGTGGAACTGGCGGTTTATGGTGTGGGCACGCTCGATCTTTACCTTCCCTGGTGTTGAAGGGAAGAGCTCGTCTTCTTCCAGCAATCTCATCTTGTTCTTTTCCGTCAACATGACCGCCGGAAGCGTTGAGTTCAGGTATTAGCGATATTCCTTCGCGGTCCTCTTCTTCTTCTTCTTCCGCTTTTGCTGGCTTTTTGGGTTGAGCTGCGATAGATTGGGATTGGGATTGGGATTTCCCAGTAATGGATAAGGGATTCGATGGAGTGATGAGGAGAAAGAAGCAGGGCAGACTCAAAAGGCGATATTTTTTAGAATTTTCTGCCCTGCCGAAGAGGAAAGGGAGGCGGAGAGGGGACATAAATAGCAGTAGAGTGAGAGAGAGAGACGGAACGCGTAAATTGCTTAACGCGGTCTCTCTCTCTCTCTCTTTTGCCTCACTTCCTTTATTGTAAATAGGTTAAATAGGTAAATAAACAGTTCGTTGAAACACTAATTTGGATCGGTTAATGAGGTGATTATTAACATAATCAGATTAATTATGAAGCAACAGCCCATATTCATCTCAACAGCTTTTGAATCTAAGAGATTGCCTGATTTTGTTTATAAATAATCTTATGATATGTTAATTAAAATAAAAAATATTTAATTCAATTCAATGTTTTCTTTTATATTATGATAATTGGATACTATTTTTAGAATATTCACAAACAAGATTAAGTTCTAATAGATCGCTACCGAAAATTAATTTTGATGTTAACAATAAAATGATGGTCATGTACATCATATATGATATCAAAATATTTCATCAAATTGGCACACAAACTTCATATCTTATATGAAGTATATATCATGCTATGATTTGCATGTAGTGGCTAAATAATTATTGCCATGTTCATATTGTTGCAATAATGACATGTTTGATTTTTCAATTATTGTCACAAATGTTTTCACAAAGGATCATATTATAAATTAGAATTAAAAAAAAATCATTTCGATTCATGTACTCATTCAAGTATGTCATGAATCATCATATTACTGACATACAAATCATCATATCATTTATTGAATCATTTCATTCAATATTGATCAAGAAATAACATATTGTTAATCATATTATTTGACGTTTGATAACGTTTTCATTCGTATATGTTAAACTAGAATAGCTCTCGTGTATCGTTCGAGTACTTTCGCTTAAAAAGATAGCATCATATTGATGACACATATTTAATTGTCATCTCTACAAAAGAGACATTCTTAAGAAAATAATAGTATCAAATATATTTTCGGGTAACACAAAAATTGTTAACATTATTATTAATATTAGGTTATACTTTATAATTTGTTGATACATCATATGTTTAATATGAAAAAGGTCATTATAATCATTAAGGCTTCGGGTTGGCCAATTGAGTCAGGTTAGCCACCTAATGGTTAATTGAGCCTAACTTAGTCAAAAGAACCTAATTAGACAAAGGTTAAGCTAGTTGATCCTATCCTAGTTTGGTTAAGAGAGTCAATTGGGTTATAAAGGCTTGAGTTAGGCTATCCTAAATTATGCAAGTCATTTATGCCTTAGGCTTGGGTTGGTGAGCCTAATAAAATATGTTATGACACACAGGATTTTTTAAGTCGGGTCAATTTTCCTAACAATATTTATTGGGTTGACATAGGTTTTTAGGCTAGTTAGGCTACTCAATTAGGGTTATTCAAGTCATTTAAGTATAGTTGAGGATTTAAGTCAAGCTTTATGATTCATAGATTATAGGTAAGTAAATCAAACCATCTTCAAGGCCAATTTAGAGAAGTCACTATGATCAAAATATTATTTAAATGAGTGAACTAGGTCTAAGTTGGTTCAACTCAAACCTATAAGGCACTCCATGGACCCATCTACTATTAATTAAGCTAAGATTTTAGTACATATAAGATGTAATATCTCGTTTCCTTACTGTTCCTCTCTGATTTGGATTTTCCTCCCAGAATCGGCCAGGACGAAATTTGGATCGTCCAGGCCGATCAGTGCATTGAACAGCTGATTTCTGAAGTGCTTTCTGGAATGATTTCTGGATGAAATCGTCCAGGCCGATCGAGGTATCGTCCCGGGACGATTAGTGGATGGCACAAGTCAGTGAGTAGGGGTTTTTATCGCCTATGAACAGTAATTATCGTCCTGAAAAATCGTCCCAGGACGATAGGAATTTGGTCTGATCGTCCAGGACGATCGAGACGATCGGCCGGGCCGATATGAGCATTACTTAAGGAAATGAGCTCGTTTTGAGGAGAGAGAAAATCATTTGTTAAAATCAGATATTTTGTAGAGAGAGAAAGAGAAAGGAAGAAAAGAGAAAAGCTGGTTTTCGGAGACCGCGGAGCGCTTTTCGTCCGACGCTGCTGTTGGGAAAAGTGAAGACCTCGTGGTAAGGACTCCGAACCCTGTTTCTGTTTTCAGAGATTTTGTGTTTTGACCGAGATATGATCTGTTTTGTGTTTTCGTAGTCGACTTTTCGACATGGTTTTGATTTGACACAACTTCCACCGCACAACTTTTAGTATGTTATAGATATGATTATTGTACACGATTTGACTGTATTCTACGAAGATTTTACCGGTCGGAATTGATTCTACGAGATTTTAATCGAATTCTACGTGCTTTTAATTGAATAGAAAATAATCGGGACCTGATTTGATTTGGATTCTATAGATCGATAGTCTTGTATTGACGCTATTGATATTCTATTGTAATTTGGAAAGATTTGGAAACTGTGTCTTTTTGCAGGATTTTTGTGTAAATTCTGTATACTACCGTTATGCTGCCCGATTTTCGTATGATTCCTGAATTGTATGAGATTGATAGATTGAACTGATTTGCATTGATTATTGATATGATTGCTTTAATATTGACTATTGAATTGCTTATTGATTGAATTGACTATTGATACTGATCGCAAGTGGAACCTGGTTGAACATTGGTGGAGATTGATATTGATACCTGTACAGGATGGTGGGCCGACGGGCTTTCCTTTAAACATTGATTATTGATTATTGAAGGGAGATATAAGGAGTTTATTGATATGCCGACGGGCGAAAAGAGTGACGACTCTTATTGATTGAACCAATGTATTATCTACAACAGCGATATGGATTCTACAACAGCAACATAGCCAGTAGATTGTACTTGTTCAGTATATAGTATTGAATTGCATGTTTACTGTATTGCTTTATAGATTCATTGATTTATAGATTCCTGCTTTATCGACTTTGATTGGATTTACTAGATCGTACGATTTCATTGATTTCACTGATCGATTTCTGTGCATTGACATTGAACATTGATATAGAAATGGATGGATATAGATACTGCATTGATAGCATGGACATCGACTACTGCTTATAGATTCATCGTATTGCTGCCTATAGACTTATAGATTCAATGTCGCTACTGTTCTTCACTGTATTGACTGTTTTATAGATTCATTGCTTCGTATCGCCTTTCTCGATTGATTTCAATTGAATAGATCGTATTGATTTGATAGCATCGATTTGATTGACGACGTTGATTGATTGAATTGATTTATCGTATTGCCTGCCGCTGCATTGACTGGTTTTATTGACTATTGATTTCCGCTGCATAGACTCATTGACCATTGATTGATTTGGATTGATAGATTGACATGCATATTGATAGCATTGCCGAGCTTTGATTTCAGTTATAGGTATTAGGTGACCTACTGGGCTTTGTAAAGCTCATTATATGTGGTTGATATTTTCAGGTCAGGGCTCGGGAGCAGGAGATAGGCTTTGATCCAGATCTGCAGGTTTTTAGTGCTTTTGATAGATTTATGATTCTTTTGTACTCAGGACAGGATAGCTTTTCTACTTGTATTGATAGTGTAGTTCCTGAGTATTGTACATGATGTTTTGTGATATGAATCGACTGTTATATTGATGTTTAAATTTTTATAGATGTTTGATAGATGCTTACTGAAAGATTTATAGATAACTCTGGTAAATTGTTGTGGAATTGATTGACATTCTTTCCAAGTTAGATTCTGGGGCGTGACAAGTTGGTATCAGAGCAATGTTATTGGAAGAATGGATTGTCACCAGAGTTGTAGGATTGGATTGAGAGATTGGGTAGATTGGGTAGCTTTAAGAGCTTCATTGGCATACATCATTGCATGTGTGTATCATTTGTTCTGAATTGTGCAGGTGAACAGATATGGATCCTCCAGCAGAATCCAGTGTACCGAATGAGCAACACAGCGCAGCTCCAGTGCCTTCAGAGAGTATGATGCAGTTAGCTACTGCGATTGCACATGTTATGGGGGATGCTCAGAGCAAGATGAGTGGGAGCAAGGAAGAAGAGGTAGACAGACACTTGCAGATGTTCCACAAGCTGAAGCCTCCGTTGTTCAAAGGGGCTGTAGGACCACAGGCTGCTGAGGATTGGATAATGAGGATAGAAAAGATTTTTGATAGTATGCAGTGTCCGGGAAACAGAAAAGTACCTTTGGCAGTATTCATGTTGGAAAGTGAGGAAGAGAGATGGTGGATTGGACAGCAGAGAGAGAAATTCCAGGAGAAGACCAATGCTGAGATCACCTGGGATGAGTTCACTACAGTATTCAGGATGTGGTTTGACCACCGTCAGCTCAGCGACAGATGCAGGAAGCTTTTATGAGATTAGAGCAAGGCCGCAAGTCAGTGATGCAGTACGAGTCCGAGTTTACTGCACTTGCGAGGTACGCTGCTCACTTGATTCCTACTTCTGAAGACAAATGTTATAGATTTCTGCACGGATTGAATAGAGAGCTGAGGCAACCACTAGTACCTTTCCGGATCCATGAGTTTTCTGAGCTAGTGGAGCGAGCCCGATTGATAGAGATCGAGTTGACGACACCAGTATCGAGGTACGAGGATACCAGGAGAAGAAGGGATGACGTACGACGAGATGATTCTGGTAGAGACAGAGATAGAGAGAAGAGAAGCAGGTATGAGGGTTCGAAGGGATCTGCATCGGGATTTGCGTCACGATCTGCATCGATAGTATCGTCTGGTGGTTCTGGCACGTGCAGTCATTGTGGTAGACGACATGCAGGTCAGTGCTACCTATTGACGGGACAGTGTTTTCACTGTGGACAGCAAGGACACAGAGCAGCAGAGTGTCCTCAGAAAGGACTGGGTGGAAGGACTGATACGGGTACAGGACAGCAGAGGACTGTTGCCTCGAGGGCCTACAGTGAGAGATCAGCAAACAGGATTGATGATAGGACTGTCAGAGACCAGAGGGAGACAGTTGCGCCACGACCTCCAGTGGTGCCACGCATCTACAGTCTACAGAGTTTACAGCATCAGGATCAGCAACGACCAGAAGATTCTACTGGTAAGATTGATTTGGCTAACCGATTGATATTGACATATGAACATTGCATATTGACATTGGATTGATTGCATTGTGTGTTTTGTATGGATTTCGACGAGTTTTGTTTTGGATTTGGATTTTGATCGATTTGTTTTGCATCGTTGTTTCTGCTTCGCACCTGTAGGGAAATGTCGGGACGACATTTTTCTAAGGTGGGGAGATTGTAATATCTCGTTTCCTTACTGTTCCTCTCTGATTTGGATTTTCCTCCCAGAATCGGCCAGGACGAAATTTGGATCGTCCAGGCCGATCAGTGCATTGAACAGCTGATTTCTGAAGTGCTTTCTGGAATGATTTCTGGATGAAATCGTCCAGGCCGATCGAGGTATCGTCCCGGGATGATTAGTGGATGGCACAAGTCAGTGAGTAGGGGTTTTTATCGCCTATGAACAGTAATTATCGTCCTGAAAAATCGTCCCAGGACGATAGGAATTTGGTCTGATCGTCCAGGACGATCGAGACGATCGGCCAGGCCGATATGAGCATTACTTAAGGAAATGAGTTCGTTTTGAGGAGAGAGAAAATCATTTGTTAAAATCAGATATTTTGTAGAGAGAGAAAGAGAAAGGAAGAAAAGAGAAAAGCTGGTTTTCGGAGACCGCGGAGCGCTTTTCGTCCGACGCTGCTGTTGGGAAAAGTGAAGACCTCGTGGTAAGGACTCCGAACCCTGTTTCTGTTTTCAGAGATTTTGTGTTTTGACCGAGATATGATCTGTTTTGTGTTTTCGTAGTCGACTTTTCGACATGGTTTTGATTTGACACAACTTCCACCGCACAACTTTTAGTATGTTATAGATATGATTATTGTACACGATTTGACTGTATTCTACGAAGATATTACCGGTCGGAATTGATTCTACGAGATTTTAATCGAATTCTACGTGCTTTTAATTGAATAGAAAATAATCGGGACCTGATTTGATTTGGATTCTATAGATCGATAGTCTTGTATTGACGCTATTGATATTCTATTGTAATTTGGAAAGATTTGGAAACTGTGCCTTTTTGCAGGATTTTTGTGTAAATTCTGTATACTACCGTTATGCTGCCCGATTTTCGTATGATTCCTGAATTGTATGAGATTGATAGATTGAACTGATTTGCATTGATTATTGATATGATTGCTTTAATATTGACTATTGAATTGCTTATTGATTGAATTGACTATTGATACTGATCGCAAGTGGAACCTGGTTGAACATTGGTGGAGATTGATATTGATACCTGTACAGGATGGTGGGCCGACGGGCTTTCCTTTAAACATTGATTATTGATTATTGAAGGGAGATATAAGGAGTTTATTGATATGCTGACGGGCGAAAAGAGTGACGACTCTTATTGATTGAACCAATGTATTATCTACAACAGCGATATGGATTCTACAACAGCAACATAGCCAGTAGATTGTACTTGTTTAGTATATAGTATTGAATTGCATGTTTACTGTATTGCTTTATAGATTCATTGATTTATAGATTCCTGCTTTATCGACTTTGATTGGATTTACTAGATCGTACGATTTCATTGATTTCACTGATCGATTTCTGTGCATTGACATTGAACATTGATATAGAAATGGATGGATATAGATACTGCATTGATAGCATGGACATCGACTACTGCTTATAGATTCATCGTATTGCTGCCTATAGACTTATAGATTCACTGTCGCTACTGTTCTTCACTGTATTGACTGTTTTATAGATTCATTGCTTCGTATCGCCTTTCTCGATTGATTTCAATTGAATAGATCGTATTGATTTGATAGCATCGATTTGATTGACGACGTTGATTGATTGAATTGATTTATCGTATTGCCTGCCGCTGCATTGACTGGTTTTATTGACTATTGATTTCCGCTGCATAGACTCATTGACCATTGATTGATTTGGATTGATAGATTGACATGCATATTGATAGCATTGCCGAGCTTTGATTTCAGTTATAGGTATTAGGTGACCTGCTGGGCTTTGTAAAGCTCATTATATGTGGTTGATATTTTCAGGTCAGGGCTCGGGAGCAGGAGATAGGCTTTGATCCAGATCTGCAGGTTTTTAGTGCTTTTGATAGATTTATGATTCTTTTGTACTCAGGACAGGATAGCTTTTCTACTTGTATTGATAGTGTAGTTCCTGAGTATTGTACATGATGTTTTGTGATATGAATCGACTGTTATATTGATGTTTAAATTTTTATAGATGTTTGATAGATGCTTACTGAAAGATTTATAGATAACTCTGGTAAATTGTTGTGGAATTGATTGACATTCTTTCCAAGTTAGATTCTGGGGCGTGACATAAGATGAGGTCCAATTTATGAATTCATGGTTGATTAAGATTCCACTAAGTAGTCTAACATTTGTATTTCAAAGTTAACAAGACTTTATGTTAGTTTAGTTTATTATATTGATTTTAAGGCTAATCAGATTGGTACAAGATTTAATATAGTAGAACCTATAAATTTTAAGGTTAAAAAATTGTTTAAATCTGGTATATAGATTTCAATGTTCTATAGATATTCATTAAATATGAGGTCATCTAAGTGATGAATTTTAGGATTAATTATAGTTCATATTAATGTTTATTCTAAGCTAAACTTTGGATTTAAGAGTTTATTACATCTTGATGACACCTATGAAATTTAAGGCTAGATAATTTTATTTTAGATTTATTCTTGTTAAACCTATCAATTTTGTAGGTGACTAAGATATCTTAGATCTAGCCTTTGTATTTAACGATGATTAGAGTTTCTTCAAGTTAAATCAATTAGGTATGGTGCAACTAATCTATTTAGAGCGGTAGGACCTTCAGGGCTCAAGGGTTAAGAACCTTAGTCTCCGAAAGTTAAGTTTAATCTAATCTGAAAAAGAAAAAAGATTAACAAGCCGTACCCCTTAAGTGTTTTATTTAAGCTCAATATTTATTAAAATTTCCTTTCCTAGTAGTCATCACAACCCTAAGCATTTGATTGAAACTAACAAATGCATTAGCAAAAAAAGTTTCAAACAAAATTAGTCATAATTTTGAACTCCACCATAAGAGTGATGCTTGACATGCAAACTTATATTGGTGAGATGGAAGCTAAGTTAACCACTCTATGCTACAAATGCATATATTTGTCATCAATAAGGTTACAACATGTGTTATGCCTTTTGATATTTCATCAAAATAGACATGCAAACATAAAGTGCAAGCCACCAACTACTTTCTTTCTCAATTAAAATAAACAATCATCCTTCCCAAACTTCAAAATTAGAACATTTAATTTTTTTTTTTTGTCTTTCTTTTGTTAGAGAGTTTTAATTAATTTAATTAAATAATTTTTACTCTCACATTTTTACACATTAATTAAAAAAAAAAGACAAATATTATCTTTTGATCATCATAATCAAGAAATTTAAATCATCATATTCATATTTTAATTTGATCAAAAATAATTTTTTTAGACAACAAATTTATTTTGAAATAATTATTATATAAAAATAATTAATACTTTATATATTATTCCTTCCTGTTTGAAAACCTATCATAATTAAATTTATATTATTTACATTTTTTTTTCCACTATGCCAACTTTAAAAAAAAAAAAAAAATGATTAGCATAAGGTCGCCTATCAATATTGGCTGTTCTTCCTTTCAAAGCAAAGTTTCCACCCACAGTTAGTACTTACAAGTAAAGCTAGCTAGCAAGAAAAATACAAAATCTAAGTGCGTAAATTTTTTTATATAATGCACCTAACAAAGAAAAAATTTACCAAACATTTATTTATTTATTTTGAACAATAATTAAAAAATATATATATTTGACCTACACATGAAAGAATTAGAAGTGGTGCTCATGAAAGGTCTAAGATGGAGCCCAAAGCCACCAACTCCACACATCCAACCACCCCACCCCTTTAGATCTTTCATAAGATAATAAAGAACATGGGCACATGATTTAGTACAATAAGTGTGACTTAATTGATTGCCATTGCACTTACACATAGTAGCTAAATATTGAAGGTTTACCAACTAAGGAAGTGCTGCACACATTATATTTTAGGGTTTCTTTTGTATTTTTTTTTGTTTTTCTAGAAGGCTTTGTTATGAGGTTTGTCCACAAAGATGAAGAAGTCTACTCATTGAGATCATAATTGAAAAAAAAAAAAAGAATAAATTTAACTTAGAATTTGGTGGTTTGATTCATGATTTTTTTGTAATCATTAATCAGAAATTGAGGTTTTAGAATCTGGCAATTAATTTAGAGATCTTTATTTTTATTATTGGGTTGGTGGGGTCAATCAATATTAAGATACTGGTAGGATCTTGAAATATGATGAAAATATGTTTATGTTATTATGATTATTATTTTAATATTTTGTGAGCTCACAGGTTGTGAGTGTATCAAGTGAGTTTAATAGAAAGTCAAATTAACTATGTGAGTTGAATGGCTATTGATTTGAGTTTAGTTGCCTAAGCCAATCTCACTAAACCAAAAAATAATTTACTGGACTAAGTTTTTTGTGAGAATCTATTCATAATGAGTTGTGAATTACGAGTCACTCAAAAAGAGGTTGAATACTCGATGAAAAAGAAATTGACTAAATCCATCGATGACTAGCAAGTGGTATTTGAATCCTACTTCCCAAACTACTAGTATTCGACTAATATTACCCTCACACACACACACACACGTACATACACCCCTTTCATCTCTCTCTCATTGACTCTTATTTCCCAATAATATTATGTTCCACCCTTTTTTGTTCTTGATTGATTGAGCTACTCAATTCTTTTCAAGCATTTTGATCCAGTTAAATTGCATAAGTTAGGCTAACTTCCAAAGAAAAGACTAATTTCAATATCATGTAAGGAAGACACTCAAAATTAATAGACATTAATTTAACACATTTTGCCTTGGGTTAGATATTTGATTTTCACATTTATTTTCACTCAATTTAAAAAAAAATAATTGTACTACTATAATTATTTTGATTTATATATGAGAGATTGGATTCTGGTGGATTCAATGTACATTATGTGTAAAATATACATTTACGATTATTTGAGCAATGGAATTGATTTCTCTAGAGTGAGTCAAATATTATAAAAGACACCTTTCTCATAATTTAAAAAGGCATTAATACGATGTAGTAGACATGAACTCTGAATATTTCCTATGGTGGCAGAAGAAGTCTTGACATGTTTAAGTTGTCATCAGATGTTATTGAGCAATCAACTAGGTAAAACATAGGTAAGATTGGAAGATGCTCAAGTTGAGATGTTAGAGGTTAGCTAGCATCAAACATCAACTATATGAAAGATTCACGTAATTATCAACAAGATACAATAGAAGGTGGTAGTTAATGGTCAGCTTGATTGCTCTCCTAATATAAGAGGATGCATAACAACTATGAAGATAGTCATCAAATGTTGGTAGATGATGGATATCATATATTGTTGGTATGAATCATGTGATGATCAATAAAAAACACCTTAGGTTGGGTCACATCATATGGTTATCTTGGTCATTCTCTTTAAAAGAGTCAAGATCAAGCAATCAAGAAAAAAAATGATATTAGACATTAATGATTGATGAACATTTGACATTTGATACTTGGTAGGCATCAAATGATGTTGTCAATGAATATTAGAGGTCAACTGAGATCATTAGTTTAGCCCGATTAGTTTTCATATTGAAGACTAGATTGTGGGACCAAGAAGATTGTCTTTAGACAATGGTGGTTGATTGCCGTCAAGCATCTCTCTTTAATAAACGTCAAACAACTTAATCATTCTCCTATAAGTTAGGCAATAATATCATCAAAAAGAGGTGTTAGAAGTTGGTGGCTGCTGAATGTAGAACTTTGCTCTTTAGTAATAATCAATTGATGTTGGGTAGTTAGTCTGATTGCCATCTTATAGGAGGTGAGATGTAACAATCAAAAACATGAGAATTATAAATCCATAGCTAATGGGTGTTGATGGCCTATGATCATACTTTTGTCATTGGTTGGCATCACGCGATGCTCAACGATATCAAGCAATTGGCTTGGTTGACATCCTTATAAGGGGAGATCATATGACCAATAAGATGGGTGTTAAATGTTAATATTTAGTGGACAATAGTCAATAAACATTGATCATTGGATTGAGTCAATTAATGCTTGATTAACAACGTAGCTTAAGCAATGTGAAGGAATCAGCTTTGTTACTCTATATATATAAGGAGAAATTAATGGACTAGATTGATGGGCATTACACATACTTCAGTAGTTAGTAGGCATCAAGGAATGGTGAATGAAGGACATTAGAGACCAAGCCATGTTCAATGATCAACTTGGCCACTCTCCCTCCACATACGAGGGAAGATCATAATGCCATATAGATGAGTTGGTCGTTTGAATCGAATGCACTTGATCATTTGATATTTTCATGACATCATAGTACCTTAATAATTTCATAATCAAGCAATCTCGAGCTCATCATATTCTTCTTGTGAATGTGGTCGTTTCAACTTGAATCACTCAAAATTTAAAGGAATTAAGCTTCGGGGAATTTAATTTAGGCTCACTTGAACTCGAATCTATACATTAATGATGTTATTGAGTCCCTACACTATTTAGACTATAAATGTATTAAAAAATTTTGTGTAATCCTAAAATTAATCTTTAAAATTATAATTCAAATTGTCCTCTTCTTTGAGACCTAAAAACTACTTGAAAATTCATATGTAAACATATGAGTTTCATTATTTGTGATGTCATGTCATGGACCTCATGATTAATTGATTTATAATTCATTACTGTGATTAGAAAACTCCAAAGTTTGCAATTGCAATTATAAATTTTGTCTTCTAATTTATTTTTTGTTATGTATCTTATGGAAAACAATATAAAATTTAGTTTTCATTTATTTGTCCACATATGCATGATTTTTTTAAAACAATTGTTTAAAACCTAAAACATTTAATGTCATCAAGCAATGAAATTTAACAAAAAAGTCCAAATAAACTCATAATTGTGCATTGGACTGCTGACTACCAAAGTGAAGTAAAAAAGATAAGATGCCTGCTTTCATTGCTTGCGCAAGAAGCAATGGCACAAAATGAAAGACCTCTAATTGCAAAATACAGCTGAAATCTAAATAGCAAAATTTCGATAAAATAAATAATTAGTTAATACAAATGGGAGAAATTATTTTGTGCGGAGACCGGATTCAGAACATCGTCCGGAGACCCAACGAATGCGTCACGTCAGCGGTACAAAGTAGTATCGAGCACAGAGGTAACGTGACTCATTCTGATTGGTCTCCAGCTGAAGTTCGATGTCCGCACAAAATAATTAATCTCCAAACGGACCCTTAATTTAAGGTCAAAAAAACTAAGCATCAAAATTGTTCTATCTGTCCGACTGAATACAACCAAACAAACCGGTCAATTTAATCTAAATTGTTATCTGTTTGCATCAATAATTGGTCCAGCCAGCAACTTCTCCTAATATAAATGAAAAAAAAAGGATAAGGATATTTTATGCTCGGAAAAATTATTAAATTATTTTAAAATAAAAATAATTCAAAATAAATAAATTTTGGGTTTATTTATTGACTTTTTTTTTCTAAATAAATGCTCAATGACATATTTTGCACGTTCTTGATCGCCACCTCAAGTACTAAGTAAATGTTTTGGCACATGGGATGAGATGGGAGAGTTTTGAAGGTGGACGGCTCCTCCTATATATAGAAACTAATCAAATCAAGTAAGAAGGTATTGTTTCAATTATTTATTAATTATTGTCGTTGCTTGTTGAAAATTTTATAGTTGTAGAGTTAAAAAAAAATAAAAAAAAAAACTTATAAAAAGATCGGCACACATAAATAAAAGAAATATCGAGATTTTTAAAATCAGGTCGGACCAGTCAGTTCAACCTGTTGAATTGTGAACCTGTCGGTTGGCCGAGTTAGTTCCATTAGATAACTATTCTCGCAAAACACTGGCGTCAGACAGTCGGATCGACAGTCAGGCCGTGGAACCAGAGAACCAGGGCCGGTTTTAAAAACAGCAAGGTTCATCATTGGACGTCGGATGCCGAACGGAATGCTTAAAGGCCAATACGATTTTAGAGAATTGAATGCTTGAACGCCGAACGCAATGCTTGGGTTGGACGTCAATTGGCATCGAGTCATCGACGCGATCGAGAATGGAATTCTTGGGCATGGTTCACGATTGAGTGTTGGACGTCGAACGTCGTGGTTGTGTTGGTGTTGAATCGAACGAGAGGGACTAGTTCGCAGGCGAAGGAGGTCGGATGCACTTTAGCTAGTGGGTAACCGTGGTCGGAGGGATCACAGTTGGTGGGTAACTGAGGTCGGAGGGATCACAGTTAACAGGCGACAGAGGCTGGAGGAACTGTAGTTGACGGGCGAAGAAGGATATAAGGGTCATAATCGACATGCAATGGAGGCTGTGGGGACTGTAGTTTGCTGCCAAAGATGATCGGAGTGACCGTAATCGACGGGCGACGATGATCAGCGGGATCATAGTCGGCGGGTAAAGGTAGTCAAAGAAAGGCCATGCGATGGCTGTCATAAGGAAGTCCGATGGAGATGGTCTGGTAGAGGTCCAACATTGACAACGTGGTGGCGAGGGTTTGGTGGCGGTGGTGCTAGATTTGAGCTCCATGACGCTTCCAACTAAAGAGCTCTCTTAAATCTCTAATCCATGGTTTAAGCCTTCAAAAGTCTCTGCCCTCATCCATGTAAGAAGAGGGAGTATATTTATAGATTTTGTGAGTGACATGTCCTGTAAAAATGAAGAAGACCAATGTTAGATTCATAGTATTCTATCGGATGACCCACACTAATTCCCTCGATCATAGATTGTTTGTTTAGCATTTAAGTGCCGTAATTATGTAAGAATTAAAAGATATTGAGCTCGTTTGAATCACCTAGTCGAGTCGCTCGATTCGACTATAAACATGTTATATTTGAACATCATTTGATCATTCAATTAATGTACTAAAGCTTCCAAATATGCTTTGATCCCTTGATTTGGGCACATTTGGGCTCGAATTAGACTGATTTTCATATTATTTGATTCGTCTCATCAAAACATTCACTTTGAGTATAAGTTTGTTGAAATCGGATTTTGGGTGGTCCCAATTTAAATTTGAAAGTTGCCAACTCATCTTTGCTTTGAGATTTGTGTTCGCCCAAGGCAATTTTTTATTAGCTCATAAAACTTTTAAATAGTAATATTTTCTAATTTATTAAGTTTTTTTTTAATTTGAAGATTTATAAAAAATTCCCCCAAAAAATAGATTCATATAACAAAAGTCATATTTGAAAATGAAAACAAAAAATAAAAAATAAAACTTAAAGCTGAATTATTTTTTAGGCATTAATTAAATAAGTAAATTCAAAAAAATTAAAACTATTATAAAAAAAATTAAAATTGAACTGATCTTATATTGACCTCATTTTCCTACGCCTGTGTGAATGCAGCAGCTAGCTTGGACTTTCAAACTTGAATTATTATTATAATTATTAAAAAGAAACAAAATCGCTTTCAATAGTGCCCATTAAGAGGCATTAAGAGGCAAATTATTGCGTCCGGTCACCAGACATGCGGACATCAAATCCGGACATGCCACCTCACCCGGATGCATTGGGTCCCGGCATTTTTAAGTGACGTGGCACGTTTTTATTGGTGTCCGGACTAATCCGGACACCGGACACAATAATTTGCCCCATTAAGGAACTTTTTTCCTCAGTTGTATTAACTAAAACAACGTGTATATTCAGTAGGCCCTACCAATGCACTTTTTGATACACAGCTCATTTTGATCTTATTGGGAGCTTAGACTATCAATTAAGAGATCTTGGATTTGAATCTTGTGTATGCGATGTGTGTGAATCTGACTAAATTTCTCAAAGAAAAAGGTACTTTTTGATTTCTAGACTAGCTATTTGGTCGGTTGTATGAATAGGGTAGTGCATTTCAACTTCTTTGATGTTTGATATAAAGCAAAGTAATCAAAAAAGTTAAGGGATTTAAAAAAAAATATCTAAAACCTATGCTTTTATGATTATTAAAAAATCAGCAAAATCTTATGTTCATCAAGCATTTGAATCACGCACAAAATTAACTTATATTCGCAGCTCTGCCACTAGTCACCACTGTCCATCTACTATTGATGTAACTTATTGCCACTTTATGACTAATTACCTCTCGATACAGCTGCCCAATGCTATTTACACCATCCTTTGCTGTTGCAGCTGCTTTCCCTTATTAGAACTTTAATATATTTGAAATGCATCATACAAATACAAGCAATATTATGGTTAATTTGATTTGCTAACCAAAATACTCATAATATAAATAATATATTAAATTATTCTTAAACATCATGTCCAAAAAAAAAGAGAGAGAAACAATACATTCTTGCACTTCTTAAACCAATTTGATATTGTTAGGTATAGATGCTTGAGATTTTGTGATTAAAGATGCAAAAGCTACTTCTACAAGCCTCCTAGGCATCAAGTGCAACATACTTGTTGGGGCAGAATAGTTATAAATAGTATGGTCTTACAATTACATTACCATCATTCTAGCTAGAATGAGTGACTAACAAACTATTAAACTAATGGTGTCATGGTGACTATTTGGCTAAAATCAAATTCTTGCTAGAATATTGGGGACATAATGATAGTTTTTTTCTATAAAGAAGGGTTTGATGGCTTGGGGAGTAGTTAATTCGAGTAACATTGATTGAAAATATACTAAATTATTGAATTTTATATTAAGATTTGTAAACAAGTCGAGTCAAGAACTGATGAGTCGAGCTAGAGTTAGTTCAAGTTTGATGTGTTAGTCATTGAGCCTAGCTCACAAGTCATCTGTCAAGTCTAGCTTGAGCTATCTCATGAGACAACCTGACTCAATTACACCCTATTCCAATCAATGGGTAGCTTATTGGACAAGGGGCTTTGATCCTTGTAGGTGTCAATATTTTACATGACATGAAAATTCAACACGAACCTGACCCGAAAATTGCTGGTTAGACCCGACCCGTTTCAAAAACGGGTCGAGTTCGAGTTCCCACGCCCTGCCCAGCTGCCCACAGACCAGCCCGCGCTTGCCTGCCCCCTGCTCGTGCAACTGCCCTCGCGCCGGCCGAAGCTGCCCTTGAGCTCGCTGCGGCTGTCCACTCGCGTCCGTACCCTCGCACCCGCCCGCGCGGTCGTGCAGTCCGAGCCCGCGTTTCGCGCCCACGTCTTAGCCCGCGTTCGAGCCCCCCTTCCCATGTCGGGTCGGGTCAACCTAGCAACCCGTCGGGTCTGGTTCGGGTTCAGATTTTCATACCCGAGTTAGGTTAGGATCGACCCGTTTGAATCCAGGTTAATTCTGGGTTCGACCCGAACCCGACCTATTACTCAAAATTTACACTCCTAATCCTTTACAAACATTCAAGTATTAGACATACATACTATGTTTGTGCATATCATGCTTCAATACAAAATTCAAGAAATAAATATTACATAACCTCTCCTATAAAACACCGTAAATTCGTCTAAAAAATATTCTCACCATTAAACTAATCTCTTATATATATTATATTCAATTAATGTTGATATAGTATGATAATTGTAAAGAAGTATCATATAATTTTTTTTCAAAAGTATAAGAAATTTTTAATTTTTATGGCAATTTTTAATTTTTTTTTCATAATAATTATAAACTATTTTATTTTTTGAAGGATAACCCTTCTCTCCCTAAAATGGATGTCTCTTAAAAATAAATTAAATTTGATTTTTGATCATGGAGGGGTCATGTTGTAATAAAAAATGCTAAAGTGGATGTCTATGCTAAGAAAATTTTGAAGGGGTTATGCGTGCAAAACATCTAGGGTTTCTCTCCTTGCAGTCACCGGCCGCAGGCACACGACTGGCCTCACTACGCTGCCGATCCTTTTCTGCTCCTTTGTTCCGCAGCTCGCTCTTGTCCTCCTCCCTTCTTTCTTTATCGCCTGCTTTCTCTAGCTCACCCTTTAGCTCTCTTTCTCGTTCTCTCTTCGCTTCCCTCCCGCCTCCTACTCTCCAACTCTCTTGCTTCACTATTTGCTTACTGCGTCGCTCCGTCTGCTTTGTAAGAGAAGCGCAGATAAACTTGGGAGGAGGGATGCTGGACATCAACCTCTTCCGTGAGGACAAGGGCAATGACCCGGAACGAATACGCGAATCACAGCGCCGCCGCGGTGCCTCCGTCGAGATAATTGATGAGGTCATCCGCCTTGACAAGGAATGGCGCCAACGTAATCATCGCCGAAAACCTCTCCTTTCCTTACTTTCGTACTTGTCCTGGTCCGGAATTCTGACATCCGACTATTATCCGCTTGCTCTGCAGGACAATTCGAGCTTGATTGTCTCCGGAAAGATTTCAATCGTATCAATAAGGAAATCGCGCAGCTGAAGATCGTGAGTTCTCGATATTTGTTGATATGTTTTAGAGTGGATTATTATGTTGGTAGTGGCAGGATTTATCGAATTGGAGGTTGAAGAGGTTTGTTCATGGGTGAAGGCAAAGAAAGATGCGTCCGAGAAGATAAAGAGCACGGAGGAAAACAAGAGGCTTGCAACGGAGAAGACCGAGGAGGTGCTGCAAGCAAAGGCTACTCTTGAAGCCAAACTGATGATCATCGGGAATCTCGTGCACGATTCTGTTCCTATTAGCATGGATGAGGTTGGGTTTCTGCTGTTGAAGAGAAATATAATACATGAGTGAAAAGAGGTCACTGCAATAAACTTCTGGTGATGTTTGCAGGCAGATAACCAGGTAGTGAGGACGTGGGGTGAGAGGCGGATGGAAGGGAAGCTCAGAAGCCATGTGGAGCTTGTAGAGAAGCTTGGCATTGCTGATTTAAAGAAAGGTACCCTTTAGATTTATTTTTTCTCCAATTTAACCATGTATTGACAAAAAAATCCTAATGATGACAAAAACTATTGATTTTAGTTTATGGTCAATAGGTCCTATCGAAGTTAAGTAGCAGTTTGTCTCTTTTTTACACCTATTGATGCTAATGTGAAAGAGTTTTAATTCTTGTTAATGCCTTGATAAAGAGAGAACAATTGAACTTAGGAGAGAGGGGCCAAAAGTGAGGAGGGGGGAGAGAAATATGGCACTTGGTCTAGAGACAAAGAGGGAAAGAGGGATTTGAAGGGAGGGGAGAGGCTCATGGGTCATGAGTAACCCTTGCTTTAATTTTAATTCATAATATCATATTAATTGCATTTATTGAAAATCTCTTACATTCGACCTCTTTTTATTTAGCAAGGTTTAAAGTAATTAGGAAACAAACAATAGGAAAAAAAAAATCAATAGAAATCCACTAAATGAGACATCTTCATATGGAAGGAGTCCTTAAATAAGGAAGTCTTGTGAAGGGAATCCTTCTCAATAATTAAAAAAAAATCATGAACTTTCATTATAATACTTAAAACAAACATATTGGTGATCATTTAAAGATCGGGTTTTGTATAAACTCTCTTGGAATAAAGAACTCTTCCTTGATGTCCCTTGATGTCCATGGAGGAGATGGGGTGTGGAATAGGCTTGTGTGGAGTTCTCAGTGCTCCTAAGGAAAATATATTGTGTTGTTAGGAGGACGTGTAAGGAGGGTCTCACCTATCATCACAAACCTGTCTATCCATATATGACTTAGCAATTGGTTGATGATTTGGGGCTTTGGATTTGATTATAGCAATATATCATGATGATTTGGAGGCTTTGGATTTGGTTATTGCAATATGTCATACAAGTGTATCCAGGCATCAACATAGGCAAGTGCCCTGTGATAGTATGATTGTGCTAACAGTGATAACACAAAGTTAACTTGTAGGACTTGTGATGCATTAGATAGTAGAATCAATAGTTAAGGAAAATATCATATATCAATCTTTGGGGCAATAGAGCAACATCAATTTGTGTGTGTGGCTTAGGCTTAACAACATTCTTGAACACAACTTCAAACTCAAGCTAAGGCATTATATCATACTCAAGCTCATAAAGTATATATAATAGTTGATCAACATCCTTATCTAGATGGTTATGAAAGCTGGCGGGGCTATGGAGCTAGGTGGATTATTTGGGATTTAAGGGTTTAGTGGAATGAGTGGAGTATGAGGGATTGAATAGAGTAATTTGGTAGGTGGAGTTTGTCTGATTGGAGTGATTCTTAGTGATTATTAGGAGTCTTTTGTCTGTGTAATGTAGCAATCTAGCTTGTCTAATGAATCACTAAGTCTATAATCCTTATCCAAAGTGTGGTGATCATGCGCATGAGAATTAGAGACTCGAGAACATCTAGGAGGAGATTTGCTAACATAATATGAAGTATTATAGTGGACATGTGGAGAACTATGGGATGAATGCTTGTTTTTGTAATCATGCTATGATTTATATGATGATTTTGTTTTAAAATAATATATATATGTATTTTCTACAACTTCAACTAAAGGGCTGTGACATGTGAATAAAATTAGCTAGGATACTTGTTCTGGTAATAATGCGCATCATATATATATATATAATACATCTATATAACATGCCTAATACATCTACAATATTTATATTTATCTATTTACTTAATTGAAAATTGATTTCAAGCCAACTAAAAAGTAGAATGATCTCAATTTCTTGTCAATTTGAAGTCAAACATTTATTTTTTGTTTCGAGTTTGAGTTTAGCATAACTCTCTCGAACTTGACTTGATATTACCCTAGATTTGAAAAATACATCAATCATTTGAAGATCTAGGAATTTTTATAAGGTCAAATGCAATAACCTTGCAAGACAATGATAAGAATAAGGGAAAGAGATTACCCTAAAAATGATCATTCAAACCTATTAAGGTATCTTGCATTCACCCCTTTCCTTGCAGAATAAATTAGAGAGGAAACACTATTATCAAGAAAAAATGAGATAAAGAGAGAATGGCATCCTATTCAATAATTGGAAAGATAGGATAGGAGGGCTGAATGTGCCTTTATTGGATGGATGACAAATGACCTCAAGGGGAGATAGAGAGAGATAGAGAAATCAAATGATAGAATAGGAGAGAGACATTTGAATTCAAAACTTATTTACAAGCTAAGAAACATTTAATTCTCTAATAAAGAAAATAAGAAAATTCTTTGGAAATTTAATTTAGCCTAGTAGTAGGAATTACTTTGAAAATATCAAGATATGATAATATATAGCCTTTCTAGATAGGTTGTTTGATTATACAAGTCTTCTTTAAATGCTTATCATAGTTATTTTGATAATTGAATGGAAATTTTCGAGATGTAATAAAAGAATATTTTTTTGAATCCCTCTTAATAAGTGGTTGATCATGGAGAGAGATTTATTGAGTTCAATTTGGTGTATTCTTTGATTACTTGTGGTTGCATAGAAACTTTTTTACTCATCCTCTTCTAGTGGCTTAATTCGTCCTTGCATGTAGAAATTGTTTGATGTAGCGAGTAATAGGCTCTTTCGCTGTTCAAGAATTCTTCCTACATCTGAATTAAATCCTTTCTCATTAAAGAATCTCTTTCTAGTTGTTCTAGAACAATAAGGGCTCTCCTTTGATTTGAAGGAAAAGAATAAGCTGTCTTGTTTAGTGGCCTGGCCTGAAATAGCCTCTAGCATGGTTGCCACATTCCAATCCCTTCTTCATACCTCCTAAGGAAAATCCTGAATTGGATCCAAAATTGACGGGTTAGTGTGAGCTTATCCATGCGGTTATGCACTCATCAAATAGGAATCCATTTTCTAAAAGATCCCAGCTTTTGTGCTTTGGTGAGTCGTCCGAGATCTTTTTACTCTTTAGGTGTTCGATGTAATTCCTCATTGATGGGTTGAATTGTGGAGTTAGATTTTGAATTCTTCAAAGCCCAAATATTTCTCCAATATTCATTCTAATCCTCATGTTTAAACTCTTTATTTTGACCCCATTTGGTATAAATTAAGATTCCAACTTAATATCCGTAGGTTCCTTTGGCATTGATTTGACATGGTTACATTGATTTGACATGTGTACAGCTTGGATTTTATTTTTTACTGAATTTTGTACCAATTGGTATGAGCTAGTGCTTAGAGAGCCTCTCTGATCATGATTGCCCCCATTAAGCTCAGGTGTCCTTGGACGGGGATAGCGATCCTGAAATTTGCATCTACAAATCATTTTTTGTCGGTAAATTCTAGTACCAAACTTGATCTAAATCCACGCAACAAGGATTAGTGTTTAAAACCTTTTAAGTGGATTGGAGGCAGCCTTTGGGTTTTATTTGTGAATTTGTGTCTATTACATTAGCTTTTAGGGTATTGTCTTCCTCATCTTCCTCAACCTAACTATCTAGAGCAAAAGAATTTCAATCAACAAATTGATTTCCTTCTAAATGATTCAAAAAATCATAAATAGATCACACAAGTCTTCCCCAGAATTTTAGGGTCTCCTATCAAATGGATCTTATAGTTAAATAAGATGGCCAATGCAAGTGAATTATTAAATTTGCATTAGCGATTAGTAATAACATAGAGAATTATGTTAATTTACTAATAGATAGTGAAAGGATATTAACAAAAGAGCAGAAGGAAGTTTCTGACTATTTTAGATACTATCTCTATATCCTGTAAACCTCCATATCCTTTTCCCTGTGAATTCCTGCTACTGTACAACTGATGTCTTATTTTCTAGACTATAACAATGAGGATTGTGGTTTGGGTAGAGAATCAAAGGGGAGAACAAGAGGGAAGCTTGGTTCTCTCTCTGAAATATTTGAAGCCATCAGCTTCAGGCAAGAGGCAAATTTGCCTCTGTTTTTGGGCTTGATAGAGATGGCTTATGACTAAGAGGAGATGGAGGCTATCTTAGGTTCTGGACTTGTTATGCGCGTTGAGTAAGAGGCAAGGGAGAGTGATTAGGATCAAGTAATTGATTTTATTTCATCTCTAATCTTGATTTTTTTTTTAGATTTAGTCTTTTTTAATAAAGATTCAAAAGAAAAAGGGTTAGAAATAACTCAAACTCAAATTAAAATTCAAATCCAAAGCTAGCTAAAAACAAGATATTAAACGGACCAAATGTTGACCTCTAACTATCGCCAAAACCCACCGACAAACCCAAACGACACAACCGCTCCATCACCGACATACTCACGACATAAAATCCTCCCTCATTCACGCACTCAAAAAAAAAAAAAAAAAAAGGAAAGGATCACACAAGAGAGAAATAAAAAATCCCATACCTGCGCTTTGGTTCGTCGTTCTGCCCTAGCCGACTGGCGTCGCTCCTTGCTCACTCCGATCTGTGCCCTAGTCGGGTGGAGTCCAACTCCTGCATCCGCTGCCTCTTCCCGCCGGCCTGACTGCCGCCGACACTGAACCCGACGCCGACGAACCCGGCCGGCAGACTCGACGTCCACAGCCTCTGCCGATGCCGACCTCGTGCGTGGCTTCCGCTCCCTGTCTCCGATCGAGCATAGCCCGTCTTCTCCCCCTCTAATTTTATATATAATAACATTATATATATATATATATATATATATATATATATATATATATATATATATATAATGTTATATTGTATTATAAATATCATATTTTCATGTGAATATTATTTTAATATTTTGATATTAAAATAATATTATTAAAAATGAAATAAAAAAAGAAGAAAAGAGATGGAGAGAAATGTGAGGATTTTCAAACAGGTGTCGAAGATCTCGGCCGTCGTACCTTAGGTCCGGCCGGGATGGTTTGAAATTGAAGACCTGCGCCGTTGATTTTTAATCCGGGCATTGGGTTTTAAAATTTGAAGACCCCGGGCCGTTGTATCTTAGATCCGGCCGGGATGGTTTCAATTCGAAGACCCTACGTAGTCGATCTTAGATCCTGGTGGGATGGTTTAAATTCGAAGCCCCTACGCCTTTGACCTTAGGTCCGGGTAGAAAGAAACTACAACAGTGCCGTCCCGATTTCTCCCTCGATGGGGAGCAGATGCCTGGAGGCTGCCGAAATTTTCATTGAACAACAAAAGGGCTTGGACTAAAAATCTAAAATTGATTTGAACAAAATTCAAACATAAAATCAATTTTAATTTAAATTCGATCAAATGATATTAGACTTGGACTCAAACTCGAATCATACTTGCACTCAACATGATTTAGTATAACCCTTACAATGAATAATACGACTTCTCTCCAATCAACAACAATAATTTGCAAACAAAATACATCAATCTTTCGTAGACTAGGGAAGTTCATGAGCTATGGATTCAATGAGTCACCAACAAAGATAAATAAGAAAGTTGTAGTAAGCACAACCCATTCATAAATCAATCGTACAAGTAGATGAATTTGTATTTATTGTAGAAAAATTTGAAATGCAACGAGCACGTTAACTTTCCTTGCAAGCGGAGACCAAATCAAAGAGATGACAACATACTTATAACCAATCAATAACATATGATTTCCATTGGAATTTTGGGATATCTTTAAGCCAATCACAATGCAGATGTCTATGAGGTTGTGAAAGATCCGTTATACACACTGCATGTTACATATAGGCAAACACCTGATGGTACACAACAAATTAAATGTAAATCTCTACGAGATGACATATAAGACCAGTTGCACTCATAGTGTGCCAACTATAAGCAAAATGCCAAGGGATAACAATAAATACAAATTCATGCGAGTCATTGTAGGAAACTTGTCGTATATATAATACAATGTCTATAAGCAGATATGAAAGAAATGTAGTAAATGCAAACATCTGCGGGCCATTGCAGAAGACATTACATACACAAAAGGATATCTATGAACGAAATGCTGAATGGATACAAGAGATGTAAATGCCTACAAATCATTGAAGGAGGCTTAATATACATTCAATATGTTATCTGTAGGCAAATGTGAAAGAATTACAATAAATGCAGTCACCTACAACTCATAGCAGAAGATTCGTAGCAACCAATGCAGTTGATTTACAAGCAAGAATACGATCTTCTAATGTCTATTGGATAAACATCACTTACTTACAAGCTATAGTAGATGATATGATAAGCTTGAATAAATTAAACAACACATCTTCTACGTATCACCACTAAATGCAATAACTAAAGTCTAGAAAGCTTTAACGCCACTAGATCCGCAATATGTGTGCAAGCTGACAGAAGGCGTTCATAAGCCCCTTAAATGAAATTTTGGGCATTTCCTAAATAAAATCACTCTTGCGCAATGGATTATATTTAAATATTTTAAAATGCCCATTATGTATTAAATATAATCTCTTAAACTAAATTCTTCCCTGCATGTGCTCCGATAAATCTATTACAAGTACAAACACAAATAATCGAGAATGCTACGCAGGGTCAAATGTTACAACCCGCATGTGCTCCGATCGTAATATCTAAGTCCCAAATCTAATGATTCGAGAATGCTGCGCGGGTCAAATATTCATGTTTCATCCTCCTCCTCAAAAGGACTGGAGTCGACACGATTTGAATTATAAAATGCCCCCCAATATCCTACGAAAATATAAATGACCTTAATAACACCCCGATGATGGCCGTGTTTATCGAAAATCTCAACCGCAGAGGTCAAATCTCAAATTTTAAGTCAAACAAAAATTCAAATTCTTGAAATAAAATCAATCACCTAAAAAAACTCAAAACTAAAAAGTCATACATCTCCCGCAACCGTTTGTCGGGGGTGATAAATTTGAAATTAACCTCAGCTCACAAAGAGCAAATGTTATGTCGGGTGTATCACTACGATTCATCCTCAAACAGTCTCTTGCCAATAGGGACGTGGCACGTGCCCTATGATCGGGTGGTTTTGCCGCAAACTGACACCATTATATTACGATCACGGCCAAAGCCCGTATGTTCCCTAAAGGATTCAAACCCTTGAGTTATGAATCATAGGGTATATTCGATAGGCATCAAGCCCTCTGTCTGCTAAGGTGGATTCAGATATATCCCCTTAGACAAACACCAACCCAGGTCTACAAGGTATTCTTGGACGAAGCAACCCATGGCTACAGACAAGGTGCCTTCTGTCAGGTTGGGTCGACTATCTCCTCTGACTAAGTAGACCAGGGAACATGACAGCCTGGGACGACGGAACCATGGGATCTTGATCGGGCTCATCTTCAATCCCCCCAACATCAGTTTTAAGTTTATGGTGATAAACTCTAAATTTCAAATCATCCAAATTCAAAATTTAAACCCTAAAATTATTGTTATTATATGATATGTTCCTAACCTATGTGACATCCTTAACGACTAGCCTTAATCGAAAGTTCTCTCTCATTATCGGGAGGGGTAATTAACTATAGAGGCTTGCGCCTATAGGAAACCAGAACTCAGATCAAAAAGTCCTCACCAAATGAGGGCGAAATCTCTGGGTAATGTCTTATCTAAAACCCAATATGCCTTCTGAAAATTCCCCCGGAACCTAATCTCGTTAAAACTCTCTATCATTGTCGTCACACAAATTCTTAAAAGAAAAATTGACGGATGGCGTGGAGAGGCCGGGATCACACACAACAAAATGGAATTTTCGGAGCCCACACCAAATATATAACTATTCATTGAAGACATGAACCAAAACAGGAAAAATATGAACTACTTCTACAAGAAAGTAAAAGCTTTCAAAAATTTCTTGAATTCCTTCTCCACATGGCCAACCCATGTAGAATATATTATGTTATTTTCTATTTTAACGCAATACTCTACAATTAATGCCTTCGTTTTAGGTAATCCCAACTGACCCCTCCACTAGATTTGGAGTTTTGAATTGATCAAATCCATCAAGGAACCCTTTGGAACTTTTTGGAGATATGGAAGCTTTTAAACTAAATAGCCTAAATTAAAAAACTCTTAAAAAATTCTAAGAATTTATGTTTTTTGGCTTCTTCTTAATCAATAGTTAGAAGATCATATGGTACTTATGTGTGTTTGGTTTACCGTTTTTAATTTAGTATACAAAAGATTGGAGATATGGCCATTACTTCTGAAATTAAAGTTTTTTCTTTAACATGAACATATGCCTCTAGCATATTATGTTTTTAGATAATACCATTGAGACTAAAATGCCAATTCTATAAAATCATAATAGTCTGTCTATATATATGTGGATCTTAGTGTTGGGTAATAAAAGAAATTTAAAGTTAAGTTGAGTGTGGCAAAACTTAGAATATTATGATGTAGATTTGAAAATATTTGAAAAGATGAAGTGAAAATGAACATATTAAAGAAACAATGAGAGTAACGCGTAATCACATATTGAAGTTAAGATAGTGGCAAAAAAGATAGAGGATCGTAGATGCATTGATGCAATTAGTATATTTAACTTAATATAGAAGTATTTGGAAGATATTGGGTTAGGCAAAGATAATATGGTCAGAAGTCATGCAATGATTTTTGCATAAATTAGAATTAACATCTCATTTTGTAGCCAATGAAAATGAATGAATAAGATTCGTAATGCCGACTCCAATGAATTGGGAAAAAGCTGATGATATTCCTTAAGTTTTGGGGTGTCCCTCCAGAGGTGAGGTTTTATTTCTTTATATAATAAACAATTTATTAGTATTTGAAGGATATTTTTTTTAGCATATGTGCTTTGATTTACTTGCATGCCGTTCTAGTTGTCTGGCTTGTCTTTAAGATTATGGTAAAACTGTGAGGTTCGGGCGACCTGTCATCAATTATTTGTTGGCAAAACACTGAACTAATTTCCTCTTAAACAGGTCATGCATGGAACTTCCTTTCATGCTTTGTTTTGTTTCACGAATCTATGCTTTTTTACATTGTAGGAGCTACTGTAGCTGGAGGAAGAGGTTATTATTTGAAGGGCGATGGTGTCCTTTTGAACATAGCACTGATAAACTTTGGTTTGGTATTTCTGAGAAAGAAGAACTATGAACCACTTCAAACTCCCTTTTTCATGAGGAAGGATATCATGGCAAAATGTGCTCAGCTTGCTCAATTTGATGAAGAGCTCTACAAGGTGAATACTAATGAGTTTATGTGTATTTCTTGCTCTTGTTGAAATACTAGTTATTTTTCAGCATAGTATAACCCGATACCTGTTGCATTAGGATTCAACCTATGTCTTGGATAGAGTTTCTATATGCTGCCTGACCTATGTAGCTTGCAAAAGGGCTTGTTCCTTAACCTCTTGATCACGTTGGAAGCAATATAAAAACTTCTCCTTGGCGCTTTTCACTATGAAACAAATTGCTTATAATGATAATATCTTGGGAATTTCTCCATAGCTTTGACTTTTCACGGTTTCAAGTTTCTTTTTAGTGCTGTAGGTTTATCAATTAGAGGATCTGAGCAAAAGCAGTATAATTTGTTTCTAACACTTTGCTAACATGTGGTTTTGTCATCTTCTCTGTTCTTGTTAGGTCGGCTATGATTATGGTAGGGTACTTGGATGATTTGTTTTTTAGTACCAGGGTCTCATTTGTTCCTCTGAAGTTTCTCACTTCTATTTACTGAAAAGTTATATTTCTATCTTGACTCTGTCCTATCCTTTTCTTGTTGTATTAGAGAACAAAAGCTCACGTTGTAGTGGCTTTAACTTTTACTACTTTAAATAATTTGTATATCTGGCAGATGCCATTTAATTTGATTGTCAGGCTAAACTGGTTTTACTTGTTCTCGAGGCTTACTATTCCTTCCACAAAATAGAAAACCCCTTTTAAACCTTGTTTTTTTGCATGTCCTCTTCGGTAAAGTTAACATTTTTTATGTTGAAGATTGGGAAGAATCCACATGAGCATTATTTGTATTGTCTGCAATTTTACAGTAATCCACATGCATGCCATTCTGGTTAATGGATGACTTTATTAGTTTACCTTCTTCAGGTTACAGGCGAGGGAGAGGACAAATATCTTATAGCTACTTCTGAACAACCATTATGTTCATATCATCTAGAGGAACGAATCTATCCCACGAGCTTACCATTAAGGTATTGTCACCTTCAATTTGTTTCAGTTGTGCTCCATCAATTTTGTTTTGCAGTCAATCTTATGGGCAAGATTTCCAGAGATGAATTAGAACTACTAATCCATTTTTTTAGTACTTCTTAGATATGCTGGATATTCAACCTGTTTCCGAAAGGAAGCTGGATCTCATGGGCGTGATACATTGGGCATTTTTAGAGTTCATCAGTTTGAAAAAGTGGAGCAGTTCTGTATCACAAGCCCAAATGACAATGAGTCTTGGCTGATGCTTGAAGAGATGCTTAAAAACTCGGAGGAATTCTATCAGGAGGTAAATATTAATTAGTTTCTATGGTGCCTTCTTTTGTGACCACTTCCTTTATATGTACTTATTTTGTTTGTTGGTTAAAATTTTCACCTTTTGCAGCTTAAGATACCGTACCAGATAGTTGCTATTGTATCCGGAGCTTTGAATGATGCAGCTGCCAAGAAATACGACCTTGAAGGTTGGTTTCCTGCATCAAAAACGTACAGAGAGCTTGTGTCTTGTTCAAATTGCACGGATTATCAGGCGAGGAGGTTAGGGATTGGATATGGGCAGAAGAAGGTAAGTTTCTTTTAATTAAAGCTGTTACTATAACAACAACATCAAGCCTTTCTCCCACTACGAGGGGTCGGCTACATGAATCCTTTTTCGTCATTGTGTCCTGTTAAAAGTCAAATTTTCATTTAAATCTAATAAAAAAAGATCATTTCTAATCTTTTCTAACCAAGTCTTTTTAGGCCAACCTCTACTTTTCTTAACATAAGTCAAATTTAATACTTTAACTTTCCTAACCGGGTCATCGGAATGCCTTCGTTTAATGTGACCAAACCATCTAAGGCGACTCTCTTTAATCTTATCTTCCATTGGAGCTACTCTAACTGATGTAATACCACTACGAGTTGCAATTAGAAATTTAAAAGAGAATTGTTTAAGTTTGCTATTATAAGTTTATGTCGATCATGCAAGATAGGGTTAAGAATTAGAAACGTTAACTTGCTTAGGCCAAAGAGTTGCAATAGAGATTAACCGAATCAATTCATTCAAAGTTCTAGGAGAATTTAATATGCAAAGTACAATAACAAAAACCCAACGTTTAACAACGAGAATTTCACTTCGTGGCCGTCTCACTCAAAGATTGGTAGACTTTTGGCGGAGATAGAAGATCCAAGCGATGAAGGATGTTACCACTAGAGAGAGGGCGCCGAAGAACTTCGTCCGAGGAAAAGTAGCCGGAGGGGAGGGAAGCCGTAAGTGGCCGTCGAGGCTCCAAGTGTGCTTTGAAAATTGTCGGTCGTAGATGCTTGCAAGGATCGGGACGACTCTCTCCAAGTACTCTTCCACGGTGGTTTCGTCTTCAAATCCCACGTCGAAGCACGGAGACCGTAGTACGTTGATACTTCCGTCGGCGTTGAACACAAGACCCCACTCAAACTCGGGATCCGCCATGCATGCTTGGCGTAGGAGGATCTTTCTCGGGAAGAGAGGAAGAACCGGTGTGGAGAAGGAGAGCACTTGTACTTGGTAAGGTGGGAGAGAGGAGAGAAAACCGGCGGGACTCTCAAGGAGAGAGGGTGGAAGTCGGCGGGTGCAAGAGGAAGAGGGCTAGGGTTAGGGCCAAGTAATTTGGATGTTTGTAACAAGAGATTTACTAAAATCTGAAATTAATTTTAGGTTTTAGTAAATTTGGAGGGAAGTATTTGAATTGAATTTCAAATTTTGAAAGTAATTAAGGGGCTTAATGAGAATCATAATGAAGCCCATTAAGAGAAGGGGGGGGGGGGGGGGGGGCGGCTTGCAAGGAGGGAGGGAGGATTTAAAAATTGAAATTGATTTCAGTTTTTAAACTAAGGGGAGAGGGAAAATTGTTTGGAGTTAATTCCCAAATCAAGAGGAATCAAGGCCTTAATGGAGCATTAATGGGCTCCACCCAAACATGTGGCCGGTGGCACCTAGAGGGAGAAATTGGGTGTGGGAGCTATTGGATGGTTTCCAAATTGGGTGCATGATGTTTAAGAAGGATTAACACAAAATCCGTTTGAATTCGAATTTTGTCATGAAAGCGGAGTTAAAACTTTCCTAATTTGGAAATTCCAAAATTGGAAAGTTTTTGAAATTCAAATTTTGAAAATTTCAAAATTGGGGAGTCGTGGGGAATGGGGGATGAGGCCAAGGTTGAGATTTACCGACGGATGGTGGAAGGTGGGGTGGCCAGCGGCAAAAGAGGGCCTAGGGCCGGCGGGTTGGGAGAAGGGAAGGGATCGGATGATGGGGATAGACCACGAGTCACGGACTCCTGACTGGTGGGTATTGCTTTTCGCCCACACCTTGGGCTCTCGTTCTCCTCTCTAACTTCAAGCTCTCATGCAAGACAAGAAGAAGAAGAAGCAAAGAGACAAAAACTAGATTTTCATTCAAATATTCATTAGCCTATTACAAAGCATGAGACCCCTATAAATAGGTCTTCAAACATAAGGAAATAAAAGTACTCAAATGCCCCTTGGGCTACAATAAGACATAACTCCCTATAGGGGTAAAATGGGAAAACAGTAAAGCAAGACAATAATAATAAAATACATAATGACATCTAAATCAGAAGTAGAGGCGCTGAATCGTGGCCGTCGATCTGCGGTTTCGCCGGCGATAAACATGTCGGTAGCGTCTGTCGATGTTCTCATCATTCTCCCCAGGTGGGAGAAAACTCGACCCCGTCGAGTGAGTGTCTCTAGAGCTCTCGTACCAATCTAGAAGGTCTGGGTCTAGACTCTGCAGCTCCTCTCGGTCAACCCACGTATCCTCCGTCGCCGGGGTCCCTTTCCAGTGGACTAAGTACCTTCGACGTCCGCCTCCTTTCGTAGTAATGATCTCATCATCTAATATGGATTCAACTATCTCCGCATTGGGTAAGGGGGGTAATTTTGGGAGTGGAGGAAGGTCGGGGATCTCACCAGGTATGGTCTCACAAGGCTCATTTGTAAGTGGATTGCATGGGTTAAATTCTGGTCCCTCGAAGGTTACTAAATCTTCTATGTTAAAGGTGGGGTTAATGTTGAAACCTTCGGGAAGGTCTAGTACGTAAGCATTATCATTCACCTTTGAAATTATCTTGAACGGTCCGGCGCTTCTCGCATGCAGCTTCTTTGCGGATCCAGGAGGAAAACGCTCCGGACGGATCCGAACCATCACAAAGTCTCCAATTTCAAATCCTTTAGCTCTTCTTTTATGATCAGCCATAAATTTATAAGTTGCATTACTTTGCTCAATTTTCTTTTTAATTTCTTTATGTAACTCCTGTAGATGCGATGCATATGATGATGCTGACTCGGATGTTCTAACTCTAGTGCTCATGGGGATCAGGTCAATGGGTTGGTTGGGGAGGTACCCGTACACTATTTCAGCAGGGCTAAGACCAGTAGTTCGATTCACAGAGTTATTGTAGGCAAATTCAGCTATAGACAACCTAGAGTCCCAGTCCTTAATGTTTTTTCCAACCAAGGTCCTTAACAGATTTCCTAAACTCCTATTCACTACTTCCGTTTGACCGTCTGTTTGGGGGTGAAAGGCGGTAGAGAATTGCAGTTTGGTCCTCATTTTATGCCATAAGGTCTTCCAAAAAATAACTGGTAAATTTCACATCTCGGTCCGAAACTATGGTTTTAGGCAGCCCGTGGAGTCTCACAATTTCATCAAAGTACAGTTTGGCTACTCTAGAGGCGTCGAAAGTTTTGGAGCAAGGGAGAAAATGGGCCATCTTAGAAAACCTATCAACAACTACACAGACTGAGTCATGTTTCCTAACGGTCTTGGGTAGCCCTAAAACAAAGTCCATGCTGACGTCCTGCCAAGGTTGGTTAGGCACGGGGAGGGGTGTGTAAAGGCCGGTGTTTTGTTTCCGTTGTTTGGCTAGCTGACAGGTGTGACACCGCTTTACTAATCTGCTAACGTCCTTCTTAAGGCTTGGCCAGTAAAAACGATTCTCAACCGCTGCAATGGTCTTGGCTTGACCAAAGTGACCCGCTAAACCTCCAGCATGTAATTCCCACACAAGAAATTCTCGAAGTGAAGTTGTGGGAATGCAAAGTTTTTGAGCCTTAAACAGGTATTCATCTTCCAGTATAAAATCTCCTATGATACGCTCGTCTCCAGTTGTTAACTTAGAGTAGGTTTCTCCAAAATCGGGGCAGTCAGAATAGTTTTCTTTAATTTGCTCGAAACCAATCACTTCTGTTCTCATGTCACGCGTAACCATCATTCTACGACTTAGTGCATCGGCAGCCTTGTTTTCAGAACCAGCTTTGTGCCTAATGGTGTAAGTGTATTCCTGCAGGAATTCAACCCATCTTCCGTGCCGGGCATTCAGTTTCTTCTGTGAATTGATATATCGTAAAGCTTCGTGGTCAGAGAAGATAACGAATTCTTGGGGAAGCAGGTAATGTCTCCAATACCTGAGGGATTGAATTATGGCGTAGAATTCCTTATCGTAGGTGGAGTATCGTTGCCTGATGTCATTTAATTTCTCACTGAAGTAGGCAACCGGGTGTCCTTCTTGGGATAATACTTCTCCTATTCCTATACCAGATGCGTCGCAGGTTACTTCAAAGACTTTTGAAAAGTCGGGTAGACGCATGACTGGTGCTTCAACCATTTTCCCTTTTATTTCCTCAAAAGCCTTTGTGGCAAATGTCGTCCAGACAAAATTCCCTTTCTTTAAACAATCAGTTATGGGACCCATGATGGTGCTAAAGTTTTTGATAAATCTCCTATAAAACGTGGCCAATCAGTGAAAACTCCTGACATCTCTAATATTCTTTGGTATAGGCCACTCGTTGATTGCTCGCACCTTTTCGGGGTCGGCAGATATGCCATGGGAAGAAATTATAAACCCAAAAAAAGTTACTTGATTCGTGAGGAAAGTGTATTTCTTAGGGTTGGCATACATTTGCTCTTTCTTCAAAATTTCACAGACTTGTTGTAGGTGATTCAAATGTTGTTCCACCGAACGACTGTAGATCAGAATGTCATCGAAGTATACTACAACAAATTTTCCAAGCAAAGGCTTAAGGATCTGAGTCATTACTCTCATGAAAGTGCTCGGCGCGTTACTCAATCCAAAAGGCATTACTGTCCATTCGTACAACCCATCCTTGGTCTTAAAAGCGGTCTTCCACTCGTCTCCTGGGCGTATCCTAATCTGGTGGTAGCCACTTTTGAGATCTATTTTCGAGAAGAGCGTGGCTCCAGTCATCATGTCAAGCATGTCATCTAGACGAGGGATTGGAAAGCGGTACTTGACTGTGATTTTGTTGATAGCACGGCTATCAACGCACATTCTCCACGACCCATCATTCTTTGGGGTAAGAAGGGCTGGGACAACACACGGGCTAAGACTTTCCTTAATGAACCCGCGTTATAAAAGTTCATCCACTTGTTTCTTGAGCTCTGCATGCTCAGCAGGGTTCATTCGGTAGTGAGGCAGGTTAGGTAAAGAGGCTCCAGGCACGAGGTCTATGGCATGTTGAATGTCCCTTAGAGGTGGCAGTTGGTTGGGTAAATCTTCAGGGAAGATATCAGAAAAGGCTTCCAACAGTGGTTTTACCTCCTCAGGGATTGGTTCATCTTGATCTGTACTTACTTCCCGGGCTACTAACGCGTACAGGGGGGCTCCTGATTCGAGTTCCATACCTAAGTCTTTAGCAGTCAAAAGGTTCAGGCCCGTGTTGGGTTTCAGGGAGTTGTGTTTAACTTCTTCCTTGGTAGACTTAGGTTGGGTGGGTAGTAGTTTAATTTTCTTGCCCTCGTGTTCAAATACACAGGTATTTGATCGTCCATAAATGTGTACATCGTTGTCGAACAACCATGGGCGGCCAAGGATGATTTGACCCACGTCTATAGTCAAAACATTACACCAGATTTTCTCCTTGTACCCGACGAATTCGATAGGAACGAGACTCCTATCTTTCACTTCCAACGTGGTCGAGTTTATCCAAGCAACTTTGTAGGGGTTTGGGTGTGGTGTGGTCCTCAATTGCAGCTTCGAGATCATAGCAGAAGACACGGCGTTAATACAACTTCCACTGTCGATTATGACCTTACAATTTTTGTCTCCTATCTTCGTGAAAGTGTAGAAGATCGAGGTCCTTCGCCAGTCGTCGCTAGGTTTGGGTTGGGAAAAGGCACACCTAACAACCTGCAGATCTACGTGTTTCATCTTTTGGAGGCAGTGAACAACAACATTATCTTCCTCGTCGAAAAACTCCTCATCGTCGTCCATATGGTGGACCAAGTCAGTTTCTGGTTCATTCTCTTCCTCCGTCACTTCCTCAATTATCGTGACCTTAAATGGGCTGGAGCATTGAGAAGCAATGTGTCCGTACCCATGGCATCTAAAACACTTAGTGCCGGCAGTGGTTTTGGGTATCTCTCGTTCTGGTGTTTTCCCTTTATAGTCTGATCGAGGTTGGGCTTGGCTAAGAGCAGGCCGACTACCAGAGGGTCCAGTGGGTTTGTTGTACGGTTGGTTAGAGGAAGACTTAAAAGGGTTGGGTCTAGAGTCTTGAGTCCTGGTGGTGTGGCTTCTAAACTCTTCCAAGTCTAGTACAAGATTACAGGCAGCTTCGTACGTAGTTATTCCTCTAGCAAATAGCTCATTTCTAAGGTCTTCTCTCAATCCGGCTCTGAACATGGACAGAAGTTGTGTGGGAGTGGTAGTCTCCTCCCCGTTACATCGAATTAAGAAATCATCAAATGTGGAGATGTATTCCTTAACGGGTTTACTCCCTTGGGTTAGCCTATTCCAACGATCTAGTAGTCTTGGGTAGTACGAGGGAGGAAGGTATTTCCTCTTCAGTTCTTGCTTCATCGCTCCCCAGTCAGCTATGGGGTATTCTCCTCGAGTCTCCCTCATGTGCTCTACGTTGGTCCAGTACTGGTTTGCTCTACCCGTCAACTTCATCTCAGCGAATCTAACTTTCTTATCTTCCGAAATGTTATACCATTTGAAATAGCTATCCATTCCTTTAATCCAGTCAAGAAAAATTTGAGGCTCTAACGTACCGTCAAACGTCGGGGCGTCTATCTTAATACTCTTGAGGAGTTGAGCGTCGTTGTCTCTCCAAGGGGCTTCACGTCCTACCGGTTCTTGATGGGGTCGGTGGTTGGGTCGGTAGTAATCCCTAGGAGGTCCGTACTCAGTTCGGGCATCTTCACCATACGGTGATTGAGGTCTAGACGGCGTGTAGATAGTCGGGTGTCCCATTCGTTCAATATTATCTAGTCTCTCTCCTGTATGACGTTTGAGGTCCGCAACACTCATTTGGGTGTCTCTAATTTGTTGCGACATTGAGCCCAACTGGCTCACAATCATGTCTAAGGTTGCTTGCATATGTGTGGGATTCATGGTTGGGTTCTAAGGATCACTAGGAAGGTTTCTAGGTCCAAGGCAGCAGCTAGACTCACTAAAACGCTTGCTGAAATTGCAATTACAGCAGCTGTAAAATGCTGGACAGCAAGCACAACGATGGGTGAAGTTACCTAATTGTTTAGGCAAGGTTCTTGGGTGAAGGCAGCACCTAAACAGGGATATTAGGGTCACTAACGGGTGCTTAACCGCTGCAGGAAATGGTGGACAGCAACATAACACAACCTGGAACTCACTCTAAGGGTGAAACCAAGTGCAGAAAAACAGTGAACAACAAAAGTCAAGTGGCCTAGACTATTATGAATGTGAATGTAATGATGACAGCACTTAAACACTTAAATACGAGCATGAAATATGAAAATTCTAATGCAGGAATTTAAGGACAGCAAACGAAAACAGTAGGTTAAACTAATTTAGATGAGGTTATGCATGTGACAATTAAAGACAATCTAAAGGAGACACCTAGGATGCAACTAGCATGATCAAAGCATGCTAGCCATGCTCTGATACCAAATATGATGTAATACCACTAGGAGTTGCAGTTAGAAATTTAAAAGAGAATTGTTTAAGTTTGCTATTATAAGTTTATGTCGATCATGCAAGATAGGGTTAAGAATTAGAAACGTTAACTTGCTTAGGCCAAAGAGTTGCAATAGAGATTAACCGAATCAATTCATTCAAAGTTCTAGGAGAATTTAATATGCAAAGTACAATAACAAAAACCCAACGTTTAACAACAAGAATTTCACCTCGTGGCCGTCTCACACAAAGATTGGTAGACTTTTGGCAGAGATAGAAGATTCAAGCGATGAAGGATGTTACCACTAGAGAGAGGGCGCCGAAGAACTTCGTCCGAGGAAAAGTAGCCGGAGGGGAGGAAAGCCGTAAGTGGCCGTCGAGGCTCCAAGTGTGCTTTGAAAATTGTCGGTCGTAGATGCTTGCAAGGATCGGGACGACTCTCTCCAAGTACTCTTCCACGGTGGTTTCGTCTTCAAATCCCACGTTGAAGCACGGAGACCGTAGTACGTTGATACTTCCGTCGGCGTTGAACACAAGACCCCACTCAAACTCGGGATCCGCCATGCATGCTTGGCGTAGGAGGATCTTTCTCGGGAAGAGAGGAAGAACCGGTGTGGAGAAGGAGAGCACTTGTACTTGGTAAGGTGGGAGAGAGGAGAGAAAACCGGCGGGACTCTCAAGGAGAGAGGGTGGAAGTCGGCGGGTGCAAGAGGAAGAGGGCTAGGGTTAGGGCCAAGTAATTTGGATGTTTGTAACAAGAGATTTACTAAAATCTGAAATTAATTTCAGGATTTAGTAAATTTGGAGGGAAGTATTTGAATTGAATTTCAAATTTTGAAAGTAATTAAGGGGCTTAATGAGAATCATAATGAAGCCCATTAAGGGGGGGGGGGGGGGGTGCTGGCGGCTTGCAAGGAGGGAGGGAGGATTTAAAAACTGAAATTGATTTCAGTTTTTAAACTAAGGGGAGAGGGAAAATTGTTTGGAGTTAATTCCCAAATCAAGAGGAATCAAGGCCTTAATGGAGCATTAATGGGCTCCACCCAAACATGTGGCCGGCGGCACCTAGAGGGAGAAATTGGGTGTGGGAGCAATTGGATGGTTTCCAAATTGGGTGCATGATGTTTAAGAAGGATTAACACAAAATCCGTTTGAATTCAAATTTTGTCATGAAAGCGGAGTTAAAACTTTCCTAATTTGGAAATTCCAAAATTGGAAAGTTTTTGAAATTCAAATTTTGAAAATTTCAAAATTGGGGAGTCGTGGGGAATGGGGGATGAGGCCAAGGTTGAGATTTACTGACGGATGGTGGAAGGTGGGGTGGCCGGCGGCAAAAGAGGGCCTAGGGCTGGCGGGTTGGGAGAAGGGAAGGGATCGGATGATGGGGATAGACCACGAGTCACGGACTCCTCCAATGACTGGTGGGTATTGCTTTTCGCCCACACCTTGGGCTCTTGTTCTCCTCTCTAACTTCAAGCTCTCATGCAAGATAAGAAGAAGAAGAAGCAAAGAGACAAAAACTAGATTTTCATTCAAATATTCATTAGCCTATTACAAAGCATGAGACCACTGTAAATAGGTCTTCAAACATAAGGAAATAAAAGTACTCAAATGCCCCTTGGGCTACAATAAGACATAACTTCCCACAGGGGTAAAATGGGAAAACAGTAAAGCAAGACAATAATAATAAAATACATAATGACATCTAAATCAGAAGTAGAGGCGCTTAATCGTGGCCGTCGATCTGCGGTTTCGCCGGCGATAAACATGTCGGTAGCGTCTGTCGATGTCCTCATCACTAACCTTTTCACGTATATGCTCATTTCATATCCTATCTTTAAGGGTAAAGCCACTCATCCACCTAAGCATCCTCATCTCTGCAACACTTAACTTAGTATTATGCTGCTGTTATTGTAAAATAGCTTTTGTATTGAGTTGAGGTAAAATGTGTTGGAAATATTTGGACAATTAAATACATTTCGTGCATGAAAAATAAGATATATTTCAAATATGACTTGCAATTATCAATCGACTTGAAGATGTTTATAAAGTACAAATTAATATGAAGCAAATTAAATAAGTCGAGAAATGCAAGCTTTTGAAGATTTTTTATCTTTGCCGTTGAGAGGAAAAGAACATTCCTTCCGTATGAAATTCACTGCCACAGTTGCTACCAAAGTTGCTTTTGAGGCATGTTCTTTGCTTCAACCATAGCACAATCTGATAGAAGCGGTGACTTTGTGCCCAAAAAATTGTAAAACCCAATAGGCAATAACATAGGGTATGAGGAAGACTTGGGTTTCGATTGGAACAACTTTTTTGCTGTATTCTAAAACAACTTTTTAATACAAAAAATTCTAATTCCAGAAATTTTTATACTAAAAATTTACTTAGTAAATTAAAGCAGTAAAAAAGTTGTCCCAAACAAAGCCTTATGCTTCAGCTTCGTTTGGGACGACTTTCTTACTGTTTCTTAAAGAAACTTTCTAATACTAAAAATTTGCTTTAAGAAGCATAAAGAAAAATGTTACAAACGAAGCCTTAATCTCAAATAGAGTTAAGATCGAATAGTTATATATATTCAAAAGCAATTTATATTCAAGAGGAGATTCATAAAATTACCACCATAATATTAAAATAAAAAATAAAATCCCAATCCATATTTTTAATTTCCATCAGTTTTCTACTAGTTTGGTCGCAGCATGCATAAATGCATAGCTTATTTTTCCATCGTTTTCCTCCGTCTGCAGAATGATGAGCAATCCAAGCAATTTGTGCACTTGCTGAACTCAACACTGACAGCAACAGAAAGAACCATTTGCTGTATACTTGAAAACCATCAAAAGGAGGATGGAGTAACAGTCCCAGAAGTACTGCGACCCTATATGTGTGGCATTGAATTTCTGCCTTTTAAGAAATGAGGAAAGGTCAGACCCAAATTCCCTTTTACTCTTCTGATCAAAAGACAATTTTGAATCCAGCTGAGCTTTTCAAGGCTGATTTTGGAACTGTGAATTGATCCTTTGCTATCATTAAGGATTTCTACTTATTGGCCTGTAAGGCATGGAAAGTGATTTGACCTGGGAAGGAATATTTGCCTTCATAACTTTGAATTTAATAATTATGAATTGTATTGAAATTATGGTGGCCTTTACATGCAAAAAACTATGTTGATTGTCATTCAGTTAATACTGTGTGAATTTTGATTGGAGTGGAGATGTTTTTGATATTGTTGTTGCTAAGATTCAAATTTGTGAATTATGAGGTAGATTTGTAGGGCATGTGGAGTTTTCCAAACTGAAAGTTAGAGATTATTATTATATTTTTATTTGATTATAGTTTTACTATTATTTTTATTTTTATTTTTATAATGAGAACTATTTCATTATTAGATTTGTTAGTGTGTGATATCTGTAATGAAATTATTTTCTTTTTTTTTTTACTGAAGAAAACAAATCTATCCCCAGCAGTTGTTTTTTTTTAATAAAAAGATTTCAACTAATTTCATAGATTTAGGCTTCGTTTGGGACGGGTTTCTTACCGCTTCATAAATCAATTTTATTATATAAAAATTTTAATTTTTGTACTAAAAATTTGTTTTAAATAGTAAGAAAGTCGTCTCAAGCGGATCCTTAGATTATTCAAATCGGATTCGGTTGGAGGTAAGCACTGATTTGATCCTTCAGAAGAAGTTAGGAGACTAAGACTTTGTTTGGGATAATTTTATGCTTAAAATAATGTGGACTACTATCAAATATGTGATGCTTATACATAAAATTAGTTTTTAATTAATGGCAATTTTTAAAGGAGTAGCTCGCTCTAACTAGTGATTAATTATTCTGTGCGGACGTTGAATGTAGTCCGGAGATCAATCAGAATGTGCAATGTCACTCCTTCGGTCGGTACTGCGGTTCGGTACCGCTAACATGACATATTCTGGATGGTCTCCAGACGATAGAAGGTGTTCTGCGTCCGGTCTCCACGCAAAATAATTTAGATAGTATTTTGTCAACATAAAATAAATAAATGTATAAATGTGTGTAATATAATATCATATTCTTAAGAGAATATTATTTTGAAATTCCAAATAAAAATTACATGAGCTCTTAAAATTAATTTTAAAAGAAAATTAAAGTGAAATAAGTAATCATTAAATCGTTATATATGCAACTATATATGATCAACTTGAAACATTAATTTTTTTTTTTTTTTTGGAATAAGAAAGTATTTATCATATTTATATGCTGTTCATTCATATTCTTCTAAATAGAATGAGAATTAATTTGAATTTAATTAAACCAACATAGAATGCAAACAACTCATAAAATATTTGTGAGATCTTTCTTAAATAATTTATAAATAATTTTTTATTATTATAAATTTATTGATCAATTTTCTCTTAATTTTATGGGGACTTTTATACATAATATAAAATTTTATGTATTTATAAATCTAATAAATAAACTGTTGATATTTATTTACATAATATATAAAGTTTTAAATTAGATTAAAATATTAATATTATTTTTTAATTGAAATACATTTTTTATGCGGCTTTTGATATAGATGTTAAAGTATTAAATGTATAAATATTAAAATTTAATTATTAACTATCTAAACGAAACAAATCGGGCCTAAATTACGTAAAAGCCCCCTAAGAGTCATCATATTTCCGTCCCTCTCCTCCACCCCGCCACGCGTCCCTCTCGGAGAAAGAAAAACCGCCAGAGAGGCTACGGATAACTCATTTCGCGGCTTTCTACTGGTGTCGTAGTACCCATTCGAAGCAGAAGAGATGGAAAAGGGTATCGGGCAAGGGTTGCAGAGGAAATCGATGAAGCGGAGAAAGAGCAAGGGTTTCGCGAAGGCATTGGCGGAGTACCTCGTCTCCGACTCCTACATGTACGCGCCGCTCATCAACTCGCCGCTGTCAAAACCGCCAGTTTTACCGCCGGAGTATCCGTCTTCTACGGCTGAAGAGGCTGCATGGGACGCTTCTGCCCGCTCCTCTGCCACTCCAGGTGATTTCTAATTCGATTGCTTCAGTCTTCTTTTTTCGCCTGCATTTCACCCAAATCTCCTCAACTATCACAAAACTAGAATTCATCAAGCTTCAATTGCTGGCCTCCACAACAACACCCGATCCTTGCTGACACACAAAGACTCTTATCAAGGAACTCCCAAACGTGCCCACCAAAAAGAACAAGAAACCTCTCTATAGTGTGATTATGAATATGGAGAAAGATGATGGTTATTCTTTGAAAATTTGAATGACAAATTTCTTGCCAAAATATAAACAATAAGAATTCACCTCTATATTATTCGAAATAGTATTGTATGAAAATTTTTCTTGCCATATTTTTTCCTTTAGGATCAATTTCACATAATATTATATTGCCCTTATAATCTTGCCGTTATAATCTTCTTTAATGTGCAAAATTTGTAAGTATCTTGTAATCTAATTATAATATTAAGAAGTTTATATGTTTGTTATCATAATTTGTTTTTCTTCTACATAGGTAAATTTTTTGTATGAGATTTCTAGGAGTTTTATAGTTCAATTAACTACAATTGTTTTTAATTCATTTCCTAGTTGCAGTGAGCTTACATTGAAAATAAATATAGCATATCAAGAAAGCTCCTAAAGTTGCATACTTGACAAACAAGACGTGTATGCATCTGACATGATTGGTTAAAGCAAGTTGGATGAGAGATCTCTATCTAAAGCTCCCCAAAGCTGGTTAAGCGTGTAGCCATACAGCCTGTGCTGACCACCCATGCCTATACAAAGGAGTATATCCTATGTCTAACAAACCAAAGGAGAATAATGTACAATTGCAATAAGGATTCTTCCCAGTCTTTCTGATCTGAGGATGAAAAATATTTCACTTTGTTCAAATTTCGAACAATCTAACAACAGTGAAAATAAATAGGTTTACGGGGAGCAGCTTAGATATGTCTACAATTAGGAGCTAAGCCAAGTTATGTAGTGTTTAGACTAGGCTTTAACAAATCTTTGTTGGAAAAATGCATGCTTGATAACATTTATGATCACGAGAATGAACAAAATAATATGCAAGAAAAACACCAAAAAAAAAAAAAAAGAACATAATAGAGTATGTGGTTTAATGAGATCTATTTATATCCACAACTACATAGAGAAAGGAAAAAAGTTTAGTGATTAACTACCACGGAGATGATTATAAGATGAAATATATTTGCACTCTTCAAATATTCTCTTTTTGTCACATTAGATTTTTTTCCTCTTTCTCAATCTCTTTACTCTCTTTATTTTATGTTATCTTTTTTTATTATTATTATTAAAACAATATCAAAAAAAAAAAAAAACATAAAATATAAAGAAATCTCAAGAAGGAATAACATCAATAGCTATATGTATATATACTATATAATATACCCTTATTTTTTCCATTTCTTCATAATAAATAGTACTTGAGCTCCTTTGCTTTCCTTCACTATTTTAGTAGCAAGCCCTCACATTCGAGTGTCATTTCCTCTCCAAAAGCCACTTGACACCTCTTGCTATAGTCGTTGTCATCCTTGTTGAATTGCCTACCAACCACCAGGACTGTCGTCGCCCTTCAAAATGATCTCAGTAGAAATCTCCCTGCTATTGACTATATCATATTGAACTCAAAAGAGCTGCATTGTTGCCAATACTTGACCTCAAGTTCTCAATTAATGAGCTCGCCAGCTCATTATCAACATCATCCACTTGAACCAAGAGCTGATCCTTGCTAACCTTGATGGCATTCACAAGGACAAGATGAGAGTTGCGTCATATCCTTTTATTTCATCTCTTTTTTTGGGACATTATGAAGTGGTAGGTGTGTGATAGGAAGTGGATGCAATTTTCTCAAAATCAACTAACGATAATAAGAAGTTTGAAAGAATAACACACCAAAACTCTTTTTATTGCAAGATATATGAAATAAAACCACAATATATAGTTGGATCTTCAATTGGAGAGGAAGATCATACTCTCCCAAATCCCTAGCCATCGCCTAGAGCCCTCTCAAAAAAGACTACAACATGCACATCACCTCCCCCCAAAATAACAACATAGTTATCCTTAAATTGGCTCCCTCAATTCGCTCCCAAATCAGCCCCTTTTCCTAAATAATTCCCTCTTAGATTTTGAATTCAAATTAGATCTCTTGCCATAAATAATTTCCTCCCAATTGTAATTAAAAAGTTTCTAAGCAATTACCCCTTGATTCCTCCCCAATTTTCCTAAATAATTCCATCATAGATTTTGAATTCAAATTAGATCTCTTGCCCTAAATAATTCCCTCCCAATTGTGATGAAAACTTTCCTAAACAATTTTTCCTTGATTAAGAACCTTCCAAAACAACTCCCTTTTGATTAAGAAACTTACTAATTCCCTCCCAATCAAACCATCCCCTGTTCTCCCAAGTAAACATTCATAATTCTCTCCCAATTTTAGTCTTCTATGATAAGTAATTAATCCCCTTTGAGCCCCCCTCTCTTCTTGCTCGCCGCCCACACTAGTGGGGCCAACAAGTTCAGCCGGTCCATCAGTGTAAAGTTAGATAAGGTGTGAATTTGATCTCGAGTTTGGTTGCCTTTAAATTTGAAAATTAAAATCAGATTGGTTTCAAAATTTGTACAAAATTTTAATAGATTTAAAATAACTTGAAATCAAATTTATATGGGAGAAATATAGGGAAAGTAAGCTCCACACATTTTAACTAGGAGTGTCAAAATAGGGTTACGGGTCGAGTTCAGGTCGAACCCGACACTGACCCACTACTATTTGACACAACCCGAACCCGACCCATTTTCGCAGATGGGTAAAAAACTACAACTCGGACCGATCCGCCGGGTTTCCGAGTTGACCCGACCCAACACGAAACCCTAGCTGAGTGTCTTCCAGTTCGCTTGCAGGAGAAATTTCGACGTTTCGACTCTCGCATGTGGTTGTGCCATTGTGGGAATGCGCGAGGGACGTATATATATGGGTTTATGTGGTTTGGTAAAATTCACTTACATTTGTAGTTGTACAGAGAAATAAATTGTCTATTAGTTCAGAGATACATATAAGATATAATATATTTTCCACACCCCAAATACTCTATTTTTGGTCAGCTAAATTTCCACTCTCACTTTGCACTCGCTTTATTTTACCTTACCACTCTCTTGATTATCAATACAACAACTAAAAAAATCTAAATCATAAATAAATCTCGAGTTATATTTGACATTATATTTAGATATAATGTGTAAGCTAATATTATATAATATACCCTATACTTAATATACTATTTTTTGGCTTTTTTTAATTGTATATTATTTGAGCTTCTTTAATTTTTTTCGATTGTTTCAATTGTAAGCTCCCTCAATATCAATATACTTTTTGGCAACCACCTCCTAGTCATTGTTACCGATGCTTGACCTTAGGCTCTCCATCAATAAGCTTATTTGTTCACCACCTAATCTTCCTCTTGCACTGAGGGAGGTTCTTGCTTTCTTTGATGGCATAAACAAGGAGAAGCTGAGTTGTATTATACCTTTTGATTTGATCTCCTATTGTATAACACCATGGGGTGATATGTATTCAAGTAGATAAGGTGTGAAACTGTGAATTTGATCTTGAGTTTCATAGTCGCCAAACTTGAAAATGATAACCAAATTTGATCCAAATCATACCCAAGATTTTCATGGATTTTAAAAGATTTTGAAATCAAATTTGCATGTTAGAAACATGGGGAAATTGAGCTCCACCCATTTTAGCAATCTTAAATCTGGCTAATTGGGAACCTATCTTTAGATCATGTCCAGCATGCTCAAATATAAGCTTTCATCTGCGTGAGCCCATGTATATTTGTGAATACGAAATCGTTGTTCGATTTTGGCAATTAGGTTGTTTATGGATGTTTAATTTTTGCTTTGAATAACTGCAGTAAATGTAATACCTCACAGTACCCCTAAATAGTACCATTGAGTGTAACATGCATTACATAATCATTTATCCTTTCAAAAACATTTAATACAACTTTTTTTTAGAAGTTCATATGAAACATCCAACCATAAGTCCATTTATAAATCAATTGAAGCATCTTCCAAATTAAAACTTCAATAAACACATTTACAGAGCCACTAAGGAAGCCAAAACAGATCTTAAAGTAGTACAACATGTAAATTGCTTACTAACCTCAAAAATAGACTTCAAATATAGAATAAACATTAGCTTAATATATAAATACTTGCAGATTAGTCATCTTCCATTTTTTCCTTTCCCTTTTATGTAACAACAATCAGTAATAAACTATTGGTGGAGCTATGAGACTCCATAATTGATGCAACTTGAAGTAACATTTAAATTGCATGATTATAAAATTTAAAATAGTGAAAACATAAATAATGTTAGACTACTTGAGCAAACTTTATAAATTCTAATTTGACATTACCCTTTTTGCCCCACATGCTTTATAGGTTTCATTTTCCTGGGATCCCTTTTGCCTCACTTACCAAATAGTTTAATATATGGGGACCCTTTTGCCTCACATACATTGGTAAGTTATATATAAATATTTAGCCAAATTTTACTTTTAAATTGATATTCAGTATATCTTCCATATTCATTATACATATTAGACATGCTGCAAGCTTTCTTATACATTCATTGTATAACTTGAATATGCACATAATAAGTAAAGAAAAAGATCTCTTTTCAAATCAATATCAATAAGGAAAATATTTAGATGAACATAATACATCTTGATTTAAACTCACATAATTAATTTATATAAGGGGTTAATCATACTTGGAAACTTGACTATGAATATCCTTTAGAAAAAGGCATTTTCCTCTGGGTTTGCTACACTTCTGTAATTTCTAATTTCTGTTCTCACAAAAATTTCGGCTCTAACTGTTGTTGCTGTACAGGAATTCCTTGTCTGAACCGAAATTCCTAGCCAACTCTGCTACAAAAATCAACCTTACTGAATCCCCCATTGCACTATGCCATATCTTTGTTAACCTCTGAATAATACCCAAAAGAAATAAAAATGGAACCATATCATAGCTCTGCCTGGATCCCGCAAATCCTGACGAAGTTCCGCCGAGGCACTGTGGAGCAGCGCCGAATGGGTCACCTCCCGCAAAACCAGCGACTCGCCTCGATCGAGAGCCCATTCTCATCGTTAAATACCAGACCTCCACAGCCTCTCGGTTCCCGCTACTTCCACGAGCTCTCTGTTCTCCCCGACTCCACACGCCGAATCCCTGCAACCCAACGACCTCTGCCCTAATCCCGACCTCACTTGCTCCCGATACCTCTCCTCCATCTCCACTAAAGCCGACGCCTCTCGGTTCCTCTGCCCGACTCCAAGCCGTCGACCCTGTCCCGACCTCCCGTCCGATCCAGAGAAACCGAGAGAGATAGAGTGAGAAAGTGAGAGAGAGGGAGAGGGAAACACCTTACCTGAGCCATCACCACCTCCGATCGGATCCCATATCTCTCCGATCTCCCTCCCGACACCCAGCCGACGCCTTGCCCTAGCCTCCAGCCGCTCTTTCCACGACATTCCCTTCTCTGTTTGATCGGAAGCAAACAACAGGAGCTCTCGCCGTGAAGGTAACTCCTCCCTTTCACGCGCCTCTTTGGCCAAATCCCGTATGTCTGCTGAACCGAGGGGTGGAAGGGTTAATATTAGGTTTAATTAGTATTAATGTTAATTAATTGTAATTAATTTTAATTATTCTAATTAATTATATTTATTATAATTAATTATATTTAATTCTAATTCAATAATTATAATTAATTATAATTAATTATAATTATTTTTAATTAGAATTAACTTTAATTAATAATTTTTAATTATTATTAATTAGTTATCATTTATGAAAGTTAATTAATATGAGTTAGTTATAATTAATCAAATTTAATTATAACTAATTATTTTTTATTAATTTTAATAAATGTAATTAATTATTTTTAATTACTTATAATTAATTATGAATAAATATGATTAATTAAAGATAATTGTAATTAATTATAGTTAATTAATGTTTGAAAAAAAATGAAAATGAAATCCTTTTCCCCCCACTCTCTTTCCTCGATGTCCGTGTCGGACCGGCAAACCATCTAAGCACGCCTTTATTGGCCGTGGTAGGAGGGAACCCGGTGCGACACCTACGATGAGGTAAGCGAGTGACCCCTCGATCCACGTGTCAACCACGACAACCCCGCAGAAGTATGAATCTTTCTAAACTCAAAACCCTACTTCAATGTTCGTGGCAAACCGGAGAACCGCCCCATGCATGCCTTTATTGCGCGTGGTGGGATGGGACCCTGGTGCGGCACGTACGGCGAAGCGGGGTCGCTCATTAAGTACCCCCGGGCGGGGGGAAATCAAAATTGATTATCAAAAATGCTTTTTATAAAACCTCATGCACGCCTTTATTGCGCATGGTGGGAGAAAACAAAAAAAATACAACCGCCGCGGTGTCTCACCAACACCAACCGTGCACCTCTTTATTGACGTGGCGGGTAGGCGGCCTCTTGGTTTTTCCCCTAAACGGGGGAGACGCCGGGAGGTTGCCGAAATTTTGTCTGAAATACAGACAAGGACTTGGAGCAATTTTGGACCTGGACTTGATTGAACTCAGAAGAACGACGGATTACTTGTACTTGGACTCTTGAACAAAATCTAAATGACTTAATAAAAAATTAAACCCAAGTAAAATGAAATTGGACTGAACTCAAACAAGAATTGAACTTAGAACTTACAAGAAGGACTCAAGGGACTTGAACAAGCTGCAAAGGACATTGACTTGATTAATATCAAATGATAATGGACTTTGATTCAAACTTGAGCCAAACTTGCATATGACTTGAACTCATGTGGGACTTGAGCATGAACAAATTTTAACTCAAATGACAAATCTTGGACTTGATTTGAACAACTTGAACTTGGATCACTTGGACCCATATTCAAGCAAATGCAAAAAAACTTAATGTGGACTTCAATGAGTCATAAAGGATCCGACTTGAGTGAGTTATAAAAAAAAAAAAAAAAAAGCTCAAGGTAAAGGTGGAAGACCTATCCAAATCTCATCCAAACAAAGTACTTGTGCACAAATTCACTATAAGCTTTGACATAAATTTTATTTGAGCAAACATATTCAACCCTTGCAAGTAATGGTGATCAATATATAGTAGATGTAGATATATGTTGGCAATAACAGAAGACTCTTTGATATGCCTATGATGGCCCATCTATGAGTGAAAAAGAGCATCATATGTGGAGGGGTTGACAATGAAATGTGACCCGCCTGTGGTCAATGATACATTATTCTATTTCTAACGGAAGAGTCTATGATGATGTGAGAGACTTATCCCCAAATTCAACATACTCAATGCAATATACATGAATGTTATGATACTCCTACGATCAACAAACGGTCTAGTTCTAAGCAAATACATTAAACCCCTGCAAATGGAAGGATTTAGCATTGAGTGAATGCAAAGGTCCCTGAAGAATGTAGGAATTTATATGACTTGTTATGTAAAAAACTATATATATGCTATGTGAACAAAATACCTACACTCCTACAAGTTATCATAACTGAAGATAGTGAAGGTTACAACACTCCTATGATTAACTATCATTCAAATAGTTAACAAACACATCGATTCACTGCAAGTAAAGATGAAAGGTGTACAACAGATATAAGTTCCTACGAATTGTCATAGGAGACTTAGTGTATGTTCAATATATCATCCCCAACAAAATGTGATCGAGTACAAGTGACTACGAGCCATTGCAGAAGCTCCTGATAAATGTAGTTATCTATGACAAGGCAGGAGATTAGTTAGTGCACTATGACCCGCCTACAAAAATCAACAAATAGTGCACGACAGTCTACCTGTACGAAGCAGCGAACAAATCTATTCAGAAGCTGCTACACCACGCCACCGGATCTGCAACATTCGTACAAGCAGACAGAAGGCGTCTACAATTATTTCAAAGTACCCCTGCATGTGCACTATAAATTGTATACACATAGGTACACTAAAGGGGAAAATACAATCTCAACCCGCATGGACCCTGGCGAGCGTGTTATTGGTACACACGTGACGTCTAGGGATGCTGCGCGGGTTATTAAATTTGAACCCGATCCTCCTAAGCATATAAAAAGGAGTAGACAGGGTTTAATTATAAAATGCCCCCAAACCCGCATGGGCCCCGACGAGCGTGTTATTGGTACACATGTGACGTCTAGGGATGCTATGCGGGTTGACAAGTGAATTCAGGTTCGAAACTGATCCTTCTATACGGGTCAATAGAAGTCGACAGGGTTCGAACCAACAAACAAATGTACGGTTGTGGCGACCGTTATATTTGTCTCAAAACATCCATATTAGGCCTTCAAGGTCTATAACAATGAGAATTCACTATCAAAGAGCATAAAACCTATGAAACCCGATCATCTGTCGACAGTCCGACAGAATTGACAATGTTCAATCCATAAAAAGAAATGACCCCCAAACACCCCGATGATGGCCGTGTTGAATGCAGATCTCAACCGGAGGGGTTCTCAAACATTTTCAAATATTTCCTAAATATCCAAAATTTATTTCAAATATTTCAAAGCTCCACCCAAAATACCCATAAAAAAAAAAAAAACTCCACAAAAATCCCAAAAATATTTAAAATTGAAATAAATCCATCAAAAACTTAAAGCAAAATTCATCCACCCTCCGCAACAGTCTGCCGGGGTGGACAAATTCAAATAAACTCTAGCTCACAAAGAGCCAAATGCCTAGTCAAAAATATCACTATGATCAATTCTCAAACAATCTCTTGCCAGTAAGGATGTGGTACGTGTCCTCTAACAAGCAGTTTCACCGCCAAATGGCACTGCAGGTAAACGGTTATGACCCGGGGCCCTCTGAACCGAGTGGTTTTGCCGCCAAATGACACCACAGATAGCGGTTATGGCCAGAGCCAATACGCTCCTTAATGGCGTTAAATTCTTGAGATATGAATCAATAGGATATGATCGATAGGGCACAAAGCCCTCTGTTAGCTAAGGTGGATTCAAATTTGTCCCCTTAGACAAACATTCAACCCCGATCTACAAGGTCCCCTTGGACAAAGCAACCCATGGCTGACAACAAGGATCCTTCTGTCAGGTTGGGTCGACTACCTCCTCTGACTAAGTAGACCAGGGACCACGATGGCCCGGGACGACGGAACCATGGGATCTTGATCGGGTCTATCATCCATTCCCCCACCATTTGCTTTAAGTATAAGATGTTGTAATTTTCAGTTTTAAATATCAAAATTTTCCAAATTTCCAAACTTCCAACATTTCAAATATCCAAATCCATTACTGTTACTATATGCCAGATAACACGTATTTCTATAAATCGAAAGTTCTCTCTCGTGATCGGGAGAGGTAATTAACTATAGGGGCTTGCGCCTATAGGAAACCAGAACTCAGATCATAAAGTCCTCGCAAATGAGGGCGAAATCTCTGGGTAGTGTCTTATCTACAAACACATCTGCCTTCCAAAATTTACCTCGGAACTTATTTCGTTAAAACTCCCTCGCCGAAAAAGAAAAGGCGGGCGGAGGCCGAGGCCGAATTTTCGGAGCCCACAATCTTCTTCAAAGCAGAGTAATATGCCAAATATAGGAAAATCTGCACTGTTTCCGCTCTAGTGCTCCTCTCCACCTTCGCTTCACACAACAAAAATTATCCCGCTAACCGCTGCTTGAAGGACCGTATGGAATAGTAGATTACGGTATTTCTCTAATATATGCTAATGCTTATCCTTTCCCATTCATCTGAACCGTTGCATGCATTGTTTGGGAATGGCCGAGTGTAAGCATATATTAATTAATATAATATTAGTGCTAGTGGAGTACGGGAATCTTATTAGAGGCTTAATTAACATAACATATTTTTTAGATTAACAGCAGTATAAACATTAAACATAGTTTATTAATATTAACAATAACTTTCAATTACTTAATTCTTTAACAATAACATATTAATTAATAGAACAAGAATCTATTTGTTACCAGTAATTAATTGTTAATCATAATTAGAGTTTAATTAATTAAAAAAATATTTGTAATCATACCTGAAATTTAGGTTATTACAGTAAATTTCTTATACTTTGGTTTAGGAAACATAGTTGGAAGATGTGGAGCTCAATATGTAATACTATAAAGAAGCATAAGAAATTAGCCCCCTGAGCAGCATATTTGAATTATACTCAACGAGTCATTTTCTTTAGCTTGAGTAATAGTATAACGAGGTATTCACTTTCTGGTGAATATTACAATATTTGCTCTCGAGCTTTTTAGATGTCATTAAGTTAAAAATAAGAGTTTTAGGATTATCCTATCTTTTTCGCCGGTTGACTAGTTGAACAATACTTGAAGAATGTTTCACGTGGTGCTTTGGAACAATTAGTTGTTATATAGCCCTATCTTTTCAATCTTATCCAAGGAGATGACTTATCTTGGCAAGAGAGTCAAACATAATCAAATGATCAATTATGAAAGGGAAGTTCAACCGCAGTACTGTGCTGCTTTAGTCTAATATAATACTGTTTGTTGCTGTTGAGTCTTTTCACGTGGAGAAATATTCTGCTTTTTTTCTTTGGATTGTTAAGTTGAATGCTGTTTGGATTACTGCGTCAATGGTGTTCATATAGTAGGATGTACTTTTCCATTGCATGGCCTAGTTTTCATCTAGTTGAAGGCTGTGTCCATATTTGCTTGGTTTGATACTTTAATTCAATGTTTTGATTTCTTTTTGTTTATGTGGTGGCTATCTCAGCTTGCTTTACTTCTAATAAACTAGTAAGTCATTTCAATGGATATGCAACCATTACATTCGACAGAAGCGACTAAGAAATTATGTTCCCTTGTAGTTCTACCTCTGATGCTTAGGAGACCTTTAAAATTCCTATATCTTGCCTTGCTCTTAAATTTCGGTTAACTAGTTTTTTTTGCATATAGAAATAGTAAATTGTATCAAGTATTGCTTGCTACCGCTCAGATAAATAAGTCCCTGATAGGAGACACTTGTAGATCTCAAGTTTTTCCTATCAATTTACAGAAAACAGTGAGTTTTCTCCACAAAAATCCACACAAAACAATGAAAACAGTAGATAATTTGTATTATTTGATGAAAAAGAAGTGGAAAGTACCAAGATACAATTGATCCTCTATTCGAGAGGAGGATCCATCTCTCCCAATCTCTAGACACCGCTAGAGCCCAAAGGAAAACCTAAATCTAGAAGATCTCAAATTTCAACCAAATTCAAGATGCCCTAACCCTAAGAAAACAAACTATTTAATACATATAAATCAAAAAGAAATCTCTAAACAACCATACATTCAAATTTCTCTCCTAACTCCCTCAAAAAACCTTCCTAAAATAGCTTACGCACGCCGCGCGTGCCTTCGGTGCGTACAGGAGGCGGAGAAATCCACCTTTGTGTTCGCGTATGCCGGTCCTGTCAGACCGGTTGGACCGGTCTAAAAGTCCCCTCCTATTAAAGTAATAGAACAATATTAGGCGAGCCATCTAATCACCTATTCTTTGTTAGAACTGATGAATTAGTAGGCAAAATCTTCTGTCTCTAAACATGAGGTTCAGTTGTGATTTTATCGCAAGAAATTAGTTTCCTTGATGTGCTTTTTAGTTGCTCATGCTTTAGTTTTGGTTCCATTTGTTATTAGTTTATAATGTCTTATGATGGTTCCTTACAGGGAGAATGGCTCGTGGGGCACAGTTACTGAACAGGCTTCTTGTGAAGTGACCAATTTGCTGAGTTTTTTTTTTTTTCTGTATCAAACTACATTGTTTCGTTTGTAATTTACTTTTTTATGCTAATGTTCTGTTGTGCTTCTAGATTTGTATGCTTAACTTTCAACAGATATAGGCTTCATTTGGGACAACTTTCATACTGCTTCGTGAAACCGCTTTTTATTATAAAATTTTTTAATTCATGATATTTTTGTACTAAAAGCTGTTTTAGATAGCAACAAAAAAGCTATTCCAAAGGAAGCCATAATCAGTTGCTTTTTACATTGTAAGTTAGATAGCATGTTTTTCGAAGTTGTGCGTCTATGACCAAGGTAGAGTAAGAAGTGTGAGAAAATGACATACATGTTGTGTATTTCTGCTTTCCTTCTCTCTTAGGATTTAGCTAAGCTTCTAAAGAATCAGTCTGCCATTGTGGCTTTATGGTTTACATGATTTTTTAGTCATTCTACTATCCTAGATTGCTGTACAAACGTATCAATATTATGTCTTGTAAGCTTGTAAAAGAACAAAAAAGGAAAAACAAAATTATGTCTTGTAAGCTCATATTGAGAGATTAGAAAAGGTAAAAAGGGTTGGGTTTTTTTTCTCTCTTGTTTTTGGGATCTCTAATGACCTGGGTTAAATGCAACTCCTTGTAAACGAATTTTCTTCTGTCTTTTATCCTATTTCTTGATGTGGATAGCAGTAAAGCTTGATGTATCCGTCTTCTGGAAGGGTGTGGTGGTCAGTGGCATAGAATTGAATGTCTGGCCTGCGATTTGGTTGAGTTTGAGTGCTGTAGCTACAGTACTGAACATGCTACGGCACCCCAGGTACTGTAGCTGTGACATTACTACAGTTGAACATGGGAAGATTGTAAGTGGCAGAGTGAAGTGAGAGGAAGTGGAAATATTTTATTGAATTTTCAGATTGAACTTTTTATAGGAAATCAAACTTTTAAATAGATAAGTATAACATAAATTGTTTACTCTATCTAGAGAGTGTCACCTTAGATGGTTTGGTCATATAAAACGGAGGTCTTTCGATGACCCGGTTAGAAAAATAGATGTATTAGATTTGACCTATGTTAAGAAAGGCAGAGGTAGACCTAAAAAGACTTGGTTACAAAATATTAGAAATAACCTTTCATCTTTAGATTTAAATGAGAATTTGACTCTTAACTGAACGCAATAGAGAAAAATAATTCATGTAGCCGACCCCACCACGTAGTGGGATAAAGGCCTGATGTTGTTGTTGTTGTGATCTGACATCATGATTACATTAATTCCAAAATACCATCACATGCATTTGTAATAAGTAGATAGTTTCACTCCAGCATGTCATTTGATACTATAATTGCATTTCAAAAATACCCCTGCATGCTTTTACGATAAGCAGAGGGTTTCACTCTAGTGTGTCATCTGACATCATGATTACATTCCAAAATGCCCCCACATGCATTTGTAATAAGCAGAGGGTTTCACTCTATTATGCCATTTGATATTATAATTATATTTTAAAAATGTCTCTTCATGCATTTACAATAAGCAAAGGGTTTCACTCTAGTATGTCTTGTGGCACTACAATTGCACTTCAAAAATCATATCATGTACACACGTAAATGCATCGTGCAAAATGCATCCAACGACATATACCCACATAGGCCTTTGAGAGCATGCTGTAAGTACACACGTGACGTCTAAGAATTCCGATGTCCAAGATATTTAAAATTAAAATAAATCATTAAAATCATAAAATTTATATTCGAGCATGTTGGTTAAGAAAAAAATTTATATTCGAGTCCGATCCTCTGTTGGCAAGTGGATAGAGTTGACAATGCTTAATCAACAAAAATGTAACAACACATGAACTCCCCGATCATGGCCATGTTGAATGTAAATCTCAACCATAGGAGATTATATATTTTCAAATGCCCGCAAATTTTCAAAATCCAAGATATTTAAAATTAAAATAAATCATCAAATGCTTCAAACAAATACCCATCCACCCTTTGCAAAAGTTTGCTGAGGTTGAAAAATATGAAAATTACTTAAACTCACAAAGAGCTAATGTTTAGTCGAGAATATCACTAGGATTCATTCTCAATCTGTTTGTTGCCAGCAAGAACATGGTACGTGTCCTCTAACCGGTATTTTTGCCGCCAAATGACACCACACCATGGGTTTTGCTACTAAATGGAACAACAGGTAAACCATTATGAATAGGGCCTTTTGAATCGGGTGGTTTGCCGCCAAATGACACCATTATTTTACGGTCATGGTCAGAGCCCATATGCTCCCTAATGACATTAAATCCTTAAGATATGAATCAATAGGATATAAATGATAGGGCACAAAGCCCTATCGGAACAATGGGATCTTGGTCGGGCTCATCACCACTCCCCCACCATCTTCTTTAAGTGCAAGATGGTGACATTTCAAATTTTAAATATTAAAATTTTTAAAACCAACCAATGCTGCTACTATATGTCAGATGTCACATATCTACGGATACAATATATTCATTTGACGGCTAGTCTTAATTGAAAGTTCTCTTTGGTTATCGGGAGGGGTAATTAATTATAGGGGCTTGCGCTTATAGAAAATCAGAACTCATATCATAAAGTCCTCGCAAAACGAGGTCGAAATCTCTGGGCAGTGTCTTATCTACAAACCCAATTTACCTTCTAAAAATTTATCCCGGAACTTAGTCTATTAAAACTCCCCCGAAAGCGACGGGGGAGGCTAGGGCACGAATTTTCGGAGCCCACACCTCTTGATGGTCAATCATCTTTAGTTGAGAATTCCATCGTCATTTCATAATGGCATAACTCCAGTTAGGCTAAGGCAATCTTATCATGGGTGTTATACCTATACAATCCGAAGTCTTCATCTGGTTGATCAATGTATCCAGCTTCTTGATATTAATTGTTCCATCACAAATCGGAATCTCTACTTTGTTTGGCTTATACTTTGAATTGCCTTATCCTACTTGAGTCACAATCATTTCTCCATCTTCATCCTCTCCAATCATATTTGCATTTGGATGAAAAGAGGATGAGTTGGTCCACTAGTCACAATAGTCGTTGTTTGCATGCTCATCCACTCCATCATGGTTGCCATTTGCTCTATCATTCTACTAACATGATTGATCAGCTAGATTTGTTATAGAATCATTATTAGCTATCAATTTACTTTCTTCATTTACTTCTTTCTCATCTTTCTATTAGATTTCACCATTCTTTGACAAGCAGCAGCCAGCAGCTCTCCTTCTTGCCAAATTTTAGTGAGGGAGCAATCGAATTGTCTTGATGTTTTCTATTAGTCAAATTTAGCAGAAATCAATGAAATTAGTATTATATTCATATCTCAAAATAAATTTAATGATTTTGAAATCTGTCATGACAAAAAAATAAGAAATTTTCCATTATTTTGATGTGTGCTGTAGGAAGATGAAGAGGCATCTTGTTAGGATTATATTAGTTATGAGGCTGGGAATGCTTTGAAATGCCTTGCTCTCATTTGAACCAGCAATGAGATTTTCTCAGGGACTCCTTGCTTGTCGCAAGGTTTTCTGGTGCAAGGCATACTTCAAATAATTAGAACAAAAACTATGTAAAAGAATAAACAGGTTAAAATATTAAGAAACGTTAATCTCATAAGTCTCCTGATTAATGAGATTTTATCTAATATAGTTATTTTAACAAGCTTAACTAAAATTCTTGAATGGTGTTCAAAATTCTGTAAGCATTCTATTGTGAAGGCTTTATTTGGGACTGCTTTCTTATAATTTTATTGTTTAAACCATAATCATAGGTTCTGTTTGGTAATTGCTTTCAGGAAATATTTATGCTTGGAAGCTACTTTTTATGACAACTTATAAATTTTTTTTCTGAAGTAGTTTTACAACCTCTTTTATAAAAAATTACAGTTATCTTAAACACATCATAAGATGATGACAACAACAAAAACAATAAGGCTTCGTTTGAGACGGCTTTGTTATTGCTGCTTAAAGTAGTTTTTTAGTACAAAAATAAATTTTTTTGTACTAAGAAGCTGTTTTAAGAAACAGAAAGAAAGTCGTCATAAATGAAGCCTAAGTCTTTATTTCACTATGTGGGGTTAGTCTCTTTTTTGCTTTCGCAATTGTCTTATTAAAAGTCAAATTCTAATTTACTAAACAAAGATCAATTCTAATGCATTCTAATCCAATCTTTTCATATTTCTCTCAATCTTTCTTAAATTTCTATTTGAATTCTATTACTAAGATCCATTTGAATTTCATATCCTGAATTTCAATTAGATAATTATCTTAAATATAAATTTTATAATATTTAATTATAAAAAATTAATCATAACCACAATAAAAATTGAAGAGAGTACAACATAGGAAGGGGGCCTTAGGTATTGTTTACTGATCTTGAAATGTGTGTAGGATAAAGAACATTAAAAGGTACAGTACTGTTTCTGTGGGCAGATTTTACTGTTCAAGAAACAGTGTAGTTTCTATTGGTGATGGGTGAAGATGATAAACACTAAGGGAAAGTAAGAAGATTATGAAACAATGACTTGATAAGCAAGACTTTTTTTTTTTTTATAATAAGAAGAAAATATTTTTTTATAAGGGTTTCAAATTTCTCATCTAATTATAATCATTATTGCAAGGCCCAAAGGTTCTATAGTGTGAAACTTTTATTTAATGCTTGCTTACACATAGAAGAATGGAAGGAGAGGACATAGGAAACATCCCAAGGTGGCCATTCCTTATCTATTCAGTCCTGAATCACTCTGGCTTCGCTTGGGACGGCTTTTTTTCTGCTTTTTAAAGTTGTTTATTTGGTACTAAAAATCTGTTTTAAAAAGCTGTATGAAATTCATCCCAATCGAAGCCTTAGTCTAAACGAATTAATTTTAATATTGCATGGTGTTCACATGAATTACATGAACTTTGACAGCAATGAATCCCTGCACCTGCCCTTCTTTAGAGGCTACAGACGTATGGAGTCATTCTTTCCTTTTTCTCCATTGAATTGTTGAGTCTCATCAAGCTCATCTTTGTCTGTCCTTGTTTGAAGAAGAGACAAACTGTGACTCAATTAAAAAATGAAAATTGCTCCAAGTTGAGTTTACTCTTCATCACAATCATCTTTGGAATTATCTGAGTCGGGCTTTATGAACTATTTGGCACTTAGTTCTGTAAATCTAATTTATGCAAATCAACTTGATGCTATGTTTACTTCAATTTAGGCTTCGTATGTATAATTATTGCCAAATTAGCATTTTTTCTGACCATGAGGAAAGTAAGAACACTGCAAAACCTTCTACCTCTTGAGATGTGCTGTACAGTTAAAGTGACATGTGCCTGAATAAACATGATTTAAATTTGTGCCCATTGAGAAGGACTTGTGAGTATTATTTTCTATTTTGCTGACATGTGAATCACTTTTTAGGGCATCTCCAACCGAACTTTGTTCGCCCGTTTGCAGCTCCGGCGAGCGTTCACTCGAACAACATATAAAAATGCATTTTTTTGCATTTAATCTCGACTATCAACAATGCGACGTCAATATTGACATCGCACTATTCAAAACGCTATTCACCCATTTTGATTAAAAATAAATATAAAACAGATATGAAAAAGAATATATACAAAATATTCTTTTTTGATGTTAGAACTGGAATTCGGTTGAAGATGAATTACTATTTAATATAATTGTTACTATATTTTATCTTTATCATTGTAGAATTCCATTTCATAGTGCAGACAACACTGTTCTTCCAGAACAAAAACTCTACCTGCTTCATGATTTTTGGCTAAATATTTCATGCAAGATTACAATAAATTTTCTGAGCCAAGTATGAATAATCATCTGAAAATGACATTGATCAGAGACATGGTTCTCATACAATGATAATCACACACCATTTTGACTTCGACAAAGGATTTAATATTTGAAAACTACAGACACAGACAAATCACTATGGCATTACATCAGTGTTCTTTCATAGCTTACAGTGCTTATAGACCAACTATTTCAGCCATTAATGTGCAAGTGCTTTTAGAATGACTTATTTGGTTGGAGTAGAAACTTATTCTGTTTTGCTGAACAAAATTAAACCAGCTTATCTGCTGGAACAGGTTAATGTGGATTTAGGCTTTGTTTGGGACGGCTTTGTCGCTGCATCTTAAAGCAACTTTCTAGTATAAAAAAAATTAAATTTTGTGCTAAAAATTTGCTTTAATAAACAGTAAGAAAACCGTCCCAAACAAAGCCTTAGAATCAGATCGACTTGCAATCATAAAGCAAAAAAACAATTTAGTTTATCATTTGATATTGCCAGAGCAAAGTTGCCTTACAAATAAGAGAGCCACTTGACAGCATAGTTATATTTGCCTTTGAAGCTTTCATGTGGTCTTTGGCATTAAAATAGGAAAACATTTATGGCAGAAGCTTTTAGGCCATTTCCTGTTTGGAGCACTTTAAATTGTGATAAATGATATTTTAAAGTTATCATGTGATTGAATATTTTATCTTTGATTTAAATTTTATTTGAAAATTAAATATTTTTATAACTGTTTTGAAGATATATTATTGAAATAAGATATATATATATATATATATAATTTTTTATGTATATTTTTATTATTTAAAATCTAAAACTTTGTTTGGAACAATTTTCTTATTGCTTTATTTTTCCAATCATAATTATAGTTTTTATTTAGCCATTATTGTTTTGATATCATCAAAATAAGATTGAAATTTTAATTAATTTTCCTTATAAACATAATTAATATCATTTGTCATGATTCTAAAAAGCTGTTTAATTTCATGCTTTATTGCACATCAAACAGTAATATCCTAAATACTCTTTGGATAAACCTAGATTTAAATCACTGTAATATACAATATTATATTTATTAGAATATTCTTGTCTCTATGTTTAGGGTTTTAAATACTAAAAATATATATATGGATTAAGAAATAGGAAATAATATTTGATTTGATATATTTCCTTTTTTTTTGTATTATAAATAAATATATATATTATAAATGTAATAGATTTGTAATTTGGTTGCATTTTGTTTAATGAAATTAAAGGAAAGATAAATATATTTTACATCATAATTTTATCTTGAGTATTTGATTTGCTTGTAATTAGGATATAATTAATTAGATTTGTTTGGAATGGTCAATGCATACTTTACTAAGAATTTTTGTCTCTCTAATTAGTGAAACACATTAAGAAAATTTATGTCAGGCTCATTTTTGACACTAAGGCTTCATTTGGGACAGCTTTCTTACTATTTATAAAGCAGTTTTTTAGTACAAAAATTTTATTTTATTTTGTACTAAAAAGCCGCTTTAAAAAGCAGAAAGAAAACCATCCCAAACGAGGCCTAAGGCTTGGTTTGGGACAGCTTTCTTCCTACTTCTTAAAACGATTTTTTAGTAAAAAAATCTTCAAGCAGCAAGAAAGCGGTCCCAAACAAATCCTAAGGTTTCGTTTGGGAAGCTTTTTTTATTGTTTCTTAAAGCAGCTTTTTAGTTTTATAATTTTAATTTTTTAACTAGGAAGCTGAAGCAGTAAGAACCATCCCAAACGAAGCCTAAAATACCACTTTCTCATAAATAAATTTAAAGTTTAATCTTCATCAGTTCCATAAAAAAATAGAAAATATGTTTTTTTATATTTTCTCAACTAAGGTTTCGTTTGGGACAGCTTTTTTACTGCTTTCTAAAATAGAGTTTTAGAACAAAATTAAAAAAATTTGTACTAGAACTCCGTTTTAGAAAGCAATAAAAAAGCCGTCCCAAACGAAGCCTAAGAGTATATTTGGAATAGTTTTCTCAGTAAACGATAATTATAATTTTATTTGACTATTATTTTATTACTGCTTTCTCATTATATTGCAAAATTTCTATGATAAAAAATATAAATTTTTCAATCAGAGTACTCTATCACATCAACTTCATAATTTTTAATAAGACTCAACTATCAATTTCCACTTTTCATTTCCTTTCTATTGACTCCTTCAAACAAAACAGAGCATATTATATGTAAAAAAAAGGAAACTTATAAAAAAAAAAAAAAATTTCTTTGAATGAGAAAACAATGGCTTGTGCTGAGTAAACGAAGATATCACTATAAGTGCTAATAAATTTCATCTAACACCTAAGCTTTGATTGCAGAAAATTAAGTACAGCGACTCATACAAGCTGCTTTCAAATAGAGCTTTGCCTGGATTCTCTGATCTGAAAGAGGCTTAAAAAAAAATCAAAACTTGTCAAAGATTGGATCTCAGAGATGCATTAATTTCCTTCATAAAGCTTTGGCCTTTATTTTATCGTAGAACTGATACAAGGAGCCCAGTTATCAAAGGAGGGATTTTTATTTTTTGTTCTCTCTTTGTTGGAAAAGAAGATCGATAGTCTTTTTTCTCCCTGCCATTAGTATCAATTCGAGCGAGCTAACTTGTACTAATCTTATACTATTCCAAATAAATAACTCTTCAGCAAAAGTGGTTCATTTGTTCATCTGAAATTCCAATCATTCATGCAAGCTTCGATAAGACATATACAGCTTGAAGATAATAAAAATATACAGCACCATCAATTCCCAAAACACTCTCCTCTTTTACACAATATATATATGGTAAAAAGAGGTTGCAGGAGAGCTACACACCGAAGAGGTTGCAGAGGCTCTCCAGGAGAAGAACCTGCTCTTCGAGGGAAGATATGTATGCTGCTGTTCTTCGAAGAAGCGAGTCTGCGCCGGAGCTCCGGCCGCTTCCCGGCACAATTCTCTTCAGCTTCCTTAGCTTCCTAATCACCAAACTTGTCACAGCTCTCTTCCTCCTGGCCCCAGCAGTTCTCCCTTTAGAAACTGAAGATCTTCTCCTCATCTCCAGTACTACTCTAGTCGCACAATACCAGCAAGCTAGTGTGGGGGGGAGAAGAAGAGGCTTTGCTGAGTATTAAATAGGCAAGAGATACATATGTTGTCTGATTTGTAGCAATGGTTGAGGCTTCGTTTGAGATGATTTTTTTATTACTTATTAAAATAAAATTTTAGTATATAATTAAATTTTTTTATTAGAAAATTAATTTAAGAAGCACTAAGAAAGTTAATATAAACAAAACTTAAGATTTTGTTTGGGATCACTTTTTTACTGCTTCTTGAAACAGCTTTTTAGTACAAAAGATTTAACTTTTGTACTAAAAAGTTGCTTCAAGAAGTAGGAAGAAAGCCGTCCCAAACGAAGTCTAAATCTCGCATATACCCTTTAAAGTGTGAAAATACTTTTGTTGCCGACTATAGTTTGGCATATTACAAGGTTCTTAACTTACTCAACTAACAAAATTTAAGATACCTTTAAGAGGCTTGAATAATTGTTATTTCTTTTTTAAATTTAATATTTATTTCAGACAAACTTTGGATGATAACTGCTATTTATTGATGCACATGTGCACATGTAAATGACTAGCTAGAGATCTGGCTCTTTTGAATGGCTGTGAATTTATTTGAGATGTCAATTATAAGTCATTAAGTAAGACATCTATCTGTTTCATGTATGCTAATGTAGGTATTAGAATAGTCATTCTAATTGGAGCTGAGAATTTAGCTCGAAGATCGAATCGATTTAGCTCAAATTAAGCTTGTATTGAGCCAAATGACCCAAGTTACAAGCCAAATTTTTGGCTCGGTTCGATGTCAAGCTAGGCTTGGATTGAATCACTATCAGTTCAATATATATATTTGATATATCATCTAAAAATAATATTGATTGGGCACGCATGTCGAGGCAAAATCAAGTTGGAAACTTCCAAAATTAAAACTGGGACCATTAGTCGAATTGATCGTCTCAAAAATACGAACCAAACGACACTAAATTCAACTCAATCCGAGCCCAAATGGGTCCAAATCAAAGACCCGAACCGCTTTTGGAAGGTTCAAACCACAATTTGGATTACCAAACGTGACATGATTATAGTTGAATCGAGCGGCTTGACGAAACGAATCCAATGAGCCCAAGATTACTGAAATCACTAAGTCTTTTAAATGTCAAGTAAAATCATAACCAAGGGAATCGGCATCGGCCGTCCATGCAAACCACTCTCAAGTTACTCTTGATCTTCATTCTATTTAATAGCTATGTCACTCTAGAAAATCTATAAATAGACCCTTCATTTCTCATGAAAAAGCGATCCCAAGCAAGAAAGCAAGAAGGAAAGATCTGAGATCTCTCTTGCCACCAAGCTCCTAGGTCAAATCTTTGACTCAGTTCAATTTCAAGCTGGGCTTGGATTGAATTGTTTATCAGTTCAATATATATATTATAATTAACCCATGATTCACTAGCTATGCTTAATATTAAATTTTAAGATTTGTTACTTGGAATGAAACCTATTAATATATTTGGTTATTCATTAACTGGACTCCTCTAATTGTACCTAAAATGGTGTTGCAAGACTAGCTAGTATTTTTTATGATCTCAAATTCTCAGTAAATTATTAGTTACCTATGCTTACCTAAATTTGCCTAAAGCCATACTCCAATAATTTTTTTTTGTTGCACCTAAGTCTCTTTCCTATGACTTATGATTTAAATATACTTTTGAGGCTAGCATCAGTTAACCCAAACTTTTTTATTGTACCTAAATTTGGCCTAATTAGGACTTATACTTCAAATGTGCTTTGAATGCAATGATGGATGACCTAAACCTTTTTGTGTGCGCCTTATTTTGGAACAAATGGCTCATGCTTGAGGTAAACTTTGAAGGATAGTATTAGTTAAATCATTTTTTTCTAGTACTATATGAAAATCTCTCATTATCGACGGTAATTTCTGGTGGTTTATAAAATTTCTAGCTGTTTATAAACCGTCAGAATAAACCGCGTAGGAAATGAAAAACAGTTGTCATTTCCGGCAGCAAAATTTTTCGTAGCTAAAACAGCCAGAAATTAATGAACCTAAAATTGCGGGTAATTATATTTATAACATATTTTATGTTGTCTTTTTAGGCTGATATTTGTTGACAAAGATTTCTCTAATTTCGACTAAGTTTGGACCTCTAAACTTATGCTTGAAATAATCTTTCAAGGTTAGTTCATTACCTAGGATTTATTGTTATATTTAAAATTATAGCTTAACTTATACTTAATACTTGCTACAACTTATTAAGATTAGCTTTAGGTTCTACCTAAAGATGGACTTTACAATACATTCTTAAGGGGTAACATCAAGAATAATTTCTTATCCAGACTTCTCTAGTTATGCCTAAGATCAATTTTTGAGGTTTGTACTTGAGATGTATTCCCAATTTTACTATTGATTGACCATGGCTTCCTCAGTTGTGATTAAGATAAGACCTTTAGACTAGTTTTAACTTTCTTGATCATGATTCTTGACATGAAAATAATAATGATATACAATCTATTGGAGAAAAGGATATATATAATGATATACAATCACATCCAATTGGCAATAAGATTGTAATAACTTTATCAATCATGTATGAATAAAATATATATGGTGGTAAAACTTAGGGGCCGGGTGTCAATTTTGGGTCACGAGTTTGGTTCGGGTCGAACCCGGAACTGATTGGTCACTAGTGGGGTCAACCTGAACTCAACCTGTTTTTGCAAACTTGTCAGTTTTTCGGACATGAACCCGACTCATTTTGGGTTCGGGTCAACCCAACACGACCTAAGTGTACTTTGATAAAGGTGCACTAAGAGGATCATTATTGGTGTGAGGACATTTCTTAGAGAATAACAAATTTATTGAAGTTGGAGCATCCATCTTGACAACAAATTTATGGCTCATTTGTTTCCACGTTATTTCTCTTTTTTTTTTCCATTTGAAATGGGAAAACTCAGTCGTGGAAGATGTTTGGATGTGTAGATCTTGACAAAGCAGTCTTTTTTAAAAACTCTGTATTTTATTATTTTGAGAAGCATTATATATTAGCTTCACCGTTTTAAAAAGACATTTTCTCCTATTGACGTTTACACCGAAACGGGAAATAACCAAACGAAGTCTTAGAAAACAATTTATGGCTACAAATGCATGAGATTAAAAGTGATGACACCAAATATGATATTTCCTTTGTAGAATATATACTAGCCAGCTAGCATTATAACCAGTGTCTCAAAACAATCTTCTTGGTTACACAGTTTAATTCTGAGCTATTGGGCATCTCCCCAAGACCTTGTTGAGCACTTCTCAAACTTGACTTCTCCTAACACTCATGAAATGAATTTTACTCGATATTGTTTTTAGAAACCCTAAACATATAAAAATATACATAAAAATTCATTTAAAGAGTGAAGTGATTGAAGACCGACAGTACTAAAACTTGCTCAAAAATAGTTCCCAAAAATGTGAAACATTACATCCTTTGAATCTAAATCCAAAAGCTGCATTCCAACAACTGATGAGACGATCATGCTCGCACAGCTGTCACCCTCATCACATTCAATGCAAGCAAAACCAAAAAATCTTCACAAGGCCATAAATGCCATTGCAAATCAGCTGCAACCCATTTGCTGATACATCATCAAATGATTTTTAGCAGTTTTTTTATCACTGGATCGATCATAACATGGCCAAATCGTGATTTTTATAACATTTTTCTGAAGCTGCAGATACAGACATAGTTGATCAACTTCACAGATACACGAGAAATTATTCCGTATGTACGGAGACAGGATGGTAAAGAATCGTTTCGGATGTGAGTATACATAATTTATATAACAAGTATAATTTGTTTTTTTATACACAATGTGAACAAATATTATGTACATTCACATCCAAACAATTCTTTACAGTTTAGACTCCGTACAGAAGAGATACACAGATAGATCGTTAAGAAAAAAAGCTGAAGAAATAGAACTTTTTTGAAAAATTTAGAACAAAATTTATGATAATTGTCAGCACATGAGCTGGAACTTTATGTTTGTACAGCTAGCTGTGGTACGTACAGCCATATTATGAACTTCACGTGGAAGCATCTGCATGGCTCCATGCACTGCACCAGCCATGGCGTCATGGGGAACAGTTCTCTCTCTGACTCTCTCTCTCTCTTTCTCTCTCTTTCTCTAAATGTTCAGAATATAAAATTCTCCTATATAACACCATCAGGCATCAGTCATTTCATTTCATCAATATATCATTTTTTTTTGAAATATTTTGATTAGTAGTCAATTCTCTTAATATCTATCCATAATTGGTGCATGTATGTGTATAATTCATTGCACGTGTTCTTGTAATTTATGTGAAAGGTTAAGGCAAATTGTTTGAACTATGAATTGGACAAATTATCATTGCTTGATCTCTGATAAGATCATCAATTATTGTACATAACTTCATGTTTCTCCACTGTGTCCCGTCCCACTGAATCAGATCTCTCTCTCTCCCCCTCTCTCTCTCTCTCTTTCTCTCTCATTCCATTGGATCTGATCTCTCTCTTCCTCTCTCTCTCTCTCTTATTTACCATTTATTTCTTTCAAGAGTATATGAATTTAGTAAAATTTCATTATTTATGCAATTATGTAGATGTAATGAGATTTGGCTCCGTTTGATATAACTTTCGTACTGTTGCTTAAAATAAATTTTTAGTATAGAATTAAATTATTTTAAGAAGCAATAATAAAGCTATCTCAACCGAAGCCTTTGTTTCAGCTACAAAAGCAGATTTAAGCATTAATTTAAAACGGAGTAGGTACGTAAAACGAAATCACATATTATAAGAAAGCGCGAGTTGAATTTACGGTTTTAGCGAAAACGGAAAATCCACATTCTATTGAATGCGAAAAATAATTTTTGGTTTCCTTGTATCATATATTTAGTTAAATTAAATACATTTAATTAGAAATTTTATAAAAATGATAATTTAAATTACATATCATATTTATCTTGTTTATATTAATATTCTTATTTATGTTCAGTCAAATTTATTAGCTATAAAATATATTCGATCTCCTTCTTTCTCCCTATCGGCCAATCAATTCCACACATGCTTGTTTAATAAAAGATTGGTCCACCATACAAGTCTACATATTAAAAGCTTTAAGATATTTTGTCCAAATTTTATAAATAGAAAATATATTTTTTTTCTAAATAAATTGAATAAAATATAGTACTATTTTATTCATCATCATTTTTTTTATTATGTGATAGAAATGTACCCCTCAAACTTAAGGGAAAATTCTATAAGATGGTAGTGAGGTCTGCAATGCTTTATGGTGCCGAATGTTGGCCATTAAAAGAGAAGCATAATACTAAGTTAAGTGTGGCAGAGATGAGGATGCTCAGGTGGATGAGTGGCTTTACCCTTAGAGATAGGATACGAAATGAGCATATACGTGAAAAGGTTGGAGTAGCTCCAGTAGAAGATAAGATTAGAGAGAGTCGCCTTAGATGGTTTGGTCACATAAAACGGCGGCCTTCCGATTACCCGGTTAGGAGAGTAGATATATTAGATTTGACTTATGTTAAGAAAGGTAGGGGTAGACCTAAAAAGATTTGGTTAGAAAATATTAGGAATGACCTTTCTTTATTAGATTTAAACGAGAATTTGACTTTTAATAGGACACAATGGAGAAAAAGGATTCATCATCATTTTTTTTATTAAGTTGAAATGAAATTTAAATATAATCTAAATTTTAATTTTTTGTTCTATTTTTTTTATTAATTTCATTGAGTTTAAGTATAATATAATTTTAATCAAGCTTAACTAATTATATATTTGATGATGATAGTTTAAATATTTATTATTATTAATTTATAGATTTTAATCAAATATTAATCTATTTTCTAAATAATTATTTGTTACTTTTATTATATTTACATAGCCAAGAATATACATATTTTTTAAACACATAAGATACAAAAGAAATTAATAGAATAATATAAACTAAATTATCAAATAATTAAATAGATATCATTAAGTAAGTATTTCAATTATATGAAAAATAACATAAATTATATATATAAGATTGATGAGATAAATAAATAGAGAAGGACAGAACAAAGGAAAGCATGTGGGTGTCTCTTTCGCACGTGGGCAGCATTAAATAGCATGCACGTGGATATGGAAATGGTAAGTGTACCCTCACATCCAAGAATTTGTAGTGTTATGGGCTACTGACCAATACCTTATAAAAGCTTAGGCCTACACGTGGAATAAGACAATTTACTTGTCCTCATCCCCCTCTCCGGCTCTCTCGAGAGATTATTACGTGCAGAATCCGGATACACAGAATCATTTGATTGTCAAATTGTAAGCATTAAAAGTGTAGCTACTATGCATCATTGCATTTTTACTGTTCACGGTTGCGCTTTTATTGTTCACAATCACAAATCTGAATGATTCTTTAGGTGCAGACTCCGCACGTAATAATATCTCTAAACTTTCACGCTTCCCTTCCCTTCATAACCTCATTATTACTCTCCTCAACCACTTTGGGCCCTTTGATTATTATAGCTTCAATGAAATTAAAACAAATAAAATATATTTTCTTAAGTGTGAATTTATTTCATTGGATAACATTACTCTTAGTATTTAAATAAAATGTGTAATATTTATTTGCATTTGAATTATCAAATGTTGTAATTTTTGCATTTTGCGCATAAAATACAAATTTATGTATGATATGAATTGCAAAACAAAAAATTTTGTAATGATTAAATTGCATGACTTTGCAAACATTTTGTTTAGATTTATATTTGGGACGGCTTTTTATTATTTTCTAAAGCAATTTTTTATTATCAAAATTTCATAAAAGTAGAAAAAAATAATGGTCAAAAGCAAATCACAGATGAAGCATTTGGCTTCATTTTGGGAGAATTTATTCTATGCGGAGACCAGACGCAACACCATCCGAAGACTAACCAAAATGCGCCACGACAACAATACCGAGTGCGGTACCAAGTAAGGGATGACGTCGCGCATTCTAGTTGGTCTCCGGACGACGTTAGACATCCACACAGAATAATTAACCTCATTTGAGACAACTTTCTTACTGCTTTCCCAAACAGCTTTCTAATAAAAAATTTGTACTGAAAAACCACTTTAGAAAGCAGTAAAAAAGTTGTCAAAAAAAAAAAAAAAAAAAAAACCCTTAATTGATTTTTCCCTCCATGAAAAGCTTCTTCTAAAAGAATTTGAATGTAAAACAAGATTCAAATAATTTTTTTAGCTTGAGCTAATTTGGCATAATGAAATTATTACCAATCTCTTGTTCATCAATATTATGAAGTTACAAGCACGACCAACTTTAATTTTATTTATATAGAAGAAGGCATTCAATTAAAAATCTACTAAAGATAATGATCTACTATGTTAATTAAGATTAAAGGTCATTCATATATTAATGTGATTATGTTGCTATCAAATGTGTTGTCGGCCACATGTTTGCTTTAGTACAAATTTTAGGCACGAGGTAAAAATTGAAAATAACAATCATCGAATTGGTACATCATATTCTAGAAGATAATTCATTATACATTTACGCTATGAATTCTTCTTCTTCCTCTATGAGTGCAAACAAGTCCAGCCGACTCACGAGCCTACTCGAGATAGACTTGTTAATGAACTTGCAAGCCAATCCTATCGAGTTTCGAGCTCGAGCTGATTTTCAAGCTCGTTTGATTATCGAGATAAAAGTTCAATTAAGATGAAGCTCAGCTCAATTACTCGTCAAGCGGCTCAAGTACAGGAGGAGAACGGAAGCTTGGGCGCAATCTCATGAAACCGGGAAAGCAGAAGCGGGATCAGTGTGAGAAGAGAGCCTTACGCCTCGCAAGCAGCTCGCGAGTTCGCACCCATCGCTTCGAGCCAAGCTCGAGAAAGTCATTTGAGCTCAAGTCGAGCTCGAGCTTAAGTTTGAGATCACGATCTAGCCGATGAGCCGAGCTCAAGTTAAGCATGACTAAAACTCAACTCGACTCATTTGCACCCCTACGTGGAGCTCAAAAAATCTTTTACAAAGCTTCAAGAATTATAGATAATTACCTAACGAAATTAATTAGGAATTATTTATTAATTTTGAGAAGATTACTTTATTCACATATTGTTCTAATTTTCATTGATTATCGAAATGAAAGGCAGACTAGATCGAAGCCTTCCTTCACCTAAAATTGACCAAATGGGCCCTCCCCATAAGATAGCCCATTTGTCCCTACTAGAATTGGATTGGTAGATGTCGATATTGATGGACCCTGTTGAACCCTATTGGAGATGCATCATCTCAGCCATTCAAGGAAAACAAGTCATTATTGAGAGGAATTTATGAGAGTAGTTCTAGATTTATTTTTTACCCCGGAACGGGAGTATCTATCCGCTGTCACTCCAAAGGAAGCGCTTAGCGGCGTGTAACTAATCCCTCGGCAGAACCTAGCAAGGCCACGCAGCCGACATCAAGCCCACACTTGCTTTGCCCCACTGAAGAAACGAGGCCGTCGTAGAGGAAATTCGAACCCGGGAAGGGGGATTCCCAACCGTGTTCACCCACAAACCACCCTAAACCTCAGTGGATAGTAATTTTAGATATTGACTAGGAAATGACAAGGAGCACCAAATTGAGAAGGTGGAAACCCCAAATAGGAAGATCAAAAGTTTAAGATGCTACAACAAAGGAACAATGGAGATGAAGTAAACCATTAGAAAAAGGTGGCGATAGAAAAGGATAAATAGCACATTGATTGTATAATAAAGATATAGATGGTAAGTCTGCTCATTCAGTTTAAAACCCCATGGCTCTCTTAATCTAGATGCATAGTCTTAATAATAACTTATATGATGTATATATTGTAAATTGATCGTACAAGAATAGAATCAAAACAACACCTAGCTCAATTAAATTCAGAAAAATACCTAATGTGCAAAATCAATGCCTCTATCACATGCAAAAAGTTAAAGGGTGAAACTTTTACAAGTTTAAAGTCCTCATTTTTAAACTATGGAAATATAAATTGAATTAGGAATTCCAAAACTCTTTGTATTTTTTGAAAAGTAAGATAAGCAAAATACAACTTACCCCGAACCAGACAACTTTCAGAACAAGGTCGTTAATTAGAAAAAGAACCAAAGTGATACTTTTAATATTAAAATTTAGTCGAGCGTTGTGATGCCCAACCATGCGTGCCACATTCCTCCCTCTAGGAGCCCTCAGTGCCGCGGGATTGAATTAATTTGTCAAATTCCAGAGAACTTAGCATCGCGACATCACCAATCCTAGCGCCGTGGCACCCCTGGGGAAATTTTTTAGAATTTTCATAATGCAAACACATACCCCATGACCCATATCAAAACACATGCAAAACATTCCCTAACACAATCAGAAGGATTAAATGCATAAATGAAGTGGATTATCCTGGATCATATCAGGTAAGAACAAGTAGAATTATATACTAATTCCGGACAACAACAACAACAACAACAATAACATCAAGCATTTATCCCACTACGGGGGTCGGCTACATGAATCCTTTTTCTCCATTGTGTCCTATTAAAGGTCAAATTCTCGTTTAAATCTAATAAAGAAATGTCATTCCTAATATATTCTAACCAAGTTTTTTTAGGTCTGCCTCTACCTTTCTTAAAAGTCAAATCTAATACCTCTACTCTCCTAACCGGGTCATTGGAAGGCCGCCGTTTTATATGACCAAACCATCTAATGCGACTCTCTCTAATCTTATCCTCTACTGGAGCTACTCCAACATTTTCACGTATATGCTCATTTCGTATCCTATCTCTAAGGGTAAAGCCACTCATCCACCTGAGCATCCTCATCTCTGCCACACTTAACTTAGTATTACGCTTCTCTTTTAATGGCCAACATTCAGCACCATAAAGCATTGCAGGCCTCACTACCCTCTTATAGAATTTTCCCTTGAGTTTGAGGCATTACAAAAATAATTCAAACTTTAAAGCATAAGCTGAATGTAGATTATCAGAGAATCAAACATAGTACAGTCTAATAGATTGTGCACAGAGAGAGAAGCCATAAGTATCATGGGAGATGAGTTCTATCTTAATAAAAGAAATTAAGTCATGCAGCTCTTGACTCTTTAAGGAGCAACCAAAATTAGGACTAATATTAATTAGTTAAGTATCCCAAAAAGATTGAAAGAGGGTGTTTACAACACCTCAAAAACTAGAGAGAATGCTCAAGCTAAACTCATAATACCCAAGGTAGGTATATGCTTTTATGACTAACAAAAGCGGGAGCTACAATACATATATGGTGAGTACCTACTAATTCAAATGTGAGTACCCAAAACATGAAAGTGGAAGTTACAATAACATCCATGATGAGTTCCTTCTAATGCAAGTAATAGAGATGTGTGAGACTACTCTTTGACCCCCTGAGAAGATGCTCATAGAAAGACTTGCATGCTAATCATAGGAGGTAGAAAGTCTAACGGTATGTCTTACATCTTATACAAATTTATCAATGTTCTAAGCTATGTAAGCTTTGTAGGTGGCATCATAGATCACCTAATGTAGATTAGTCCTAATAATATTGGATGAAGGTTAAGGTAGTTTTCAAAACTTACTACCTCTGTCAACTTTTAAGAGTTCGCTGACCGTTAATTTTTCCAATTCTGCAACTTTACTTTTGCCATGCTAATTCATTAAGTAGCTGCAAAGAATGAGATAATCATTATCAAGAAGATGAAAAGATAGAGCAGTGAAACCAATTTATAGATTGCAAAACATGACAAGTTTCAGCACATTTTGTATGAGTGACTTCATCGATATAGGAAGTTGAATTACAACAAGATTATCAAAATCGAAAAAAGAAAAGAACTGTCTTAATGCAATATATTTTTAGGAAATGAATTAACGGACACTTTGGACAAATATATTAGCAGCTACATACTTAATACCAAATTAAATACCGGGTGGACTGACAAAATTGTGCAATCGTGTTGAAAAATAAAACAATATCCGTACCAAAAAGTGAACCAGTCCTAGTATCTCATGGCAAAATTTTCCACCACACGTAAAAATGTAGTGTGTTTTGATGGCAAATGTCCTCAGTTATAGGTCTGCAAAGAAATTTGCAGTTGAATACCGGCCATTGCCATCCATTCTAGTAGAGCCTGTCAAAGATGCAGAACATAAGGGCATAATCAGTTCACAGAAAGAAAAAAAAAACTTTTGTTTCAGCTTTTGGTCCTCCATTTCAGCTGAATCCGAACGGTTTTAGCAAAACCTGGTTGTTTAAAGTAATCGCCTCAACAATCTATCCCAAGAGAAATTATTCTATGTTGCGGATGCCGAACGCGGCTCTACATCCGGAGACCAACCAAAATGAGCCATGTGAGCAATACTGAGCCGCGGTACCAGGCAGTACCGAGCTGCGGTACAAACTTGGCTCCTTCTGATGAGTCTCCGGACGGCGTTTGGCGTACGCACAGAATAATTTCTCCCGTCCCAGAGGGCTGTTTATCTGGTTGTAATTGCACATACAAGAACAGACCAAAATATGGGACTCTGGCATGCACTAAAGTGTTAGGGGAGACAGCCTGCTTTTCATCCCATATATAAGCAGTAAAAAATAACCAAAATTGACTGAAAATAATACTAAAATCAAAATTAAAATAGAATATATGATCTTGGATAACTGGCTTTTATATGTACTTAGAGGTTTTTGAAACTTTTATTACTAGCATATTAATTCAGCATAATATGTCAAAAAAAGTGGCACTTTGATTGGCTAAAAGAAAACCTGCTGCTAACTCCAAGGTTATAGATTGGCGTACCTTTTGCAGGCTGGCATGGAATAAGATCCATGTCCATGTCATCACTATCCTCACTATCAGCTTCAACTTGCTTGATGTTTGGCTCGGTTTGATTATTATTCAAAAGCTCTTCAACGTCCCACAACTACATAAGCAGAAGCACAAAACTGAAAAAATCAACGCTCAAAAGAATGATTTTTCTTTCAATTATTCAGCAAACTAAAGATGGCTCAAATTGGTGAAAATCGCTCAAAAATATCAATATAAGCTCTCAAGTTTTTTTCTTGCAGGCTTACTTTCCTTGCACTCCGCTCTCTTTTACCGTTCATGACCAATCTCAGTTACCCGCCTTGTAAACAACTCTCTTAAACCAACAAACAACAAATAAATCTTCCTTCACCCGCAACAAAATATCAACAAAAAAAAAAAAATAAACATACATGTAAATAGTAACAACGCCTACAATACAAGTTCGATTTTTATTTCCATAAATTTTTATCATAATATTTTCATACACCAAGTGAAAATAAGCAACATGTTCAATGGGGGCAGCAAAATCAAACCATCTCCTAAGAAAGGATCTGAGCTGAATAGTTGAAACCATGATCTCGACAATTACTTCGCTCGACGGGTTGCAATCCAAATGAATACTCAACTAAAACTCTTGATCAGATGCCCAAGTAGAATTTTCAGAGAAAATTCAAAAGATTTTTTTAAGTGAATGTACATATAGGGCTCATAGTAGAAGTTGGTCAGCCATATAACCCAACCAAACTCCTTGCAAAGCTCAAATGTTCAACATGGATCAAATGAGAACAAGTAACTCATCCGTCAGAAACTAGATAAGGGCTATTAGAAATGACACATTAGGCATCATAAAGATGAATCAAACCTTCTTCGACACTCAAAGAATGCCATAAACGTCAAGATAGGCTCCACAGGCAATGACAGGAACGTCCCTAATATTGGCTATGTATGTCCTTGACATGATGAATCGAAGAGATGATAGATCTAGAAATCATGGATAAAACACATTTTCATGTTTAAGCTATAGCAAGAACATTTTCTCATCTTTCTACTTTGATTCACTAAGATCTATCAAATCCTTACCTATGAAAAAGGTCGTTCCCATAAAGAGGCAAATAGAATTGATGGATCATCACAATGTCAACTTCGGCGCCTGTACTAGCTCTTTGCCTCAACTAATGGAATGTGCTGCAAAGTTCGTGGAGGGGCTGACAGTGTACCTCTCATCAAGATAGGAGTAATGCATTGACAACCTCTATAGTATGTAAGGCTCGAACAAACATTGTTGTTTAAGGAGAGACATAAGAGAGAGTGTTCATCATAACAATAGTCAAGCTCTAGAAAATTTCACCTTCTAGCAATTTTGTTCTAACTTATGCTCCACCTTCAATGCATGTTTCACGCAAGATTCAACCATTTATTTCAATTATTGGGGGAAGCTAGGTGCTATAAATATCATTGATTAAATTTGCATATAACAATTACCTAGCTAGCATTGACATGACACAATATAAGCATTATGTGAGAGTAAATATTGATCACCTCTATGTTGGTACCGACAAACTTTGGAGCAAAGTTGACCGATTAAGCTATCAAAAAGATAAAGACGACTAAATAATGACTTTAGATAGTATAGGATAGTTAATACAAATGCCTTGATACAAAGCATGGTTATGCCCAATAAGAAACTGGAGATTAATAGTTCGTTGGGTATATCAAAGGAATTGGGCATTCCAACCAAGTGAAAAACTTAAGCCACGTCTTTTAGGAACATGTGAAATATTGAGTAGTTGCAATATCAACTTCTCTTACCACCACTTTTAAGTCGAGTGCATAATTTATTTCACATTTTCATGCTCAAGCATTATGTTACAAACCAACGCGTTTACTTGTAGTTAACTTGAACAAAATGCATGACTTGATTTATGAAGTATTATATAAGATATTAGCATGACAAAAACAACCACATAGCAAGGAATTCTAACGTACAAAGTGTTATGTAAAAACCAGACCAACTTGAAGGCAACATGGTAATTTAAGTAGGCATGAGGAAGTAATCTCCTCAACTATTCAAAATAATAGTTTGAATTTATATAACAAAATTTCCTAAAGGAATGGAAAGTGTAACCGCCTAGAATCTTTCTACATAGAACCCCCTTGTGATCCAACATAAATTGGACTGATTAACTCAGTAGAACAATTGTTTAGAACCATAGCCAACTCAATTTAAAGATAACCAAGTAGATTGTGTAAAGGGTCACCTTGCAAAGCCAATGGACCGAGTTATGAGCCTAATTGAGTAGAATTGCAGAGTGACAAGTTATTTTGGATAAATTTTGGCAGCGGCAATTGTGCTAGGCGATGGAGATCCATTCAAGATAGCTCGGGAAACCTAGCCGAGTAGCAACAATAACAACCATGTTTTTATTTTCAACAAATGAAAAAGAATATTCAATGATCCCCTCTTGTTTGTAACTTAAACTAAGAAAATGCAAATTATTGTTAAAAATAGCCCATAGGGTGTCAGTTGTGTCCTGACGACTAGGAAACATTATCCGCTATCTTGCATGCTAGTCAAATATCAAACAAACAATCAAAGCAGCCCTTGATTCCTTACTCATGCTTTCTATAGAAAATTAGATGCCCCAATAGCCACAAGTTAGGGATACATTATCTAAGTGAGCAAGAGACCTCCAATGAAACGAACAAGTGAGTACTTAGATGGAAATCAAACTAGTATTTCATGCATATGTCAAGTAGGAGATCCTCAACTCATCTTTGGCAATCTATCTTTGCATAAATGGTATGAACTTTCCATGGTTTTGTTACCTTTGGCATGGGCATGAACAACAAAATGGTATGAATAGATGCAAAATAGATCACTCTCATTTTCATGAATCCCTTGCACTAGCATTAATAATTATTGATTCCTATATGAGTGTGCGAATGGAATGATAATATATCCATTAAAGTGGAAGCAGGCACAGACCTCTACGAGATAATATCACCATTGTGATATGCAGCATTAATTTATAACCAGCATTGTGTGATATTTGGCATTGATGCTCACTATCAATGGTATGTGATCTTTGAAATTGCACCCTTGTCTTCTTCAACCTTGTTGATGTTATATGATCTTCATAAGGTGCTGATTTAGTAAATAATATAATCATAAATTGCTAAATAAAGATAGGCTGTATCTGTAGGATTGCTTAACTAGTCGTGCAAGGAATCTAATCAATAGACTTGTTGCTGAGTAGTTTTATGACAAGTCGACTAGACATGTTTTTTTTATCCTACCTTGGTCACTTTGATAGATTTGCCTGTGAATCTACTAATTTTGGTGTTACGCATCTTTCAATGAGTTTTTATCATCTCTGCAGATATTTTACCATTATGTAATGGGAAGAACATGAGCAAGGTGCATAGAGACGAGGCTAGGCTTAGTTGACCAACATTAAGCAATTATTTTTATGTTTTATATGGTCGATCAGTTGGCTTTTTCCTGTAATAATGAGCGTTTTGTAAGTACTTTGTGTAAAATTCTATTTATGGCGATTTGGCATTATATATAAATCGTCTCGTCCAAGTATATTTCTTATCAAATCGAATATCTTTCTTGCTCATTTATTTTAAGTTTTCTATGTCACCCAACCTCTTTGAAATTCATTCTTCTCTCACACAGTGCTTGGTCAACTCAACTAGGTGGTTGACATACTCTTGTAATAGCTAGCATTATAAAACGAGTGGATGTAAGATTCAACAAGGAAATTAGACTATAGTGCCAATAAGAGATTCTATCTAGACTACTTAGAAGCATAAACCTAGACACCTAGCATTCAGATACATCTATAAATTGAAGCCGACTCATCGTGACAAATCGATCTAGCTTGAATGACCAAATTTGGTATTATTGATGTACTTATTTCCTTCTCAAGCAACCCTGCCATCTTCTCTGTTGAATTCATAGTGATCCCAAATTCGAAGTGTTAGTCCATGAATTTTTGGATGAGGGCCACTTCAGTAATTTAAAGGGATGGAAAGACTCAAATACAATCCAACTTTGGTATGCTTATTTTGCTTCTATTTGACTCAAGGTGACTCCATAGGCATCATGATGACCCATTTGATCTGAGTGGAATGGGTAGGCTTTAAGATTAAAGAATTGACTGAATAATGCCAAGCCCTCTCTAATGGATAGTTTAGGCAAGTTAATCATAGCAGAGTGGAGCAATGATGCAGCAAAGCCAATAAGGCTAACCTTCAGCTTAGTGAATTACAATTCTTGTTGTCAACAGAACCTTGAGTGATTGAGCTTGACATCAAACACCAATTTGACTAAATTGAATCAATCTGGCAACATGTCTCCGATCACTTTGAAGATAAATGTAGGGATGAAATGCAATCTTGTAAGTGGGAGGATCAACATCACATATAATGGAATCAAAGTTCAAGTTATATCGTTATTAACTAAGGATATAAGATGATATCTCAAAATGGATGAAAAGGAGAACATAAAACATAGAAAAAGCAGCAAAAGAATGTGACATCGACAATTAAGATAGAACTTAAAACTAAAACCAAATGCCTAAAAATTAATTTAAAACAAATTAACATAATCAAAATTGAAATTGCCATCACTATAAGAATCAAAACCAAGTGAAATTGAATACAAAGATATTAGTCAAAAATAATGAAAATTAATAATAATAAAAACAATAGAGAATAAGGAAAGCTAGGAGATCTAGTATTGTCAATAACCAACTATATATATGCTATGTTCTAAGGGTGAATCAGAGACATCAAAACATTTCTTAAGAATTTTAAAAATATTATGCTAATCGTTGAAATGTCTGACAATGTCTTGGTATATCAGAGTTGTGAGTAAAATGAGCGTCAATGAGTGCTACACAACTTGCCAAATCATAAAACCCCACCAAGATATGTTCCATCACATTTTAATAAATTTGATTATACATGTAAAATCCAATCAACTTCTTTTATTCTCACCTTTAACATTTGATCATGTGATATGCTGCCGAGAAATTTTCTGTCATAGGAAAAGGCTGGCAACAAAAATAAAATAAAATAATCAACTATGCTACTTTGCTAATTTTTCAACAATGATGCAAGACATTATAAATTTACCAAGGCCTTCAATTGGATATTCTGAGTGTTCTGCAAGGGGTTGAATAATTCTGTTTGGCAATATGCCCACCAATCTAAAAAAAAATTGCAAAATAATTACTAACGGCTATAGGTGAAAAAAAATAATTAAAATGTATAATAGTTCAACAGTTTAAATGCTAACCTTATAACTCCATCTTCTGACCCAGAAATAAGAGTATCTTCGTCAAGCTAAAATAGTCGAGATGAATTATAAGGTTTCCTGGAATATTCAACTAAATCTATCATTATGAAGAAATAAAGGCGTCTTTCATGTACCTTCAATAATGTATCAACAGACATAGGGTGCCCAAGAAGACGATCACTGCACATAACATAAGAACATAATGAGAGAAAAACTAAGTATGTAGTTGTAATAAGACTTCCAAACATTTCCCTAAACCTAGGTAGAATGAATGTTAATAAAATAGGATCCAGCTTAGCCTACCCCACATAGTGGGATAAAAGCTGGATGTTGTTGTTGTAGTTGTTGTGGGATCCAGCTTATCTATAGTGGTAAGATTAAATATGAACAAGGTTTAAAATTGCGCAATGAAAGGCGCGCCTTGAGGCGCGCCTCAGCGCAATTTCGTCCAATTAAGCCTCAAAGCCTACGCAATAAGTTTAGTTTATGAGGCTTACGCCTCAAGTTTACTGAGGCGCGCGCGCCTCGCCTCATTTATTTAAGGCGTCGCCTTTTTAAAACTTAACCTAAATTTTTTTTTTTTTCAGTCTCAAACTATACCCAGTTGCCGACGTGGCGCGCATAGTGAAATGTCGACGTGGCATCAACATTTAAACCCTTGTAAAGGTCGAATGCCGGAGTCGACGTTTCGATTTTCAAGTTACAGTAAACTTTCGAACTTTCAAGCATTCACCCGGAGGAATTTCAATTTTCAAGCATTCTTTACTCAGTTTCTTCAAAGATGGCGTCACCCCCAAAGAAAAAGGTAACTTAATGCTATGTTTTCTGTTTTGTAATGCGTATTTTATGGTTATGCTATGCGTTGGCGTTCAAGGCTCTCCGATTTTATGCTTATTCTATGCGTATGCATGGCTTCTCCGAACTTTTTAAATGTTTGATACTGTGATGCCATCGTGTTTTCTCTGTAATCAGGGTTTATGATAAATTTATGTTGAAATTTGAAACATAAAACCTAATCAAATTTTAAACATCGAGTAAATATGCGTAGGCTGTGCGTACGATATGCGTCTTTTGTGCGTACTCTATGCGTTCACATTGCTTACTCCATGCTTATATTGTGCGTACATTATGCGTGCGTATAATTTACTTTATGTTCCCTGTACTGTGCGTGTGATGTGCGTAATATATGCGTGTAGTATGCGTACACTATGCGTGACCGTGACTTATAGTATGCGTATGTTGTGCGTGCTTTATGCGTGCATATAATTTGCTGTATGTTTCCTATACTGTGCGTGTGATATGCGTAATATATGCGTGTAGTATGCGTACACTGTGCGTGACCGTTGCTTATAGTCTGCGTATGTTGTACGTTTTTTGTGCGTATCTCATTTACTTATTTTTAATCTATAATTTTTTACAATTTTCAGATATATGTTCGTCCAATTACCTATAGATGCTATGTTTCTTCATTCCGAACAAACTGTGATAACTTTGCTCGGCAAATTACTCCTGATGTCAAGGACAAATTGAAAGATTTAAAGATGATATAGTTTCTGGAATTTCCTGGGTTTGAGCAAAATGTCCCTCTAATTTATGAGCTGATCTTAAGGTGGGACATTTCAAAACAATGCTTTGTTATAAGAGGTCAACCCATTCCTTTCACTGCTGATGAAGTGACTCTTCTTACTGGTTTGCCAAATAAAGGAGAAGAAATATCCTGGCATTCCTTAGCACATACTTCAGTTACATCAACGGAAATAAGGAATGACATGATGGAGTTGAACAAGAAAACCCCCCGGAGACTATGTTAAGAATGTTTATCATGTATTTATGTTCAAATTTACTTTTTCAACTTAACAACTTCAAAACCCCCCGGTTGATTCAAAGAATAGCAAATAATCCAGATGAATTTTTGTCAATAAACTGGGCTAGTTCAATTAGGGAGTTTTTAGTTGGAGAGTTTAATAAGACATCCTCCAAGATTTCAAATAAGAAGCCAGCAGGTTACATCAACGGTTTTGTACCTCTGCTAATTGTGAGTGCTAACTGCTAAATTCATTCAATTGGCTCAATGTGAGTGCTAAAATTTTCTTTCATCTTATGCAGATTTGGTTCCTGGAGCATACTACTATTCATGCTCCTATGTATGCTGACAGAAGGCCCCGTTTTCTTCGATGGGCCGATGATATTGTATATACTACAGAGGTGATAACTAACTTATTTGCTAATATAAGGAAAAGTCAGATTTGTAATGTCCTACAGGCAGTTTCCCAGGCTGAAATGGATATGATTAATGTTGAGAAATATCCACCAGACAGCCCTACATCCCCTGATTCCCCTCATGACATATCCACCCATCAAAACAACCCCCCCCCAATCTCCCCATCATGCCCCACCTCCTCAGCAAGACCCCCACCAATCTCCCCATCATACCCCACCTCCTCAGCAAGACCCCCACCAATCTCCTCAGCAACCACATTTAAGTTTTTCTGCTGAAGCACTTCAGTCTATACAAGAAACAATAATGAAATCCTGCCAAGAAACATGTACAAAACTTTTTCGAGAATTTGAAGACAGACTGAGCACAAAGTTTGAAGATCTTACTGAGAGAGTTGGAGTTATTGAGGTCAAGCTCAATAATTTCATTGATCAGAGCAAAGAAGTTCCTCAAAAAAGATCTGCTAGCTACTCAGCCTACTCTTCATCTTCCAATAAGAGACAGAGATCAGATATCCCACCCCACAGCCTCAATGAACCAAATGAGCCAATCCCACCAAAAGATCCAATCCCAGCAGAAATGCAACTTGTTCAATATACAAATCCAAATGAACCAATACCTGTAGATAACATTCAAATAAAACCTGTAACTTATGTTCATGCAGTTGAAATAGAAAATTACAGAGGTCTTTTGTGTTTGACTTCTGAGAAGAGAAATTTTGTGCTAGAATGTTTGAAGAAGTTCTCTAAAAGGTAAAAAATTGCAACTTTATTTTTGTTTGCAGATCTGTATGCGTATGATATGCGTGTGGTATGCATATAATATGCGTGTGTTATGCTTGTGATGTGCGTATGATATGTGTGTGTTATGCGTGTGTTATGCGTACGAAATACGTATTTAATGTTTTTTTTTTTTTTTTTTGCAGGGATGATAGTATCTTGTTTGTGCTTAACATTCTTATTTCCAGATCTGATATTGATGAGTTATTAAGCGACAGATGGTTAGGCAATGAACATTTAGATATTTTTGCTTATCTCTTAAATGAGAAGTGTAACCTTATGCCAGACAAGTACCATAAATTTCTATACATCTCTCCAGTCTATTGAGTTAGTAAATTAGTATTCAATTTATCAGTTTAACTATTGGATTAGTAACTTAGTATCCATTATTCCATTCTAAGTTCTTACATTTACTATTTGCACTTGCAGAATAACAAAGGAAGGAAAAAATGTCCAAATTGCAAGTCAACCACATAACCGAGCTTTCTGTTACTTCAAACAACATTTTATTACAACCAATCATTGATTCTGATCACATTACCCTTCTGGTTGGTTTGCTGAAAGAACACAAGTGGAAATTTTATGACTCATTGGACTGCCGCGTCAAAGAGCATAGGCTTGTTGTTCCAAAAATCGTAAGTGTTAGTCTGTTAGATACTTAGATGAATATGAACTCTTAAATTTTTAAAAAAATTACTGAATTAATCCTTGCTCAACATATATTTCAGCTTAAAGCCCTATATTCAGACACGAAAGGAGCGTTTGATAGTGATATCAGAAAATGGAAGCTTTCTACCATTAAAGTTATACCAAAACAGGAGAACTCTTTTGATTGTGGAATGTATGTCTGTAAATATATGGAAAGAAAATGTCTTGAAGGCAACACTGATTGGACTGATAGTACAAATTGGCAAGAAGACATGCCAAAGTATAGGGCAGAACTTGCATATGAAATATTTTGTAAAACGTTGCCAAAATAACAGTTTTTCATTGTGTATAAATGTTTCTGTGTATAAATGTTTCTGTGTATTAATGTTTTTATGTATAAATATTTTTGTGTATAAATGTTTCTGTGTATTAATGTTTTTTTGTATAAATGTTTCTGCGTATAAATGTTTATGTGTATAAATGTTTCTGTGTATTAATATTTTTCATTCTGATTCTGTGTATAAATGTTTATCTGTGTATAAAAGTTATTTATATTGCTTTGAGTAAAAAAATACATATTAAATGATAATACGCATACATTAAGCATAGTACGCACAACGAACTCATTAAATACGCATTACGAACGCACAAATGACGCACAACGAACGCATAGCGTACGCATAACGCACGCATGACACACACACACATAAGCAGTAAATTTTATTTATAAAATTCTATTAAATATTTTATGAGCCTTTAGACAGATATGGTTGGGAGGATAAGTGATGAGGGCATCAGATTTCGCCATGTGTACCATCGCCGGGGACGACGATCGACGGCCCTGATTCAGAGCCTTTACCTATGATGCTTTAGTTCTTTTCTTTTATTAGTTGTTTCATGTTTTCCGTTTGTACCCCTATGAGGGATGTTTACTTATTGTAGCCCCAAGGGCATTTGTGACTTTATGCTTTTATTTTCTCATGTAAGCCTATATATAAAGGCTTGTTTTATTGTATTGGATTATTGATTGAATGAATGACATTTCTTGTTTGCTCTCTTTGTGAGTGCTTGGAGATCTCTTGGTGAGTTCTTCGATTGGGATCTCTTAGTGAGTTCTCTACGCTTTCTTTATTTTAATTATCTTTTTTTTTCCGCAAGAAGAACTCCGCATACACCTCCCCCTTGCTCTTGCCGCCGAACCCCCTAGGGTTTTCCCCACCGCCGGCCAAGCTCCTCCCGCCGCCCTCCACCCCTCGCCGATGATCTCTTCTCCACATACATCACCTCATGTTTTCCTCAACCTCAAAACAAAGATTTGAAATTTGAATTATTTCCTAATTTGGAAATCCAAATTAGGACAGTTTTTATGACTAGATCAATTTCAAATTAATATTAATTTGGAGTTTTTCTTTTCTTATTGTCATGTCATCAATCCAAGAGAAAGACTAATCCACCTCATCCCTCAATCCCCCACCTCATCCCTCAATCCCCTCTCTCTCTAGTAAACCCGCCGCCCCCCCCCCCCTTTTTTTGAGCCCCCATTAAGGAGTTAATTACTCCTCCCTTAATTTAAGCCAAATTTGAATTCTAATAATTTCCCCCTCTCTCTTCTTACAATAAAAACTGAAATAAAATTTCAGTTTTAATTTCTTTCCCCATCCCCTCTCCCGCCGGCTCCCTCCTTCTCTCCCTTCCATTAATTTTCAATTAAGGCCTTAATTGCCCTCAATTGAAATTCAAATCCCTAATATTATTTCCCTCCTAAACTCCTAAAACTGAAACTAATTTCAGTTTTATCAAAACCTTTCTCTTCCCTCATCCTAATCCCACCGCCGGCCTCCCCTAGCTTGCAACCCGCCGGCCCCTAGCTCCTCCTTGGAGGTCCCGGTGAAGCACCACTCCGTCCCCTTTCAATGAGGCATGGACGTACCCGAATGGAATTTCGGGTTTGAATACGACGATCAAGGACGAGTAAACATCCTCCGGTCCCCTTTCTTTGACGTCGAATTCGACTTCGACGACACCGTTGAGGAGTATTTGGCCAAGGATCGTACCCACCTTGATAGAGACCGTTGACGATCAATTCTCGGTGTACACTTGGATCGTCAAAGGACGTCGCTTTGCAATACCTCCACAAATTGCGCCGACCTCTCCCTCCCTACGTATCTACAGCGCCGTCGCTCTTGGAGTGATCTCGTCCATCGTGTGGCTCTTCTTCTCCCAACAAGCCTAGTAGTAGGTAAATGAGAGTGGCCTCAAGGTGAGACAATCGCTTTGTTAACCTTGGGATTTTTGTTGATCATTTCATTTGCTTTACGTTTATGAAAGTCGTTATTTTTCTCGGCCTTGCTAATTTAAGTGTAAGTGCTTGCCTAGCCGTAGTTAACAATTGAGATTTCCGAAAAGCTTGATTTGGGAACGAGATTTAAATTGCAATTATATTACTTGAATAATCTTTTGCTAAAATTCTTAATACAAATCCTGGATTTACATCATGTTACATCATATTTGGTATCAGAGCATGGCTAGCATGCTTTGCTCATGTTAGATGCATCCTAGGAAGTCCGTTTTAGATTGCCATTATTCGTTTACATGCATAACATTGCCAAAACATTTTATTTACTGCTTTCATTTGCTGTCCAGTAAATTCCAGCATCATATTTTCATAGTTAACTTGCATGTTTAGGTTACCCAAGTGTTAGTTTGGTCATTTACCACCCACCGCCTCACCTAAGTCACTTACCGCACTTAAAATCCCTGTTATCCAGAGTTTTCCTGCACTGTTTAGTGGCTGTTTAGGTGACCCTAAGCCTTTAACCTGCTGCTGTCCACTCACCCAACACCACCCAAACACTTAGACAACTTAGGCTTGTATTGTAGGTTGCTTCCATTGACATTCCAGCGGCTGTTTGGTGGCTGTAAGAGCTATTTCCAGCAGCTATACATTGCTGTCCCCCATCCCAAACCCACCCAATTCAACCCTTTGTCAATCTCATGGATCCGCAACACCTCTAGGCCACCCTAGACCTCATTTTGGGCCAATTAGGAACTGTTACACAGCAAGTTCGTAACACTCAGACGGACTTAGCAGATTTTAGGAGGTTAACTAGTGATCGGTTAGATAACATAGAGCGTATTGGGAACCCTGCGATTTACACCCCGTCACGACCCCATTCGCCTTACAACGAGGAAAACCAAGCCGATCATGGCCACCCTAGAGACCCATACCGTCATAACCCGAGACCACATCAAGATCCTGTTGGAAATGAGAACCCTTGGCGCGATAACGATGCCCAATTGTTGAAAAACATTAGAATTGATGCGCCGACTTACGATGGGACCCTCGATCCCCAAGTCTTCTTGGATTGGCTCAAATCCATGGATAGTTATTTCAAGTGGTATAACATCTCAGAGGCTAGGAAGGTTAGATTTGCTGAAATGAAACTCACGGGCCGAGCCAAGTTGTATTGGACCAATTTAGAGAATATGCGCGAGGCTCGAAGCGAACATCCTATCACGGACTGGAGAACGATGAAACAAGAACTCAAGAGAAAATATCTCCCTCCTTCGTACTACCCGAAGCTCCTCGATAAGTGGAATAGATTAACCCAAGGGAGCAAGCCCGTCAAAGACTACATCTCGGCCTTTGACGACTTCCTGATCCGTTGCAATGGCGAAGAGTCCGCCACCCCAACCCAAATCCTTTCTATGTTTAGAGCTGGCCTTAGGGAAGACTTGCGTACGGAACTCTTTGCTCGAGGTATAGACTCTTTAGAGGCAGCCTGTAGCCTAGTTCTCGACCTCGAAGATTCTAGAACCCACTCCCAAACTAGGCACTTTGACTCCCGTTCGAATTCGTATAGAACCTCGTCTGGACAACCTCAAACCCGACCCTCAGGATCGACTGCAAACCGAACCCCTGCTAGTTCGGCCCCACCTCGTACGGACCTCAAAGGTAAAACTCCCGAGCGTGACGCTCCCAAACCCAATTCCGGAACCAAATGCTATAGGTGTCATGGGTACGGACACATTGCTTCGCAATGTTCTAGTCCTTACAAAGTCACCATAATTGAAGAAGTGGACGAAGAGGAGGAAGAACCTGAGACTGATTTGGTTCACCAAGTGGATGAGGAAGAAGACTCTTTTACTGAAGAGGAACCTGTGACCTTACAAGTTGTTAGGTGCGCTTTGGCCCAACCTAAGTTAAGCGACGATTGGCGTAGAACCTCTATTTTTCATACCTTCATTAAGATCGGAGAAAAGAGCTGCAAGGTTATCATAGATAGTGGAAGTTGTATCAACGCAGTCTCCTCAGCCATGGTCTCCAAGCTCAATCTGAAGGTGGCCCCGCACCCAAATCCGTATAAGGTTTATTGGATCAACTCGACTACTATAGAAATTAAGGATCGAAGCCTTATTCCAATAGAATTTGTGGGATATCAAGACAAGATTTGGTGCGATGTTCTAACCATGGATGTGGGTCAAATTATCCTTGGTCGCCCTTGGTTATTTGACAACGACGTGCATATTTATGGGAGGACGAACACCTGTGTGTTCGAACATAATGGAAAGAAAATCAAGTTAATGCCTTCTCAACCTAAACCTCCCAAAACGAAAAATAAGCCTACCCCAGCCAAGCAAAGTAAAGGCCTCCACTTACTGACAGCGAAAGAAGTGGAAACTGAGATCACCCAAGGAGCCCCTATGTATGCCCTAGTGGCTAGAGAGGTAGACGAGGACCAGAAAGAACCAATCCCCGATGCCGTTAAACCTCTTCTTGAAAATTTTGCGGATGTTTTCCCAGAAGATTTACCTAACCAATTGTCACCCCTGCGGGACATACAGCACGCAATAGACTTGGTGCCAGGAGCATCCCTACCCAACCTTCCTCACTACCGTATGAACCCGACTGAACACTCTGAGCTTAAGAAACAAGTCGATGAACTCCTTCAACGAGGATTCATTAAGGAGAGCCTTAGCCCCTGCGCTGTGCCTGCTCTTTTAACGCCCAAAAAGGACGGCTCGTGGAGAATGTGTGTTGATAGCCGCGCTATCAACAAGATTACTGTCAAGTATAGATTTCCCATTCCTCGGCTGGATGACATGCTGGACATGATGACTGGAGCCACTCTCTTTTCCAAGATAGATCTTAAGAGTGGGTATCATCAAATTAGGATCCGCCCCGGATATGAATGGAAAACGGCATTCAAAACTAAAGATGGACTTTATGAGTGGACTGTTATGCCGTTTGGACTGAGCAACGCCCCTAGTACCTTCATGAGAGTTATGACTCAAGTTCTTAGGCCCTTCTTAGGAAAGTTCGTAGTAGTTTACTTTGATGACATATTGATATACAGCACTTCGGAGGATCAACATCTCAATCACATAACTCAAGTCTGTGAAGTTTTGAGGAAAGAACAGCTGTACGCCAACCCAACTAAGTGTAAATTCCTCACTGATAGTGTGACCTTTCTTGGATTCATTATTTCGACTCGAGGAATATCTGCAGATCCCGAGAAGGTGCGAGCTATAAATGAGTGGCCAGAACCTAAGAATATCCGGGATGTTAGAAGTTTTCATGGATTGGCTACTTTCTATCGGAGGTTTATTCGGAATTTTAGTACCATTGTTGCCCCCATAACTGATTGCCTTAAAAAGGGGGAATTTCATTGGACGACTGCCGCAACTAGAGCGTTTGAGGATATTAAAAAGAGAATGGTAGAAGCTCCTGTCATGCGTCTCCCAGATTTTTCCAAAGTATTTGAAGTAACCTGTGACGCATCCGGAATCGGAATAGGAGGAGTTTTGTCACAAGAGGGACATCCGGTAGCGTACTTCAGCGAAAAACTCAATGACATACGACAGAGGTACTCTACCTACGATAAGGAATTTTATGCGATCATCCAATCCCTTAGGTATTGGAGACACTACTTGCTACCCCAGGAATTTGTAATCTTTTCAGATCATGAGGCTTTAAGATACATTAATTCCCAGAAAAAGTTAAATGCCTGTCATGGTCGTTGGGTCGAGTTCTTACAGGAGTATTCGTACACTATTAGACATAAGGCAGGAACTGAGAATAAAGCGGCCGATGCTTTAAGTCGTAGGATAATGGTCACAAGGGAAATGAGAACATAAGTTGTCGGATTTGAACGCATCAAGAATGACTACCCCGAGTGTACTGATTTTCAGGAAATATATGCGTTACTAATGGCGGGGGACAAATCATCTGTAGATGATTTCTTGTTGGAGGATGGTTATTTGTTCAAATCTCAGAAGTTGTGTATTCCCAACACTTCTCTTCGTGAGTTTCTTGTGTGGGAGCTACACGCAGGAGGATTAGCCGGACATTTTGGGAAGACTAAGACCATTGCAGCCGTCGAGTATAGGTTTTTCTGGCCCAGCCTTAAGCGTGATGTCGCTAGATTGATCAAACGTTGCCATACCTGTCAGCTTACAAAACAAAGGAAACAGAACACAGGCCTATACACCCCACTTCCCGTCCCAAACCGTCCTACGGAAGATATCAGCATGGATTTTGTTTTAGGGCTCCCCAAGACCATTAGGAAGCATGACTCCATCTTTGTCGTAATAGATCGTTTCTCTAAGATGGCCCATTTCCTCCCATGTGCTAAAACCTTCGACGCCTCTAGAATTGTCAAGATATATTTTAGCGAGATTATCCGACTCCATGGACTCCCAAAAACAATCGTGTCAGATAGGGCCGTGAAATTTACGAGCTATTTCTAGAAAACCTTATGAGTTAGGATGGGTACTAAGCTGCAGTTCTCCACCGCCTTCCACCCTCAAACGGATGGCCAAACCGAAGTTGTTAATAGGAGCCTTGGTAACCTCCTTAGGGCCTTAGTAGGTGATAACATTAGGGATTGGGATTCCAAACTACCCATTGCCGAGTTTGCCTACAATAACTCTGTCAACCGAACCACCGGCATGAGCCCAGCTGAGATTGTTTATGGATATCAACCTAAGCAGCCTATAGACTTAGTCCCTATGAGTCCTAAGATTAGAGTGTCTGAGTCTGCATCTGCATTTGCATCCCATATCCAGGAATTGCATCGAGAAATTAACAAAAGAATTATACAAAGTAATGAAAATTACAAATTAAATGCTGATCTCAAACGACGCTTCAAGGAGTTCAAAGTTGGAGACTATGTCATGGTTCGGATTCGTCCGGAGCGGTTCCCACCTGGAGGCCGTTAAGAAACTGCATGCTAAAAGTGCGGGTCCTTTTAAAATAACTTCTAAAGTAAACAGTAATGCTTATGTTTTGGACCTTCCTGAAGGTTTCAACATGAATCCCACGTTTAACATTGAGGATCTAGTAGCCTTTGATGGACCTGACTTTAACCCACACAATCCTTTGACGATTGAGCCTTGTGAGTCCATACCTAGTGAGATCCCAGCCTTACCTCCACTCCCCAAAATTCCTACACTACCTAATAGGGAGAAGATTGAAACTATACTAAGTGATGAGATCATTTCCACCAGGGACGGCGGACGCCACAGATACTTAGTGCGTTGGAGAGGGAAGCCAGAGACGGAGGACACTTGGCTAGAGCGGGATGAGATACAGAGACTGGACCCCGACATTCTGGAGCTGTATGACAGTTCTCAGGACCCTTACTCGACAGGGTCGAGTTTTCTCCCACCCGGGGAGAATGATGAGGGCATCAGATTTCGCCATGTGTACCATCGCCGGGGACGACGATCGACGGCCCTGATTCAGAGCCTTTACCTATGATGCTTTAGTTCTTTTCTTTTATTAGTTGTTTCATGTTTTCCGTTTGTACCCCTATGAGGGATGTTTACTTATTGTAGCCCCAAGGGCATTTGTGACTTTATGCTTTTATTTTCTCATGTAAGCCTATATATAAAGGCTTGTTTTATTGTATTGGATTATTGATTGAATGAATAACATTTCTTGTTTGCTCTCTTTGTGAGTGCTTGGAGATCTCTTGGTGAGTTCTTCGATTGGGATCTCTTAGTGAGTTCTCTACGCTTTCTTTATTTTAATTATCTTTTTTTTTTTCCACAAGAAGAACTCCACATACACCTCCCCCTTGCTCTTGCCGCCGAACCCCCTAGGGTTTTCCCCACCGCCGGCCAAGCTCCTCCCGCCGCCCTCCACCCCTCGCCGATGATCTCTTCTCCACATACATCACCTCATGTTTTCCTCAACCTCAAATGAAAGATTTGAAATTTGAATTATTTCCTAATTTGGAAATCCAAATTAGGACAGTTTTCATGACTAGATCAATTTCAAATTAATATTAATTTGGAGTTTTTCTTTTCTTATTGCCATGTCATCAATCCAAGAGAAAGACTAATCCACCTCATCCCTCAATCCCCTCTCTCTCTAGTAAACCCGCCGGCCCCCCCCCCCCCTTTTTTGAGCCCCCATTAAGGAGTTAATTACTCCTCCCTTAATTTAAGCCAAATTTGAATTCTAATAATTTCCCCCTCTCTCTTCTTACAACAAAAATTGTATTTCAGTTTTAATTTCTTTCCCCATCCCCTCTCCCGCCGGCTCCCTCCTTCTCTCCCTTCCATTAATTTTCAATTAAGGCCTTAATTGCCCTCAATTGAAATTCAAATCCCTAATATTATTTCCCTCCTAAACTCCTAAAACTGAAACTAATTTCAGTTTTATCAAAACCTTTCTCTTCCCTCATCCTAATTCCACCGCCGGCCTCCCCTTGCTTGCAACCCGCCGGCCCCTAGCTCCTCCTTGGAGATCCCGGTGAAGCACCACTCCGTCCCCTTTCAATGAGGCATGGACGTACCCGAATGGAATTTCGGGTTTGAATACGACGATCAAGGACGAGTAGACATCCTCCGGTCCCCTTTCTTTGACGTCGGATTCGACTTCGACGACACCGTTGAGGAGTATTTGGCCAGGATCGTACCCACCTTGATAGAGACCGTTGACGATCAATTCTCGGTGTACACTTGGATCGTCAAAGGACGTCGCTTTGCAATACCTCCACAAATTGCGCCGACCTCTCCCTCCCTACGGATCTACGGCGCCGTCGCTCTTGGAGTGATCTCGTCCATCGTGTGGCTCTTCTTCTCCCAACAAGCCTAGTAGTAGGTAAATGAGAGTGGCTTCAAGGTGAGACAATCGCTTTGTTAACCTTGGGATTTTTGTTGATCATTTCATTTGCTTTACGTTTATGAAAGTCGTTATTTTTCTCGGCCTTGCTAATTTAAGTGTAAGTGCTTGCCTAGCCGTAGTTAACAATTGAGATTTCCGAAAAGCTTGATTTGGGAACGAGATTTAAATTGCAATTATATTACTTGAATAATCTTTTGCTAAAATTCTTAATACAAATCCTGGATTTACATCATGTTACATCAATAAGAGGGTAGGTTGATTTTTTATGAGCCTTTATTACTTACTATTGCTCAACATTCATATTTCTACTATATAATGCGAGACCACTTGAAGAAAAGTTTAACTCATGATGTAACCACTAAAGAATATATATTTCAATTATGTGTATAAATGTTATTTACATTGCTTTGAGTAAAAAATTCCATATTAAATGATAATACGCATACATTAAGCATAGTACGCACAACGAACTCATAAACTACGCATTACGAACGCACAAATGACGCACAACGTACGCATAGAGTACGCATGACACACGCACACATATGCAGTAAATTTTATTTATAAAATTCTATTTAATATTTTAATTAATATATATCTTTGTTTGTAAGTTACTTTATCTTAAAATGATGAAGAAATAAGGAATATGATGTTTATGGCTCTTGTTGGATTTTTATGATTTCATTTTCTAGTCTTGAATATGATACTTGAACAAGTACAAAGGGTTTATAGCTCTTGTTGGATTGTAATTAAGGAAAAGAAATAAGGAATATGATGTTTGAAAGATTGTGTTTAGCAATTGCGTTCAAATATTAGTGTTTGAATTTCTTATTTGTTTTAAAGCAAAAAAATAATAATTTTATAAATGATTTTGAAACGTTTTTTAAATAATACGCACAACGAACGCATAAAATACGTACAACGTACGCATAATACACGCACAAAAAAAGCACAACGTACGCATATAGTACGCATAAAATACGCACACATTCTATTAAAGGTTTTTGGTTACTTTCATTTAGTATGGAGTATGGACTGAGGGGCCGTGACATGAATAATAATTTTCGTTAGCTGTGGACTGACGGGTGGCAGATATGGTTGGGAGGGTGGGTTGAATTTTTATGAGCCATTATTTACAATTTATTACTTACTATTGCTCAACATTACAATTTTCACTATAAAATGCGGGAACACTTGCCTTATGGTAACACATGGTTTTTTCAAACAGAAGTAATACAGGCTTGACAGAAGGTTTGATTTTATTACGCCTTACCTTCTGTTATGCCTGCATTACTTCTCTTGTAATTATTTTGGTTTAATATCTTTAATAGAATGATTGATTTTATTGTCCAATATAAATCATCTTTGACAACCAAGCCTTTCATTCATTACTACGATACTTATCCTCCTCCCATGAAATTGATGTCAATAACTTGTAAACATAAACAACTCTATCGTGATCAGGTTTATGTTAACAAGTTATTGGCATCAGGAACATGGGAGGAGGATAAGTATCACAGTGATGAAGTTAAGGCTTGGTTGTCAAGATGATTTATATTGGACAATACAACAATCATAATTCCTGTAGGAAAGTTGATGTTGTTGTCTTGTTGAAGATGTACATTAGGTTCTCTTGTAAAATTGTATTTGTTATAAATGTTCTTTTAATTTGTTCTTATATTTTTTATATTGTACATAGTCATTAAATGTTCTTATTTTGTATTTTTATATTTTAAAAATACGCAATGTTGACGCAGAGAGCACGCACAGAACACGCACAGTGAACGCATAGTATACCCATATATAACGCATAGAATACGCATAATGTACATTAACTATTATACAAAATCATACATTAAATTACATCTGCTCCAAAACACACAATGTTCACGTAGATTGTACGCACAGAATACGCATAAATACGCATAGAGTACGCAGTGTTCTGCTTTATCGACGGCTCGACATTATATAATACTGAACACATCCAGGACGCATATTAAACCCTAAACTTATTTGCTTGGAGGTTTCATCTACTGCGAGACTGCGAGTTGGGTTGCTGTCTTCTCCGTTCGACCAGCATACGCTTTAGTCTGAGCCTCCGAGGCTGCTGTCTCCTTCGACCTGCATCAGGTCATATAAAGATTAGTAAGAACTCGTTTGCTTCATATTTCTCTCAATCAGGATGGTCAAAAATAAGGATAAGGCTGCATCAGGTCATAGAAAAGATCCAGCATGGAAATATAGCACTCAGATGGATGTAGGAGGAAGTGATAAAACATATGTCTATCTGAAATGCAATTACTGTGATAAAGTTGTGAAAGGTGGTGTGACTAGGATGAAGGAACACCTTTCAGGCTCTCACAAGAATGTTGCTCCATGCTCCAAAGTTCCTGATGCTGTAAGGGATGAGATAAAGTCATACATGAATAAGTCTACCACATCAAAACATCTTGCACAGAAGCAATTTGAAGATAGAGTTGATGCTGGATCTTACTACGGGAGTGAGCGCAGCGTTAGGGATTCATCTTCTTCTATGAAGCCCATTTCATCTAGGGGTGCTAGAGGGCCTATGGATCATTACATGGTTGACACATCAGAGGATCGGCCTTCTACTACACAGAAGATGGCCCCAGAAAATGCAAGAGAGGCGCGGAGAAGAGTGTGTAAGGATATAGGCAGATTTTTCTACGAAAATGCTATTTCATTTAATGTTGCAACATCACCTGCTTATTACAACATGATTCGTTCAGTTGGAGCATTTGGGAGAGGGTTCAAACCTCCAACCATGTATGATTTAAGAACATGGATTTTGAAGGAGGAGTTGGAAAGCACTGATAAAAGCATTGAAGAAATTAAGAAGACTTGGGCCCAAACAGGAGTAACAATTATGTCAGATGGGTGGTCTGATATCAAACATAGAAGTCTGATCAACATCCTCATTAATAATCCTTATGGTACTATGTTTTTAAGGTCAATTGAAGCATCTGACCAGGTCAAAGATGCTGAGTTCATATTTAGATTATTAGATAGCATTGTTGATGAGGTTGGAGAACATTTGGTTGTACAAATTGTGACAGATAATGCAAGTTCTTATAAGGCTGTAGGTAATAAACTTATGGAGAAGAGGAAACATTTGTATTGGACTCCATGTGCTGCACATTGCATAGATCTGATTCTTGAGAAGCTTGGGGATCTACCTCAACATAAAAATGCACTCACTAAAGCCAAAAAAATAACCAAGTTTATTTACAACCACTCTTGGGTTCTAGCTCTTATGAGAAAGTTTTCGAAGAAAAAAATTCTAAGGCCAGCCGCAACAAGATTCGCCACCGCATACTTGACCTTAGAGAGCATGCTGGATGCCAGATAACCTTTAGAGGCTATGTTCACATCTACACAGTGGTTGAGTTGTGCTTGGGCGAAGAAGGCTGAGGGAAAAGAGATTAGAAAGATTGTTTTAAATGACAGATTTTGGCAAAGTGTCTTATATGCCATTACAACCACTAGACATTTGGTTCATGTTTTAAGGATGGTGGATGCTGAGAAGAAGCCTGCAATGGGTTTCATCTACAATGCAATGGATGAAGCCAAAGAGATGATTGCCTCCAACTTAGGAGGCAGTGAGGGAAGCTTTAGGGAAATTTGGAATATTATTGATGATAGGTGGGAACTACAGCTTCACCGACACTTGCATGCCGCTGGCTACTACCTAAACCCTCAGTATCAATATGCAGAGAACAAGTCTACAAACCCTGAAATAAAGTTGGGATTATATCATTGCATGGATCGTCTGATAAGTGATGCAACTGAAAAATCAAATGCTGACTTGCAATTGGTACCTTTTAGGAACAAAGAAGATTTTTTTGGATTACAACAAGCAAAAGATACAATTGCCAAACGATCTCCAATTGAGTGGTGGATTCAATTTGGTGATGAGACTCCAGAATTACAGCGTTTTGCTGTGAAAGTTTTGGGCTTGACATGCTCTTCATCTGGCTGTGAAAGGAATTGGAGTACCTACAACCAAGTGCATACAAAGAGGAGAAATCGCTTGTCGACATTGAGGATGAACTCACTGGTGTACATTATGTACAATAGGAGACTCAGAGATAGAAATTTGAAGAAAAAAGGATTAATGGATGATGAAGATCCTTTGCTTTGCGATGATGTGGCATCTGATGATGAGTGGTTTGTACATGATGAAGTTGAAGTGATGTCGTCTGAATTACAAGATGAAGATTTAAATGTTGATTTCTTTGATGGTCTTAAAGCATCCACATCCACCACAACTCAAGAACAAATCAAAAAAGGTATATAAATAATATAGTTTTCTTTTCTTAAACTTTTATTAATGTATTACACAATTACTCATAATGATATTGTTCAAAAATATTTACTATTTAGGGAAGAGGAAGATAACTAATAATGAGGAAGAAGAAGCTGATTGGAAGATATTGGACTCTATAGGAGAGGGGGAAGAGGAGAGAGCAGCTCATCATAATGATGATTCAAATGAAGACCCCCTTAGTGATGAGTGATGATAATGCTGATGACTAATGAGTTCTTAACTTCTTATGAGATATGTTAATGTCATTGCTATTTATCTTGTGCATTTTTATGTTTTATATATTATTTACTCATTAGTATATAAAAAATTTATTATTTTATGTTTACGCAATTTTTTTATTTTGAGGCTTACGCCTCAAATCGCCTTGAGGCTTACGCCTCGCCTCACGAACGAAAAACGCCTCAATACCCGAATACGCAATTTTAAACCTTGAATATGAAGCCTATTGTATGACATGAAGTTGCTTGTCAAAAAAAAAAAAGGTACAAAAAGAAGTGATTTGGCTTGGTGAGTTTAATGTAGACATCAATTCCCATATCTCTAGCATTCAATCCAAATACCTAAAACACCACACCTCACCATGTTAATGTAAGCCATCTTTTCTCAAGAGATCGTCAATCCTAAGTCTAAGTAATCTGCAATGTTCATGATTCTAGGACTCAATCAGTAAACTACACATAATACGCTTTAGTGCTTTCTAAGCTCCTACTTTCAAGAGTTTTTGCATATGAATAACTATTTGGTTCAATTTTAACTTGAGTGGATCTAATAATTGTTTTTATGATGAGCAATGATTTCAAATTTCCATAAATGAGACAATTATGTCATTGGTTAATTTAATAAAATTTAACGTTTGCGATGGCGCAAAGGAGTATCCATTGGGTTTCAAAAAATTGAACCGGTCTCTCTTCAACTATTTAAGGCACGAGGGTACACTATTTTGCTCATCTAGTCCACTCAATACTGCTTTTGTAGGGTAGGAGCAGACCATTTCCGACTTCCTAAAAATTTATGTAGGTTCTCTTCTCAACCAGGGTCTTACTGCTCTTGATTCTAAATGTGGAGTATGACATAACAAACTTCACCTCTCACTTCATATCTACTGAAATGAAGACAAGTGTACTAGCTAGGAGAGAACCTAATGTTGTTAGAAAACTATTTAGCATCCTAGTTCATCTCTCAAAGATGAGATTTTCTTCAAACTAGCCATGTCAAAAGTGGCTCTGTTCTCTCCCTTCCTCCTGTTATTGACAACTAAACTATCTCTCAAGCTCAAAGTTTCCCAAACTTCGATTCTAACGATATAGCTCAATTACGCAAAGTGTATAGGATACCTTCACCTAGAAATCAATTCTATCATGGTTTCTCAGTGAGGAAGAATGGTATTTACATCTTCCCATCTCATCATAAAAAATGAAGTTCAAGCCCTTGCTCCTCCCCACTTCAATTAAAGGATAGAAGAAGCATTATTTTTTCTTTACATAGTCGAAGAGCTAGCTGGTTTCAACATCATTTGGTCAAGCTCCAGTCCAATCTGCTATGTCAGTAGAGCCAACTAAAGGTCAAATATCAAATTTTCTTGGGTGTACATACTTTGATTACCATCTGACTTAGTAAGATATGCTCCTAACATTAACATAGTTTATTTCTATGTTTAATTTTATTGATAAAACTTTAATTTCCTTTATAATAGGGCTAAAGCAATGTGAAAAAATTGCCAGTAATTGTTGAGTTGAATAGCAATTCGGCTTTACCAAAGAATGTAGCCTTAATTGAGATCCTTTTTTTATTGCAGCATCATATCCTTGTAATGTGTTGTTTATCACAGCCAAATAGGCCTTCAACATTTAACTCGTGATTTACTGCACCCCATACCTACATTAAAGCTTGTGAGAATGCTAACCATTTCTATATTATCCTTCATTTATTGTGCATTAATCACTTTTGCACATCACCAAGTCACATAAAGCCCAAGGTTTTGTTTGGCAATGCTGTGTTGTGCTTTTCATCACTCTACTCATGTCATTGATACATTGTCACTATTACTCTTAGAGAGATCAATGAGCTGCTATGTAAGTGCAACGCATGGTTTAAAAAATCGTTCGAGGAGCACGCCTTGAGGCTCACCTCAAATTGAGGCGCACAGTGAGCGCCTCGAGCTTAAGCCTCGCTGGTGCCACTGAGACTTATGCTTTTTTTAAATGAGGTTAACACCTCGAGGCAAAGCCTCGTTATAGTTAAGTTTTATAATTTTATATATATATACTTTATTCTATTATACAAAGAGAATGAACAAATTAGCTATAAACAAATGAACTAGGTTGAATGGTTGTGCTATATTTAATAAAAATTGAAAAGAGAAACACTTCAAATTATAGAGACGAATAAGTGATGATGAAATAAGTCATTTGGTTTTTAATAATATATTTTCTAATGATGAATGGATAATACCAAAAAATAATAAAATATTTAAAATTGAAAATAGAGGCATGCATTTGATGATGAGAAGAATGAAAATTTATATTACATTGAATCTGATGTTAATTAATATGGGGAGTTAAAATAAACGTTATAAACTTATAATTGAAGAATATTTAGAAGATGATAATGGGTTAGAATTCGAGGATGATATAATTATTCCATACGAGGGATACTATGAAGAATATGAAAGAAAGAATGAGACTGCCATGGATTATAATATTTATGGTGTATTTAAGTTTAAATGAGTTTTTATTTTGAATCTCATTTCAAATTTTCATTTTATAATAACATTAATATTGGGAATTGTAATTTATATCTATATAAAGGTGAATCAAATAAATATGTGATGTTTTATTTTACTTTTGTCATTTTTTATGAATTATTTGTAAGTTCATGTGTTTTTATTTTTCTATTTTGAGGCTTACGCCTCGAGGCTTATGCCTCACCTCACTAAGGCAAAACGCCTCAATTCCCGATTTTGCTAGTTTAAACATTGGTCAAACGTACATAGTTTATTAAAGCCATAGAGAAGGTGCAAATGAAATATAAAATATTTCATCACATGTTCCACCATAAATTAAAATTATGATACATCAACAAAATTTTGAAAAATAAAGTAAATAAAAGACATTACCAAATGAAGCTTTAAATTCAGCCTAACAACTCAAACTAAATAAATTGCAAGTCGTGCAAGGCCTAGGCAAACAAAAACACCCGCAGCTTAGATCTCTCAAAAAAAGCTATATATATATATATATATATATATATATAGGACAAATTAAAAGGAATTATAAACTTAAATCAATAATTGCTAGATATATAAGTTGCCACTATAAATTACTTAGAGTTTGACCAGCTAATGCATACCTACAATCCTCAAAATGGCCCCAAGAGTACAGTAGTAATGGCCCATTTTGAGATCCACAAACAACCTTTTTACCACCCTGATAATAAATAAAGGCTTTATCAGAAACAAAATGGAAAACCCAAATCAATAAAACACAAAATCAAAATTGATTAGAAGAAGTATTGCTGCAAAATATAAAGCACAACATTAGGAAATTATAGGATACCATGTATAGCCATACCATTGGCATGTCCCACTATTTTCTAAGAAGTTGTTCAATGCCATCTTAGACATGGCTCAAACACATTTCCGACTATGCTAGCATAACCCAGTTGTATGTCAAATCAAAACTATTTTAAACTCTCCTTCTTACATTTCTTCATTATTTTTTAACACCCTTTATCACTTGATGTATTTTTAGGTTTTATGCTTCACAATATAAACAAAAAAAAAGTATATTCCAATATTCCAATACATATGTAAATTAAATAGTATTATAAAAAAACATAAGTACAAAATAATTAAAAAAAAAAAAAAAGTGAAGCATATGCATATGAAAAAAAATCACACGTCCTGAGCAAATTGGGTAAAAAAATATTAAGGATTTTCAATGGCATAATGTTTTGAGCCCTGGTTCACTTCCTGTGTCCCTATATATGCTTCAAAAGCTACAAGGATATGCTAAATAAGATGGGAAGAAAATATCAATGATAATTTTAGTAACTTATTTAATCCACCAACAGCACACTTATTTTGTCTACTCTATGTATCCACATATATTAACATACACAAGATAAAGAAAATGATGAGATCACTAATCATTCATATCAAATTCAGGATTTTTCAATATTTCACCAAATTTTTATATAAAAACAAGTCCATATTCTTCTGATCTTCAATTATAAGCTCTAATATACACCTGGTAATAATGGCATGCTTGAAGGAAATAATGACCAGTATTTCATATTATGCAAATTATTTCAAATAAGCAAACTATTGTGATCCAGTGCATTCTACGAACTATATGAACATTGAACGAAAAAAATGGTTATTCTACCTTCATTATCACCAAAGAAAGGAGTTCATCTTCTGAAAATTCCGAGCGGGCTTGTACCTGATACATTAGCATAAAGGCAATGTGTGTTGAGTGCATAATATCTCCCAAACAAATGACTAACAACAGTCCCGTTATAGCTAAATAGAGATATTAATGGAACCTTATTTTTTCGAAGACTGCACACAGAGAGTGACCCATCGCCACTGCCAAAAGGTATAAAATTAAAAATTATAATCATGTATAAATAAAAACAATATATTACAGCTTTAAAGCTGTCAGGCAAAATATACCTAAAACAAAGGATCACAACTATTTAGATATAAATGCTTAAACAGTTGAATAAATGAAAAATAATTCAAGCACACACGAAAAATAATAATAATGAAAAAGAAAGTACAATGAACACTAAGACTACTAATTTTTTCATCCTAGAATGCAACACTTTTCATTGTTTCATAAATATAAAATCATAAATAAGCATTTAGAGATAGAAATTGCCCAATAATAATTCACCAAAATACACATGCACTAGGTGTAAAGATTACAATTTACAAGCAATCAGCACATTGAGAACAAAAAAGTTATGAACATTGGAATATAGAAATACTAGCATACATTGTGAGCCAGAAAGGTAGTGAGCCAAATTAGTTACTCACAAAATAAAAGACCACACTGTATGAATCTATATGCTCTCCATCTCACTCCCTAACTATGCATAGGATGTTGCTATTGATCAAACTCATTATGAGAGATTTTTTAATTTTTTTTCATCAGATCATCCACATAGAAACATTATTCATTAATCTTTAATTAATATTAATAACAAAAAAAAAGGTTTATTAATCATTTCACTTGCTTTCCCCTCTTAATCCTAATCTCTTCTCTGCCCACCCCACCGGCCCACCCACCCCACATCTTCAATAACAAAAGACAAAAGGTTGAGAATTCATAAATATAAATGAAATATTGGCATTTTGGAGTACTGTAATTTGTTGATAATAAAGATAGAAAAACAACCTTGTTGCAAAAAGTTGCTTTGTACCAGATACAAATGTCATATCTGAGACAAAATCCTCATGGGCATCAAATGAATTGCAACAAGAACGATGACGAGTATCCCAGACCTGAAAAGAAATAAGGAATAATCAATGAAAAAAAAAAAAATTGAACATTAGGTCCATCTCACAGCACTATATTACATAATGCTATATAAAGTCAATTATTATAGTATCATACTACTTCACTGGATTAAAGAGCAAATGACGATGAGATGTGACAACATGCAGATTGCTCTCCTGGACAAGAAGTAAAATGACTTTATTTCATTCCAAACCATCCCTTTATAAACTTTTCTTCAAATTTCAGTAAACAAGTAAAGTTTGCACAGCACAAGAGTTCCATTTGAAATAATTCTGAACTCAACATTGAAAAGGTTATCAGAAATAGAATTTTCTCCATGTAATTGTTTTCTAGTCAAAATAAATAACAAATCCAGATTTGACAACAATAGTGTCAGTAATAAAGCATATGATGCATACGAGGTATTCAGTGATATCAAGTTGAACAGCTCAAAAAAATCAACAGATCATATGACATCTCTAGAATCAATCATGTCAATTATTACCACTTTGATTTCCGCCCTTCCTAAACAAAAAGATGCTAGATAAACAAAAGTTCTATGCATTTCTAGATTGTAAGTAACCACAAAGATTGGCATGATTGTTGCAGCAAGGAAGTGCACCTTAATGCATCCTTCATCATCTCCTGATGCAATTGTTGTTTCAGTCAAGTTGACGAGACGATTAATTGAATTCCTTTAATCAAAAGAAAAAGGCACACAAGCTTAGATCCTTACTATCTTTACAAATTTATGTTAATACCAAAGTATTTAAACACCCATATATGCAGAGTTAGTCAGCTTACTCGTGAGCTTCTTCCAAACGAGCAATAGCCCTACCAGTCTCCACATCAGTTGCAAGAATTGAGCAATCAGGAGAAGCCGTCAAAACCGCTGAAAAGAAACAAACATCATACAATATGCAACTTCTAAAACTACCAACCAGAAAAAAAAAAATTAACGGGTAAGATATAAGCAATTACCCCCGCCAGAATCAACAAACCGAACAGCTCTACAGGACTCGTCGTGCGCTGAAACCTGCAACAACCTAAAATAACTTTGGAATGAATAGTTTTATAATGATAGATATTGGGAAAAAAGTAGAAGCTTGCTGACAAATCAAATCACTTGTTTTCCGCAATACCTTTCCGGTTGCGAATCGGCGCCATAACGGTACCTGTTGAAATGAATTGAATAAGATTTTAAACAACTATAAACACGAAATTTGAGTACAGGACAACCGAGGGTTTGCGGCTTACAAGTAGAGATCGCCACTTATGAGTGCCGCTGCGACAAGCGGACTCGAAGGATGGAAATCGAGGTCAAATGGCAGTTTCCCTAGATTGATCTCCATCGGAGATAGAAGACACGGAGATGATGTAGAAGTAATTTTGGAGCTTAGCTTCCTAGGGCTTTGAAGAGCTGAAGAGTACAAAAATACTAGGAGCCTGTTAGGATGCAGGATTTCGGCAAGATTAGATCTAAATCCTACCAAACGCGCAAAAAAAAAAAAAAACACACACACACACACACACACACACACATACAAAGTCAAATCACACGGTAATTCTAATATCTACTTCACGCCATTTTCGCCATATTTACTAAATCCCTCGGTTCGGTGGATTTAACGGGATTTAGCCGATGAAGCGCGCGAAAGGGAGAAAGTTACCTTCACAGCTAGCGAGCTCCTGTTCTTGCTTCCGATCAAAATGTCGTAACTTCCGTTCGGACAGGAGGGAAAGTCGTAGAAGAAGCGAAGTCGAATAGCCAGGAAGGAGCCGAAGAAGCGACGCGTGCAATCTATACACCTCCTGCGTTGTACACCTCCTGCAAAAGCAACGAAGCCGAGCAGCAACGACGAAAAGAGAAGATGAACGGCAAACCTAGACGCCTTATGTTATTATTGATTAACTTAATTAATATAATTTAAATTATTAATAATTAAGTATATTAATTAAATAACTAATTGTATAGTTAGTGCATAAAATAATTATCTAATTTAACTTAATTGTACAATTAGTAATTAATATTAATATATTTAGCTTAATTAATATAACTTAAAATATATATTATTCAGTATATAATTAATAATTAATAAGTACTTTGTACATAATATGTTATTAAATTCATAACACGTTAATTTTTATTTTTAATTATACATTTATTTTTAAATTTATAATTATTTTCTTCACATTTAAATTCATAACTATCATAAATCTTGAAATATGTACCAAATAGTTTCTCAGAATTAAACAGGATTTAACATTTGACATACCAAACAGTTTTCAGGATTTAACACATTTCGGATTTACTAAATCCAGATTTATAGGATTTACTAAATCCTACTAAAGTTAAATCCCACTTGTTGCCAAACAGCCCCTAAATCTCGGATTTCGTAAATTCGACTTTTTGCTGATTTCGTAAATCCGAAAGAAGAAGCGCAGGAAAGGGGAGAACTATATTTACCTTAGCGGTGAGCTCCCGGCGCGACTTCCGATCCGACAGTAACAAAGTTGGAGGAAGAGGCAGAAAAGTTTCGACTCTTTCAGAACTATACTTCACGCGAAGCAGAACAGCAACGAATCAATGCAGAACAGGAAAAGCAAACCCTAGACAGGCATTGGCAAGCGACTTGTTCGAATCTCTACCCTACGCAATCCAGCGAAGCCTAGGAGCTCTACCTCACGCAAATGGCAACGAAGAAACCGAAGAGGGAAAGCGAGGGTGCCAAAACAGATATTTGGGGTCGAACCCGGTTTGACTTGTCTAAACGGGTCAATTCAAATATGATTTGATTTTACAAACGAGTCAAGATTTTCAACCGGACCCGACCTGACCCCGCACCCCATTTACAAAATGAGAACCTAGCTTGCAAGCATCTGTCGATTCCATCTGGGATGAAGCCATCATGTTGGGTGAAGCCAACGTGCAAGGAGAGGTTCAAGAGGCCAGCATGAAGCAACTTAGCCCGTCGAGCGAGGTCTGCGAGGACCGGCTTGACCGCTGTGAGCAGGTGTGAGAGCCAGTGAGGCCAACCGCCAGCATGCGGGGCAACCGGACGTTAGTCCGAGCGAGGCTAGTGCTAGCGCATGTGCAACCCGTGCATGACCGCATGTGTGACTATGAGGCTAAAGGCATGCGCATGGAGGGCAAACTAGTGGGGTCGAGCTGACTAGAGCAGTGAAGCAGGTTGAAATTTTGGGTTACCGGGTCAACCCGACCTAATTTTAAAAACAGGTCCAAATGTCAAACTTGAACTCGACCCATACGGCAAACGAGTTGACTCGAACCCATAATTTCCTCGGTCGGATTTTGGTTGGGTTTCAACTCGGTCAAATTTTGACACCCCTAAGGAAAGCTAGCCTGCCTATGAGAGCATTACATTAATTCTTAATTTCTTTATAGGACATTAATTTAATTAGCTAATTCGATATAACTTAAAATATAAATACATAATATGATTATTTATAGTGTAAATATTAATTAAATAATTAGCTATTCATAAAATATTTAATCGATTAACTTGATAATTATAAGTATAATTAGTAATTAAAATTATATATAAAATTTAAAGAAATAATAAGTGTAAATAGTAATTAAAAGATTAATTACTTTAAATTAAAATTAAATATTTAATTGGATAAATATCATTATAATTAGCATTGATATACTTATTAAAATAAGCCGTAATTATAGTATTCATGATTACAATTTATTTATATTAATTAAAATAAAAATAATAAGTAACTCATATTTAAAACACAAATGTCATATGAGTTAATCACTTTAAATCCTGAATAGTATTGTCAAATATTGTCTCATATGATTTGTTAAGATTTAACAAATTTCTTACCAAACAGTTTTTAGGATTTAACCCTTTCAATATTTAGTAAACCCGAATTTAGAGGATTTTCGAAATCTTACTTGCATCCAAACAAGCCCTAGGGTTTCTCCCAAAAAGTTGATTCGAAGAGAGATTGGATGCACCACACCATCCAAAATTAATTTTGTTATAGTTTATATTCTCTTCTCTTTCAAACTATTTGGCCAGAAATACTTTCATGTATTATAAGAGCTAAGTTAATATCATGAAATTGTAACTTATTTTGTAAATATAAAATTGGGTTATGTAATAAATGCAATTGTTATTGTAATAAATGAATATATTAACTGTTAGCGCAAGGAAATGGTGACTTCTCAGTTCCTAAGTTGTTGAAGTACTTAAAGCAGTGTGCAGTTCTCCTATGGGTTTCTGCAACTTCAATATCGCAAAATATTCAGTCAATTTCAGCAATGCCACAGCAAAATAAATTATCTAACCAATGGATGGCCGAACACAGAAAGAAAAGGGAGAGGCTGATTCTTCTTTATGTGCGGAAACAGGGAGATTAAGGCTTCGTTTGGAATGGTTTTCTTTGTTCTTCTTAACCCTTAACCTTGAAAGCTTGGTTAAACCACTCTCTATCATTCAAATACCCTTCGCTTTCAACATTTTAAGGGGCTGTTTGGTGGAAGGATTTAGGCCAGATTTGAGGCGGATTAGAGCGAAATCCAGCCAAACGGCCTAAAATGTAAAACCAAATCTCACGGCAAATGAAAGCCACCGTAGTCGAAAAATTCCGCCTTTTCGTGCTAATTCCTGGATTTCTGAAATCCCAATTTTTTGCCGGATTTATGAAATCCATTGGCTCAAGAGGAAAGAGTCCGCTCATTAGTAAGATTTATTATGAATGTTACCAAACATTTTTCAGGATTTAGGCTCCTCAGGATTTTCAAAATCCGGACTAAAGGTGTCTCCAACCTAAAGGAACACATAGCAATATTTGATGTGGTAGTTTTCTAATACACCTGAAATTTAATTCATCAATTCCTTCATCAAGATGCTTGATTGGGTGGCTCTATAGTGGTTCTCAAACTTATAATCAAGGAGTATTTATACAATGGGTTGCATTCCCATAGTAAGGAGAAGTTAAAGGCCTTTAATAAAAATGTAGAAGTTTCTAAGGCTTGTCTTATGTAGGACTTGAATGAATTAAACTTCAAATTTGTTGTGAACACAATGTTGATTAAAAAAAAAAATATTTCAAGCAGGAATAACTAAATCCCAAGTAAAATCTATAAGTGTGCACAACAAATGGGTGCACTTGAACGCACAGTACCTGAATGAGAGTCTCCTTTCTTTTGAAGAGGCTATTAGACCCTAAAGTTTAAACTTAGTGCTTCATGTAAACATAACATTTAAGTATTTGCTTTATCGATTGGTTTCACTGCAAATTTCTACATTTTACACTGCAGAAATTCTAGAAAAAAAAATACAAAACTACAAAACCATTCTGCAACTTTACTTTGCCATGCTAATTCATTGAGTAGCAGCAAATAATGAGATAATCATTATCAAGAAGATGAAAAGATAGAGCTGTGAAACCAATTTATACATTGTAAAAAACATTGTAAAACATGACAAGTTTCAGCACATCTTTGTATGAGTGACTTCATCAAAACAGGAAGTTGAAATACAATAAGATAATCAAATTTGAAAAGAACAACATAAATGTAATTTCTAAAATCATAAGCTCCGGAGGGATAGATGGGGAAAAAGAAGATGGAAAGATTCAGAAGAGTGAACTTGGGAGTAGCAAATGAAGATGGAGTAAAAAATGATAACAATCAAAACGTCCATCTGTACAAGTCTTGCAAGGTCAAGAAAGTAGGTAATAAAAGATAAAGTGAAAAAAAAAAAAGAGTGAAAAGATAGGGTGAAAAGAAGAGAAGAGCTCAGCAAAGATAGCACCAACTGTAAAACAAATCCACTGAAGTCCTTTTCTTAGAGGAAATGCTTAAATTCTTCATTCTCTTCAAGTACTGCACGGTACCAGAAAACCAAACACAAAGAATCACACAGCCTCCAGAAACAAACAACGACGATGACATTCGACAAAGGGAGGAGGAGATGAAGTACTGTTGCACATATTTTTCCATCTCCAAGCATCACTTGAAGCTGAACTGGAAATGGAAGAGGCGTGAAGAAGACAAACAATTGTGGAATAGTGGTCAAGTTAATGGATGATATATACGAGGCTATGCAGGCCATTTGGCCACCAATTAAAAATATTTGATGCAGCTGCATTTCACAGCTTAGAAATTTTCTATTTGTTGATAAATATGGGATTATTTATGTTCGACCAGATTTCAAACAAATCGATATATTAAACTCCTTTGTAGTCTTAGGCTTCATTTGTGACAGCTTCTTAAGGCAGCTTTTTAGTGTAAAAATTTTAATCTTTATATTAAAAAAATTATTTTAAGAAGTAATAAAAAAATTGTCCCAAAATAAGTCTTAATTTTTTTGCAACAGTTATAAGTGCACTAAAGAAAAGTAGCTTTATGATGGGTTAATGCTCTCAAGCATACAATTTAGCTTCCGAAAATGTAAGATTTGAAGGAATATTGTAGCACTGACATTTCCACGTATGTTTCTAATGCTGCAGCCATGAAAAAGCTATAGTCTATTCTACATTCATATTCAATTGAAAATGCAATAAATGAATAGATTAAGTATTAGGTGAGGGAACAAAGTGCAAGGAAATGGTGACTGTTCAGTTCTGTAGTGGGTGAGTATTTAAAGCAGTGTGCAGTCATGTGGGTTCTGTTACTTCAACATCACCAAATATTCATCAAATCTCACCAATATCACAGGAAAATAAATTATCGACCAATAGATGGCCAAATTCAGAAAAGAGAGGGACTGATTCTTCTTTATGTTGACTTACATTTCTATGGTCACATTAAACAAGGCTATTAAATAAGTCATGATGATGGCTCTTTTTTCAGAAAACCGAATCAGGCGGAACTACTCACATCCTTTTGCATTTATATCTGCTTTATACTCTTATCGAAACTTGTTACTACTCATAAAAAACAAAATGCAATGGCGTGGATCAAAGATTAAATTAGTAGATCACTTCAAAGTTAGCCGTAGTTGATGTATGAGATATTTCATTGCAGCAAAAATCAAAGGTGGTTCACTAGGCATAATGAAATTATAATTTGCTCTCCTGTTAAATGATATCACATTTGTTGGCTAGTTATATGAAAAGCATTTATTAGTTGAACCATATCAAAGGTCTTATTAACTGCAAATCCTAATTTCACAAGTATTGGTCGCTTGCAGTATAAGCTACCTAAGCCAAGGCCTAGCCTAGGTTGGTTTAGTAGTCATGGCTCAATTAGGAGAGATTATTCTATGCGGATACCGGACACAGCTTACCGTTCAAAGGCGAATCAGGTGCAACAACGTCATCCAATACCGAGCCGCGGTGCCAAGTAGGAGATGACATGGCACATTTTTATTGGGCTCTGAACGGCATTCGGGGTTGAATTGAACTTTATTGGGCTCTGAACGGCATTCATGATCGTGCAACAACGCTCACTGAGTATTGTCCTAGGGTACTAAATGTCCACAAAAAAAAAATACAGAACTTCATCCAATCGTCAGTGGACACAAGACAACCATTCCTTTTATGCAGTAGCTTAACACTAGTTCAATTAATTATCCAACTTCATCCACAATCATGAATGTTCAAACTCCACGATCTCGCTATATGAGAGGGAACTTGATTTGTAACCCACATAAACACCAGGACCAGGGGCTTGCTAGAAATAATATTGGAACTTCTTAAGGGCTACCTAATCGAATTCAGTAGTAAGATTACAAAGGTATTATCTAAATCGTAAAGAATTGTATTTTTTTTTAATCATCAACCATAAATTATTAATTTCATCCCAGATAAAATAAACAGCGAAAAACATAAATATGTTACTATTCAACTAATATTTACAAATTAATTCATAACCCAAAAATAATATATACTATAATTTGATATTTAATCCAAACAACTCATTACAAAAATATATGATGACCGCAAAATGAAGAATTAACAGAAGCAAAAAAGAAAACATAAACTTACTGCCTAGATCAACCTCACTCCACTAGTTTCTTATCTTTATTCAAAAATATATAAAAATCATATAATGAGCATAAAAGTACATTAAGTTATTAAAAATCTATAACTGAAATCAATGCATAAAATAGAAACATATATGATATATCATCATAAAAAATTTCTTGATCGAGCACAAATCTCGAGGAAATTTGTATTGGAAACTTTCAAAATTAAATTCATGGCCATCTGAACTCCAATTTCAACAAATTTATAGTTGAATTGAACTTTTCAAAAAGATGAACCCAACAACACCAAATTTGATCCAATCCGTGCCCAAATGGGCCAAATCGAGGGTCTGAAGCATATTTAGAGGGTACAAAACATAAATTGGACAATCAAATAACATCCAAATGTGACATGCTTATAATCGAATCAAGCAGCTCGATGAGAAGAATCCAACGAGCCTAAGATCATTGAATTCTGATATCATTAAGACACTTAAAAACTATTTAAACAATCTATGATCAAGGGAGTTGATATTGGTTGTCCATTTCAAAATGTTCCCACTGCGCCCTTGATCTTCTTCCTATTTACTGGTCATGTCCCTCCTAAAAAATTGTAAATATAGCCCTCATTCTTCAAAAAGTAGGGGTGGAATGGAGGATAAGGAAGAGAGGAAATGAAGAAAAATCAGATAGCTATCTTACCACCAGAATCCTCCTCAACCATCACTCGACCACCAACTATCATCGGACTTACGTCCTGTGAGATCTCGTTCCCTTACTGTTCCTCTCTGAATTGGATTTTCCTCCTAGATCGTCCAGGACGATGTTGAGATCGTCCAGGCCGATCAGTGCATTGAAAACAGCTGATTTCTAGAGTGTTCTGGAATGATTTCTGGACAGGATCGTCCAGGACGATATTGAGATCGTCCAGGACGATCGGCACTGTTCACAATACCGTCCTGATCATCGCCCTGGGAATGGTCCAGGACGATCAGAATTTGGTCTGATCGTCCCGGGACGATCGGGCGATCGGCCAGGCCGATATGTGTATGATATAAGGAAATGAGATCATTTTGAGGAGAGAGAAAATCAGATTTTAATATCAGATATTTTGAGAAGAGAGAAAGAGAAAGGGAAAAAGAGAAAAAGCTTGGTTTTGGAGGCCGCGGAGTGCTTTTCGTCCGACGCTGCTGTTGGGAAAAGTGTAGATCTCGTGGTAAGGACTCCGAACCCTATTTCTGTTTTCGAAGATCTTGTGTTTTGACCGAGTTGTGCACCGTTTTGTGTTTTCGTAGTCTACTTTTGGACGTGATTTTGATTTGACACGACTTTCACCGCACAACTTCTAGTATGTTATAGATATGACTATTGTACACGATTTGACTGTATTCTACAAAGATTTTATCGGTCGGAATTGATTCTACGCGATTTTAATTGAATAGAAAATTATCAGGACTTGATTTGATTTAGATTCTTTACATTGATAGTCTTGTATTGATGCCGTGGATATTCGTTGGTAATTTAGAGAAATTCAGAATTTGTATCTTTTTGCAGGATTTTTGTGTAAATTCGATAGACTGCTGTTACTCTGCCCGATTTTCGTAGTTTTCCTGATTTGTCTGAAATTGATAGATTGAACTGTTACGTGCATGACTATTGATATGATTGTTCTAGATTTCTTTAATACTGCTTATTGCATCGATTATTGCATTGAATTGATTGTTAATGAAAGACAAGTGGGAACCTGGTTGAACGTTGGTTGGAGATGATACCTGTACAGGATGGTGGGCCGACGGGCTTTCCTTTAAATCATAGACCACAGATCATTGATATAACGATTGGGAGTTATAAGGAGTTTTATATGCCGACAGGCGAAAAGAGTGACGACTCTTCTTGATTGAAACCAACGTGCGGATATCTACAACAGCAATATGAATTTCTACAACAGCATCATTGATAATGACTAGTGTTTGTGCTTGTCGAGTAAGACCATTGTATGGATTTCCTGATATCCATTGATTTATTGATTTCCGATTGATTTATTGATTTGATGGATTTATCGAATTGATTTACTATCATACGGATTCATTGATTTCATTGATTGATCATTGAGCATTGATACTATTGATTATTAATATGGACATTGATATGGACATGGATAGATATAGATATTGCATTGATAGCATGGATATGGACATCGTATAGATTCATTGTATTGCTGCCTATAGATTTTATAGATTCGCTGTTGCTACTGTTTCTGCACCGTACTGACTGCTTTATAGATTCATTGTTTCGTATTGCTTTTCTCGATTGATTTCATTGAATAGATTGTATTGATTCGACAGCATCGATTTGATTGACGGATATTGATTGATTGAGTCGATTTATCGATTTGCCTGCCGCTGCATTGACTGGTTTTATTGACTATTGATTTCCGGATTGCATTGACTCATTGATCATTGACTGATTCGGATTTGATAGATTGACATGCATATTGATAGCATCGCCGTGCTTTGATTTCAGTTATAGGTATTAGGTGACCTGCTGGGCTTTGTAAAGCTCATTATATGTGGTTGATATTTTCAGGTCAGGGCTTGGGAGCAGGAGATAGGAATTGATCCAAATCTTCAGGTTTTTGGTCTTTTGGGTCGATTGATGATTCTTTTGTACTCAGGACAAGATAGTTTTTTACTAGTATTGATAGTGTAGTTCCTGAGTATTGTACATGATATTTTGAGATATGAATCGACTGATATATTGATGTTTAAATTTTATAGATGTTTGATAGATTTTTTACTGAAGGTTTTAGATAACTCTGGTAAATCGTTTGGGAAATTGATTGACATTCTTTCCAAGTTAGATCTTGGGCGTGACAAAGTTTTGGTATCAGAGCAGTGTTATTGGAAGAATGGATTGTTACCAGAGTTGTAGGTTTGGATTGAGAGTTGGGTAGATTGGGTAGTTTTAAGAGCTTCATTGGCATACATCATTGCATGTGTGTATCATTTGTTCTGAATTGTGCAGGTGAAAAGATATGGATCCTCCAGCTGAATCAAGTGTACCAAATGAGCAACACAGCACAGCTCCAGTACCTTCAGAGAGTATGATGCAGTTGGCTACTGCGATTGCACATGTTATGGGTGATGCGCAGAGCAAGATGAGTGGGAGCAAAGAGGAAGAAGTTGATAGACACTTGCAGATGTTTCACAAGCTGAAGCCTCCGTTGTTCAAAGGGGCTGTGGGACCCCAGGCTGCTGAGGACTGGATCATGAGGGTGGAAAAGATTTTCGACAGTATGCAGTGTCCGGGAAATAGAAAAGTATCATTGGCAGTATTCCTGTTTGAGGGTGAAGCAGAGAGATGGTGGATTGGACAGCAGAGAGAGAAATTCCAGGGGAAGACCAATGCTGAGATCACCTGGGATGAGTTCACTGCAGTATTCAGGATGTGGTTTGTACCACCGTCAGCTCAGCGACAGATGCAGGAAGCTTTCATGAGATTGGAGCAAGGCCGCAAGTCAGTGATGCAGTACGAGACCGAGTTTACTGCACTTGCGAGGTACGCTGCTCATTTGATTCCTACTGCCGAGGAGAAGTGTTATAGATTTCTGCACGGATTGAACAGAGAGCTGAGGCATCCACTAGTACCTTTTCGGATCCATGAGTTTTCTGAGCTAGTGGAGCGGGCCCGATTGATAGAGATTGATTTGGCGACACCGGTATCGAGGTACTAGGATACCAGGAGGAGGAGATATGAGGTACGACGAGATGATTCTGGTAGAGACAGAGATAGAGAGAAGAGAAGCAGGTATGAGGGTTCGAAGGGATCTGCATCGGGATCTGCAGCGCGGTCTGCATCGGTAGTATCGTCTGGTAGTTCTGGAGTGTGCATTCACTGTGGTAAACGACATGCAGGTCGGTGCTACCTATTGACGGGACAGTGTTTTTACTGTGGACAGCAAGGACATAGAGCAGCAGATTGTCCTCAGAAAGGACTGGGTGGAAGGACTGATTCTGGTAGGGGTACAGGACAGCAGAGGACTATTGGCTCGAGGGCCTATAGTGAGAGATCAGGGAACAGGATGGATGATAGGGCTGTCAGAGATCAGAGAGAGACAGTTGCGCCACGACCTCCTGCACTTCCTCTAGTGGTGCCACGTGTTTACAGTCTACAGAGTTTACAGCATCGTGAGGATCAGCAACGATCAGAAAGTTCTACTGGTAAGATTGATTTGACTAACCGATTGATATTGACATATGAACATTGCATATTGACATTTGATTGATTGCATTGTGTATTCTGTATGGACTTCGACGAGTTTTGATTTGGATTTGGATTTCGATCGATTTGTTTTGCATTGTTTGTTTTGCTTCGTACCTGTAGGGAAATGTCGGGACGACATTTTTTTAAGGTGGGGAGATTGTGAGATCTCGTTCCCTTACTGTTCCTCTCTGAATTGGATTTTCCTCCCAGGATCGTCCAGGACGATGTTGAGATCGTCCAGGCCGATCAGTGCATTGAAAACAGCTGATTTCTGGAGTGTTCTGGAATGATTTCTGGACAGGATCGTCCAGGACGATATTGAGATCGTCCAGGACGATCGGCACTGTTCACAATACCGTCCTGATCATCGCCCTGGGAATGGTCCAGGACGATCAGAATTTGGTCTGATCGTCCCGGGACGATCGGGCGATCGGCCAGGCCGATATGTGTATGATATAAGGAAATGAGCTCATTTTGAGGAGAGAGAAAATTAGATTTTAATATCAGATATTTTGAGGAGAGAGAAAGAGAAAGGGAAAAAGAGGAAAAGCTTGGTTTTGGAGGCCGCGGAGCGCTTTTCGTCCGACGCTGCTGTTGGAAAAAGTGTAGATCTCGTGGTAAGGACTCCGAACCCTATTTCTGTTTTCGAAGATCTTGTGTTTTGACTGAGTTGTGCACCGTTTTGTGTTTTCGTAGTCTACTTTTGGACGTGATTTTGATTTGACACGACTTTCACCGCACAACTTCTAGTATGTTATAGATATGACTATTGTACACGATTTGACTGTATTCTACGAAGATTTTATCGGTCGGAATTGATTCTATGCGATTTTAATTGAATAGAAAATTATCAGGACTTGATTTGATTTGGATTCTTTACATTGATATTCTTGTATTGATGCCGTGGATATTCGTTGGTAATTTGGAGAAATTCGGAATTTGTATCTTTTTGCAGGATTTTTGTGTAAATTCGATAGACTGCTGTTACTCTGCCCGATTTTCGTAGTTTTCCTGATTTGTCTGAAATTGATAGATTGAACTGTTACGTGCATGACTATTGATATGATTGTTCTAGATTTCTTTAATACTACTTATTGCATCGATTATTGCATTGAATTGATTGTTAATGAAAGACAAGTGGGAACCTGATTGAACGTTAGTTGGAGACGATACCTGTACAGGATGGTGGGCCGACAGGCTTTCCTTTAAATCATAGACCACAGATCATTGATATAACGATTGGGAGTTATAAGGAGTTTTATATGCCGACGGGCGAAAAGAGTGACGACTCTTCTTGATTGAAACCAACGTGCGGATATCTACAACAGCAATATGAATTTCTACAACAGCATCATTGATAATGACTAGTGTTTGTGCTTGTCGAGTAAGACCATTGTATGGATTTCCTGATATGCATTGATTTATTGATTTCCGATTGATTTATTGATTTGATGGATTTATCGAATTGATTTACTATCATACGGATTCATTGATTTCATTGATTGATCATTGAGCATTGATACTATTGATTATTAATATGGACATTGATATGGACATGGATAGATATAGATATTGCATTGATAGCATGGATATGGACATCGTATAGATTCATTGTATTGCTGCCTATAGATTTTATAGATTCGTTGTTGCTACTGTTTCTGCACCGTACTGACTGCTTTATAGATTCATTGTTTCGTATTGCTTTTCTCGATTGATTTCATTGAATAGATTGTATTGATTCGACAGCATCGATTTGATTGACGGATATTGATTGATTGAGTCGATTTATCGATTTGCCTGCCGCTGCATTGACTGGTTTTATTGACTATTGATTTCCGGATTACATTGACTTATTGACCATTGACTGATTCGGATTTGATAGATTGACATGCATATTGATAGCATCGCCGTGCTTTGATTTCAGTTATAGGTATTAGGTGACCTGCTGGGCTTTGTAAAGCTCATTATATGTTGTTGATATTTTCAGGTCAGGGCTTGGGAGCAGGAGATAGGAATTGATCCAGATCTTCAGGTTTTTGGTCTTTTGGGTCGATTGATGATTCTTTTGTACTCAGGACAGGATAGTTTCTTTACTAGTATTGATAGTGTAGTTCTTGAGTATTGGACATGATATTTTGAGATATGAATCGACTGATATATTGATGTTTAAATTTTATAGATGTTTGATAGATTGTTTACTGAAGGTTTTAGATAACTCTGGTAAATCGTTTGGGAAATTGATTGACATTCTTTCCAAGTTAGATCTTGGGGCGTGACACGTCCGGCCACCGATTATCGTCGGACTTCCACCCGGCCACCAACTGAAGCCGAATTTATGCCGAGCCACCGACCGTCGCCAGACTTCAACCCAACCAGTGACCAACAAGTCGGATATCTTTCCGACCTCCGTCACTTGCCGACTGCTATCCGTCCAACCACGATAGCCCAAATATAATCCTTCCAACCATTGTCACCCGACTACGCTCCTTCTGAGCATTATCCCCCGACTATGGATCCTTCCTACCATCGTCGCCCGACTACGATCTTTCCGACCTCTATCACCTGCCGACTACGGTCTCTCCGACCACCGTCTTCAAACTACAATCTCCTCGACTACCATGACCTGACTATAGTCCTTCTGACCACTGTCGACTATGGTCTTTTCGACCTCTGCCGTCACCCAACTATGGTCACTTTGACTACCATCTCCAGACTACAGTCTCTCCAACCAACTTCATGACACTAAATTTTGGGGGTCCGGAAATCATTTCAGACATTATAGACTCAATTTTGAAACTTTTAGAACCAAAAGGAGCTTCCACAATCAATTCCAAGTAATTTTAAAGTTTTGGAGCACAATTTTTAAATATTTTTCACTCCAATTGACACACCAACATCATGACACGATAATTCTTAATCAAGGATATTTTACTTAGTTCACGGTCGTGAGGGGAGGTAACATTGACGTCCAAGGAGTGGTTGTGCCTCATAATTTTTTGAAATTTGTAATTTTGCATTGGAACAATTTGAAGAGCTTCGATACATTTTGAAACGCTGCAAACTTCAACCTCAGTCGTCCACTGACGCCGACATAACATAATCCAACCTCGGTCGCCCATTGGCAATAGCATAACAAAATCACACTTCGGTCGCTCACTAGGGTCGACATAACAAAATCCCACCTCAGTCACCCACTGGCACCGACAAAACAGAATACCATCTCGGTTGCTCATTGGGGCCGACATAAAAGAATCACACCTTGGTCACCCACTGACACCAGCATCACATCACGTCATGTCACATCACATCACATTTCTTTCACATTTTTTGATATATTTCATTAATTAAAGTATAATTAGACTAAATTTTTAAAATTGCTAAAATGCATCAACAATAGGCAACAAAAACACTACTATGGAAAAATTCACTGCTTCAAAATATAACCAAATTACAGAGATTGTGTAAAACATCATTTTTGAAGCTTTAATTGAACTAAAACACTATTTTTAGATGTAAAAATAAATTTATAAATAGACAAAAATTGCTACTTTTTAAAAATTACTTGGCAAAAATTTTCCAGAATATACTCAAAATATTTATAATTTCAATCTTTATAACACAAAAAATTATGTGAAAAAAAATTACCAAAATAAAATCGCTCTTATTTTTCATTAACGGAAATATAAATTTGATAGAAAATATCTCAAAAATATCAAATTATTAAAAATTGAAATAGGAGAAATTGCTAAAATGCATCTACGGTAGAAATTGCTAAAGCACTAATTTTAGATGTAAAAATAAATTTATAAATAGGCAAAAATTGCTACTTTTCAAAAATTAATAGGAAATAATTTTCAGAATATACTCAAAATGTTTATAATTTCAATCTTCATAACATATAAAAAATTACGAGGTAAAAAGTTTTACCATAACAAAATCGTCCTCATCTTTCAGTAACGAAATACAAATTTGATAGGAAAAACCGAAAAATCCCAAAAATACCAAATTATTAAAAATTGAAATAGGCGAAATGAAACCTACCTCAAGACGAACAAATTTCTCAATTAGACTGACGCACAAAAATGTCTTTACGACCTTAAGCTTTCTTTTTCTCTCCCTTTTTTTTCTCTCTTCTTCTAATCTCTTATTTTTTAACGAATATCAAAAGGCAAAATAAAAATTTAAAATGTATAATGGTTAAAGATATTTAAAATATACCTATAAAATATACAAATGTAATTTTATAATTTATTCAGTTTTTAGCAAAAAATTCATATAAATTTTTTTATATCTACAAATTGGGATATACAAAAATTATGAAGAAATATTCATAAATTAGCTAAGCATGTATAAAGATTATGGTAAAATCAATTTGTAAAACGGACACCTAACGGTCCGAGAAAGCTCGTGTGTACTGATATATGTCAATTCTGATAAGAAATTGTACCCGTGCCATAAAATTATGAAAAAATAGTAAAACTAAAACACAATAATATCTATGCTATGACGAAGACAGTTTATGATTTGAACTTATAATTACTCATAAAATAATTTTTTTACTATTATTGGATTTTTTTTTAGTATATAATCATATTCATATATTTAAATTTGTATGAATATACATACATATGAAAACATGTAATTTAATATATATATATATATATATATATATATATATATATATATATATATATATATATATATATATATATATATGAACTTCAAGTAGACTACATTTGCATGAACAACTCATGTTTGACTCAATGAGTTAAAAGAGTCACAACCATAATCATTTTGCTTGTTTTCTAACACATAGGGGCGGAACCAGTCATAATTTTCAGGGAGGGCAAACTTATAAGTAACGGTTCGCATATATGTCGGGGGTCCAAGGGGCAGCGCCCCTGCAGAGGTTTCTGGGGGCAGCGCCCCCGGAACAAATTTTGATTTACTATTTCTCTTTGTATTTGGTTCATCATTCCCTAACAATAACACATCTACATAATGTATTTAATTATATTGAGAGCAATTGCCTAAAAATCATAATATTTTAATATTTTTAAATGTGGCAATTGCTTAAAAACCCTTGTAATAAAGACTAAAAATCATCTAAATAATTGTATAATAAAATTTTTTTTTTTGGGGGGGGGGGGGGGGGGGGGGGGGGGGGGGCGGGGGCAAAAGGGTTCCACCCTTGTTAACACGCATAGCTAAACAAAACTTAAGTTCATCAATGTATTTCAAGTATACTACATTTGCATGAACAACTCATATTTGACTCAATGAGTTGATCTACAAACGATGGTTCACAAGAGGGCATGAATGGGCGTCGACAATGCGCCTGGGTATAAAAATTGCATTCAGTGGTATAATAATATTAAGTGATTAAAATGTTGATTATACTTCTTTTATTTAGTACTTGTTACTGCTATTGTTCATATCGATAACATCTCATATCAATCAAGAACTGAACTACTTACAATCTATGATGCACTGACACTTCTCCTCAAAGAGGCGTGCAGTGTCCGACACCGTGTCCGACACGGCACTCGTCCGACGCGTGTCGGACACGCCGAAAACGTGTCCGATTAAAAAATATTAAAAACAAATTGTACACACGTTTCTTAAATATTTTATAATTTTTTTTTAAAATAAAATTTCTTATATTTGGCGAGATTTAAACTAAATTTCTTATTTCCTATGTATAACATCAAATCAACGTCTGCATTTAATATCCATTCATCAAATATTCTCATTTTCATTTCTCTTTGACAGTGAAGATATTTTCATCTCCTCTCTTTTTGCACAATTACAAATCTTTCTATTGTTGAACCAGAGTTGAAAGCAGTGATATTCAATGATGATGATATTGAAGGCAAAAAACAAACCTCTAAAGCTAATCCTAGTAGTTGAAGCTTGAATGATTGATGTTGCAGTAAGTGATTATTTGATTATATTTTTGTGGTTGTACTAGATAGTTTGTACTAAATATTTTATATTATAAGTTAGACAAGTTATCATGTCATTTATTTATTATTGTTTGTCATTTTAATAATATATTACATTAATATATATACACTATATAAAAAAAATGTATTGTCGTGTCCGCGCCGTACCTGTGTCCTATATTTTCAAAAAAAACCGTGTCCGTGTCCATGCATCATAGCTTACAATACATCTGCTATTTTGCAAGAAGAGCATGAAGCCACTTCATCTTTAATATGTCCACTAAGCCACCAACGAAACTCTCAGAATTTCATTCAATTTTTTGTGTTAGTATTATGAGATGACTTTATTTTTTCCTACTATGACAGAGTGGCATTAAAGCCAAGCCCATCTCGACACATTTTTCCCTGTGCAAATCCTGTACACTTCTTTTTCCCCCATGTTTTTGTAGGATTTCAATTAAATTTATGTTTTGTAGGATTTCAATCATATTCGGTGTTAAGCACCAGTTACATCAAATGATATCACTAAGGGATTCAAACACTTTTTTTTTTTTTGGGCTGTTTAGGGATCGAACGGAAGCCGGCGGGAGGCATTACCTGCGCTCAACCACTGGAGAAATTATTAGGTTTGGACACCGGACAGAGAGATACATATGGATTTCTCTCTGTCTACAATAAAAACGCAATCAAAGCGTAGTTACTGTAGCAGCTGTGCTTTTGCTGTAAACGGAGAGAAATCTGGATGATTCTCTTTGTCCGGTGTCCACACCTAATAATTTGCCCAACCATTGAGCTGCCCCACACGTCCTGGATTCAAACACTTCGAATTCAGATTAAAAAAAAAACATATCTCGGGCAGATTAGGCTTCTAGCTGCTTGTATTCCACATAATAGGGAAGCTTAACTAGGCAATATGACAATTGTTTTATCTCGATCGCCCCTAAAGCTGAAAAACTGCGTCAGCCAAATAGAAAGACTTTCAGAAGAGTGAATTTCGGGAATGGCATCAAAACAATAAATTTTTGCAGTTAACTGGATCTTTGTATTCATACGCATTTAATGGTACTTAACATAAAGATGCTGATAAGATTCACAGGTAAGGATTTGCTTGTTAGGACAATTACTAATGTCCATTCTAGCACATAAACTTACAAACGACTAAATAACAAATTAATCAGTCTTTTCAACATACAAGAAAGCCGTTACTAACTTAATTTTTGAATTTATATTCTGAAAATTCTAGACAAAAAAAAAAAAAACTCCAAAATCATTCTGCAATTGTAATTTGTCATCATATTTCATAATTTAGCTGCAAAGAATGAGCCAATCATCTGTGAAACCAACATAAATTTTACAGATACACCTGTGTAAAACATGGAAGTTTGAACAAGTCTGTGTGAAACTTCATAAAATGCAGCAAACTCCCGTCAGTATAACAAGTTGCACTTTATAGAGATTATAAAATTTAGAAATGCCATCACAAGTTTAATTTCTTGCATATGGTAAGCTCTTGAGGGATAGACAAAAAGAAAGAGAATGAAAAGAATCAAAAGAGTGAAGTTGGGGGTGGTAAGCGGTGATGGAGTTAAGAATGGTTATGATCGACACTTCCATCTTGACGAGTCTTGCAAGGTCAAGAAAGTAGATGATAAAAATTGAGATAGAAAATATGAGATAAAAGATTAAAAAAAATATATAAAAGAGGAGCAAAAAGCTCAGTAAGGATAGCACCAGCTGCAAAACAAACTCCAAAGACACCAACTGTGTTGAAATTTTTTTTTAAGGGTAGAGTTTGAAATTCTTCATTCTCTTCAAGTACTTTGCGGAACCAAAAAGATAAAAAACAGAATTCCACAGCCTCCGGGATAAAGGGACTAGAAGATGAAGGCAAAGTGCTGTTGCACATACCCAGTTTCGATCTCCAACAATTACTGAGGCTGCACTAGAAATGAACCAACTGGCAAAGCAGGCATGAAGACGGCTTAAATAGGAAAGGAAAAAGGAATGCAGTTGTGTCCCCGTGGTGAAATAAATGGATGATATATACAAAAGAGTATATATCCAAATTTACTTTATTTATATTCAAAGAAATAGTAAACAAATTGATGCGGACATCCGACGGTGGACGTTAATCAAAGGAAGAGACTAAGATCGACGACCGAGATCCCTCCATTTTATCTTAGTTTATTAATTATATTTTTTATTTAGTTATGCATTTTCTATTTTTACCCACGTTTTGAAAACCGAACCACAAACCGATTCAACTGTGAACGGGTCTGATGGCCGGTCCGGTTCACCCTAAAAAACCTGGTGTGCATCAAACCGACCAGAACCGATTTTCTAAAATCGGCCGATCCAAATATTTTTTTTAATTAATAAAATAAATTATTTAATATTAAATAAATGATAAACTTAATCAATTAATATAAATATTATATATTAAAACTCTTAAATAAATATTAAAGAATATGATTATATAATTAATTGCAACAATCTCACATGACTCCATATGAGCTCCTATCATGTGCAAAAGCAAAAAAATATATAAACTATGCAAAGCAAAGCATCACAAATGATGTGGGACTAAACCATACAAAACAAAAAGTCCTCTTTGGTTTCATGTATACACTATATAAAGCAAAACATCTTTTTTTTAATGATTTTTTTAATTAAATTTTATAATATGAATAATATTTATTTATTTAGTTGATAATATTTATTTTTTATTTTTTATCCATTTATTTTTTATATATTTGTTTATATATTATTTTTATAATATGAATAATATATTTTTTTTATTTTTTATTTTGGAAATTTTACTTTTTTAGTTAATACTATTTTATTTTTTTCTGTTTAAAATTTCTATTTAATTATATATTATAAACAATTAATTTTTATTATGAGTTTTTTATATAATTTATATTTATAGTTTATATCTAAATATGTAATATAAATTAACAATAATTTATATTAAAGTATATGATTATTATATTTCATTATTATGTTAATTTTATTATTTTTATAATAATAATATTATTTATTACGTCATTCGGTTCGTCCACAGTTCGTTGTTCGGTCCGATTTTGACAATCTTGGTTTTGCCCTTAAGGGTCTTGTCTTTTGCAAGCCCAATGGGCAAATTTGTCTTTTAGTTTCTTTTGAGGCTTATATATAGAGGCTCTTGCTCTCGTATTAGACAATGATGAGCAATTAATAAAAAATTGTTTCAACACTTTATTCTTGAGAGCGATGAGAGTTCTTAAGAGAGTAAAAGTCCTTACATAAGGGCAATGAAATATCCACCAGCTGCAAGATGTGTTCTGGCTCGTGGTTGAAGTCCCTTGGTGAAGGAAAATGCATCACTCATCAGCCGTAGGAAGTGTCCGGGCTCACGGTTTATTTTCTTTCTCTAATCCCTCACCTCCTCCTTTAACCGCCGGTTAATGTTCCCCTAACCGCCGGCTTTCTACCTCCCATTCTCTTCCCCACGACTGGCCACCCACCCCCTTTCCTTTTCAACCGTCGGCCACCACCTTCCCCTTCTTCCAACCACCAGTCTCCTCCCCATCTCCACCCTAAAACCCCACCAAACCACCATCTTCTCCACCAAGCCGCCACTTACCATAACCCTCTCATCATAGTTTCTTTCTTTCCTATTTGGATTTGTTTTAATTTTGAAAAGCTTTTGAATTTAAATTTCAAATCCTTTCCTAAATTAGTTATCTTATTTTATGAAAGTATTCCAATCAAACTATTTTAAATTCCAATAGTATTTGATTTAAATACTTCTTCCTAATTTAAGATTCCTCACTTGACAAGCTTTAAATCACCTAATTAAAAGGCGCATTAATGCTCCCCTAATTAAACCTCCAATCCCACCAATTACTCCCACCTCTATGGCTAAATTAATTTCAACATTTTGAATTTGATTCCCTCCTATTTCAAATTCAAAATTCTAAAATTGAATTTCCCTCCAAAAACCGCCGCCCAACCTAAACCATACCCACACCTCCTAGCTGCCGGCTTTAGCCCCACCCTTTTTCCTCCTAAATTTATTCTTTCCTAAATTAAATTAAGTCGTTTTAATTTTGTTAAGTTTTTGAATTCAAATTCAAACGAATTTAAAATTTCAAATTCTTTCCTAAATTATTTAGTTTAATTTTGGAAAGTCTTCCCTCAATCAATGAATGATTAAATTTAAAATTGATTGGGAATCAATTTAAAATTCTTACATTCATTGAACCTACACACCTCTTCCTACATTCATTGAATCTAGACACTTATCTCCCCTCCTTTGGTTGGCCACCATCTCTTTCTCTCCCTCCTAAATTAATTAATTCCCCAATTGGACATCCACTTAGGGAAATTAATTAACCAACCCCCCCCCCCCCCCCCCTGTTCTGTATCACAAATCTATATATATTAAGCTCCTCCATAGCCTTAGGGGATGTTTGGCAACAAGCAGGAACTCGAGTAAGATTTAGTAAATACAGTAAATCCAAATTTATTAAATCCTTAGGGTGTTAAATCCTAAAAACTTCATGGCATGACATATGTTAAATGTTGATCAGCTGTTTGATAACAATTTTCAAAATTTATGGTGGTTAAGGATTTAAATGTGAGCATATTCATAACTATTGCTTTGAAAACCGATCGACCGTGAACTGGTCTTATGGCCGGTTCGCTCCTCCTGAATAATCGGTTTAGCAACAAACCGATCAAAACCGGTTTGAATCGCCGGTTCAACCGGCCAACCGTTGAATCGGTCCCGATTCTTAAGAACCGATCGGATCAACAAATGATATATTTAAATATTTTAATTTAATATAAAATGTTTAATTAAATATTAATTAATTTAAATATCATAGATTTTATTTAACAATATAATTTCAAATTTTTAATTGTATTATACATTAAATATAAATAATTTTGCTCACATGATGCCATAATATCATGTGAGCTCCTAACGGACCTAACCCATGGATACAAAAAAAAGGTATATAAACAACACCTAAAAAAACTCTCAAGTGATGTGGGACTAAACAATTAGTAGTTTTTAGTTTCAACTTTCAATAATGTGTGCATGAAACTTATTTGAATGAGAATTTGTTGGAAAAAATTTGTGTAGAATATTAAAATAAAAAATCATCATAATAATTTTACACTTCTTAAATTTATAATTATTCAAATAAAAATAATTATTTATAATTTTTAAAGTTCTAAATTTTTTTCTAAATGTGAAATTAAATGATAGAAAAATAAAAAATTATAAAAAATAATATTGTATGACTTTATAAATATAGTTTTATAATGTAAAATTTATCTATAATTTATAGATGTAAATTATGCTTCAATATATAACATAAAACAATTATTTATATAAAATTTATATATTTATATATAAATTAATTTTATTAAATATAAATTAAAATCAAAGATTGAAGATGTTTATATTTAAATTTAAAATTAGTAATTATTTATATTTAAATTTAAAATTAGTAATTATTTATATTTAAATATATAACATAAATTTAATAATTATTTATAATTAATTCTAAAATTATGTAATATATTATATATGTATGAATTTTATTTATTTTTTAGTCCAAAATTATGTTATATATTATTTATTACGTCATCCGGTTCCACCTCGGTTCGACCGGTTGAACCATGAAGCTCTCCTTCTTCCGGTTCGTTGTCCGGTCCAATTTTCACAACATTGTTCATAATGCATAAATAAGAACTAAATATTTTTAACTCATATCTCTGAATTACATCAATAAGTAAATTAACAAGTTCATAAAATATAATAAATCCAAAATCAGTTCATAGATACTGTAAAATTAACAAAGAGTACATAATAGATTAATATTTATGAAGATAAAGATCAACTAGTATCAGACAACAAAATGTTCAAAACACTTGCATATTGTAGGAGAAATGTTATATATTGCAATGCAAAACAATTGTATCATGATGGGCAATGTCTTTGACTCGACATTTGAAACTAAAAAAGCATTAAATTATTATAAAATCTAATTTAAATTGATTTTTTTCTACTAAAATCTAAAATTTTAAACGAGTATTCCACAAATCAAAGGCGATGCCGTGTCTTATCATTTACCCATGAAATATTTCCCCTATTGTTATATATATATGTTAGGATCTTCAACAGATATTCCAACTTTAACGTATTGAGTATCATCATATCATGTTGCATTTCCATCTGCAACATATTGAAATAGTGATCATGTTCATGATACAAACATATGAAGTTTTGGGAAATTGTATATGTAAGAACAATGTCAACTTGAAAACTAAGAGTAAATTATTACATGTGAGTCAATACTTAAAATAATTCCTTCCAAATCTAAAAAATTCTTTCAACTATATTGCACAATTGTCAATATCGATGATTAAATAACTTTTGTTGAACTATATATCTTCTAGATGTATTTCCACAATAACCACTCAAGTGATATCGACATCCCCAAAATTGTGCAATCAATTTATCAGTATTGGCAAAACAAGAATAAACCAAATAATAACTACCGTGGGATAATCCAAAATGTCCTTACTCCACAACCCATATGAGCAAGTGCATATCCGCAGCAGAAACTTGACGACTCATTATCGCTCAAGGACTCTAAAATTTCATTGGCAAACCCATGATAATTGGATCTCTTATCAAATATAGGTTTCTTCAATCCAATGTTAATTTTAAGATTCTAATTTTCGGATGGTCGTCAATATTGCTCCTGGTACATGCAAGAATGATGAGGGCTAAATTATAAAACTAAGTTACTTAAAGAACTTGGCTAAATGTAATCTATTTAGGCAAAACATATTTCTGATATACCCAAAAATTCATATATCAAACAGGATAATTGAACTATTATTACAGCGATACATATTCTGTTATTTGCATGCAAATACACTTGAAAGCTAGGGGAGCAAAATGATGCAAAACTTTCAAACAAGAGGAAACACCTGGTATACAACAATATTAAAAATTTATCGAGTAAATTTACTTGACTTGACTACAAATGCATGATTGAGTACAACAATATTTCATTGATATATAAACAAATTATCATCAACAGAACCATCGCTGATTAAATTTGACTTCTCATAATGAGTTCTATCCCCTAATAAACAGCATCAGCACACATAGCAATCCTCAAGAACATCCAGCGACTCATGCCATAATTATATATGTTAAGCATGGCCATGAATTAATCAAAAAGATTTAGCTAGAGCAGATTAACTGCCAATTGCAGCTACTGAAAGGAATCAATGGAGAATATAAGAATTATAAGTCAACTGTAAATGTTGGATAAGGTAGCAAAACGTGACCAAATTGCTGATAGGACGAAATCCTATTAACTTTTAATAACATCATAATTGCAAGGTTTTGAAGAGTTAATCTGTTTGCACCAAGGAAAATGAAGAAGATCATAGGTGCACTGCTTGTCATCATAAATTAGTTCAGTTTTACTCTTCAAGGTTTAGAATGTGTCACAAAACAACCTAAATTACAAACCTTAATTTTTCCCTATTATTTCATGCATACATGAGAGCATGCTCTCACAATTGCCATTGTTATTTTACTGATATATGAAGATATTAGTGAAAAGCAGGGAAATAAAAAATTTCGGATGGAGATAAAGGTAGATCTATGAACAGGGAACTCCATTTACAGAACAGCCTCAGCCGGACTTGTTGAATTCAACACAGTTACTTAGTTTTGACTTGTACGGAGAGAGCGAACCCTTCATTGTACATAAAGGGATTCTTACTTACTCAAAGACAAGGACACCACAAGAGAGTTTTTGTGTATATGTAAATCCCATTGAATCCGCCGAAGGACCGGATTTACTAAATCCCGGATTTACGCTGATAATCGATAAATCCAGGATTTACGATCCATGCAGATTTACAGCACGTTATCAACCGTTTGGCAAGATTTATGGCTGTAAATGTTGCTTTAAAATGCATGATTTGAAGAAAGATTGTAGCACTGACATTTCCACATGCGTTACAAATGCTGCACTAAAAAGCTAATATATTTTGTACTCAAGTGCAATTGGAAATACAATAAATGAATAAATTAACTATTAGGTGGGGGAACAAAGTGCACGGAAATGGTGACTGTTCAGTTCTGCAGTGGGTGAAGTACTTAAAGCAATGTGTAGTCCTGTGCAGTTGCTATGGTTTCTGTTACTTCCACATCAATAAATATGCATCACATCTCACCAACAACACGACCAATGGATCGCCAAATTCAGAGGGGTGGTGGTGGTGGGTGTCTGGTTCTTCTTTTGACTTATACTTCTTTGGGCGCATCAAACAGGATTATCGAACAAGCCATGATGATGGCTCCTTTTTCAGAAATCTGAATTAGGAGGAACTACACACAACCTACTGTTTAAACCTGCTTTAACTTATTCTTTAAACTCTATCAAAACTTACTTAATGCTCTTAGAAAACAAAATATATAAAAAGTCTAAAATAATCATTCAACTATTAGTAAGTGTCCAATTTAGTCCTAGAGTTTTGTACCACTTCAATTTAGTCCTCGACTAATAAAAATTTATCCAATTCGATACTGTTCAAATTGATGGGAAGTGCTTCTATTCCAAGGAAAGGTATTTTCGCTTCATAATTGATAGTATCCAACCTATTTCAAGAGTTTAAGATACAGACTAAGATACTTAACATGCATAAGACCTTAAATCTTATTGGGACAAGAGCGCCCTTCTCTGCATCAAAGGTCGTTTTGATTGATGGCTTCTTATATTCAATAAGGTTCAACTTCTTTGCTACTTGGATGGTGATCGGGGTGGATCCTGAGCACAACAAGCTTCATCTTCTACATCAGTGATACAACATTCACATTGCTTTCAAAGAAGCAACCAATTTTATAGCTTTTTCCATATGTGAAATAGAATATTTTGCTACATCTTTTGTATGCCATAAAGGAGATCCAGTGCCCTCAAAGTGAAGACATAAAAGTTTATATAGACAAAAAATTGATAATATTTTTGTCAAAGAACATGGTATAATCTTGAAAGGTGCAAGCACATCCATCTTTGCTTCAATTTATTTGAGACCGAATAAAGAAGGATGGAGATCCAAATAGAATACATGAGATCTAGAAATTAAGATACTGATATTTTTATCAAAACTCTCAATTTGGAGAAATTCATCAAATTGAGGACACTTTATCGCATGATCAAAGGAGACAAATTTTAAAGTCAATGAATTTGAATTTAAGCATGAAAGGTCTTTTAATATTTCTCAATTCAGATTTTCAAGAAGCATTAGCGCATGAATTTAGAAAATGCCTCTTACTTCTTTCACATGCATTAGAGCAACGAAATTAATATTGATGTATGAATATGAAGACGAAGACTCATCTACATAAAGGAATCTCTTGAACCATTTTTAATGAATACAGTTCAGGGATGATGAAAAAACAAATTTCATAGCTGATGAGAAATATTTTTGATCGTTAAGCCATATCATTTGGATTAAAGAATGCATTAACTATTTATTTTGAAGATGATGGGACAATTTTCAGACCTCAAAAAAAAAAAAAAGTTTGCATAGATATTGATAAAGAATAAAAATAATCCTAATCAGCTCATTGATCTTGTTGAGACCTACACCTCTCACAAATAAAATAACATTAAACTAAGGCTTCATTTGAAACAGTTTTTGACCATTGCTTTTTCGTTGCTTCTGAAAAAAATTTGTTTAAAAACTGCTATAAAAAATAATATGAAAAATCTCATACGAAGCCTAAATTCTAATCAACACCTGCAAAAAAAGAGACAATCGGTTGAGGACCATAGTCTGCTAAATTTCATCAAAACAAATCAATCAACTAAAAAGTTTTATATATAAATATATAAGGACCTTGCCTGATAATTGAATGAGAAGATTATTTAAACCAAATTGTATTTTAAAATTAATGATTTTAGTGTAACTCATTTTAAGTGAAAAATTAAAATCAGCACTTAAAGAGAATTCAAAAAAAAAAAATCAACATTAATATCTAACTACATCCAAACAAGTAATTAATTTAATGAACTCTTAATGTTCTTTAAAACATGACTTCTAATGAGTCCAAAGTCGATAATTTCACAACATTACAATAACTGTTATGCATAGAACAACAGTTTACTGGAGGAATTTCAAGTACTTAAGCAAACTGAAAAATCTGCCAATGCCGCGCTTATATGTGATCAGTCTGATCACAAGGAGGTGTTTTCCTTTATACATCCTCACTAAGAGTTTAAGACTATGCTCATGGAAAAACCAATTTGTAACAATCTACGCCATATCAAACTACTAATAAATACTTTCGAAGGTTCGGAAAACTCACTGCTACAAATGACATGATTACAAGTGAAAAGTTGAACTCACTTCATTACTCAGTCGGCCCTTGAGGAGATCACCAATTCCATCCTTCAGTATCAACAAAATGGTGGTTGTATAAGATTTTGATATTCCAGCATTCACACTAATCATAATCATGAGCGGAAAAATCAGGCTCATCAGGTTTCCTCAATTTGGATATATCAACGCCCTTTCTTCTTTGAGCTCTTTTCCGGGTGCTTGTAGAAAACTTGAAAGGTAACATCATTGCTCCAATATTTTGCTCAATGTGGGAGGAGTTTGACGGGCTTCGACCTGTCTCTTCCTCAGATTCGTGAGTAGCTAGGCTTTCAGCTTTGGAGGAGAATGACTCACTCAAGCTAAGACTATTAGACATCTTTCTCTTGTATCGGCGCCACGATGCTTGAATGAAGCAAGCAGCCCAGGTCCTCCAATGCTGGGAGTAGAACCTGAAGGTATGTTGGAGTTTCTTGCTATGAAGCCTCCTGAATTGGCTTGCCACAAAATTTAGATCTTCTGCTCTTAAAGCAAAGGCCTCTACTTCAACCAGAGCCCGGACAGTTCGAGTAGAGGAGGGAAGGTTTGTTGTTGGAAGTATGGCCCATGAAAGAAGCTCTTCACCACAAAAATCGCCAGCCCTTAGAATTATGGAGTTGAAGAAACCTGTTCGACCGCCATTGGTGGTTGAGCTCTCCAGCTTTCCACGGATCACAAATAACATCTCAGTTACAGGGTCACCTTCACGAACAATATAAGTACCCTCAGTGTTTAGGGATGAAACTAAACGCTCACATATGGCATCGAGAAGTGGATCATCCATCTGGGAGAAGAAAGGAACCTGCATATGGCAAATTATCAGATTTTTTTACTGTTGTACAAATATGAAAAGCATTCCCCAAATGATGAAGAGTAAAGAGAAGAATTAAATCAAACATTTAAGACGCAAAAAATGTAAAGAATTAGAAATGCAAAAAACCAAGTAGCCCTATGGACGACGTTCCGAACGCAACCACAAAGTCCATTACACGATCTGACGTCGTTTGGGCAACGTTGCGCGTCAATTTTGGGTGTTGGTAGTTCGTTTTGATCGATCTCGTCCGATTTGACTGCAAGGGGTTTCCTCTAAGGCGAATTCGATGCTCCGATCGCAACAGCGTAGTCCGTTTGACGATCAAAGGTCGTTTGACGATCAAAGGTCGTTTGACCCTTCAGGAGATGCGTCAAGCGTCAATTTAGGCTCGTTTTGCGTGTTTTTGCATATAGTGGTCAACAAATCCAAAACCACTAGATGTGCTAGCTCCTCATGATCATCCTGTTATTGAGAATATTGGTGATCCAGATTCTCAGTAGTCTTATGACATTAATGGTAATATTCCTACTGATGAAGCATAATTGGATACAATATTTCAAATCCTATTTTCCATGAGGGTCAGGTATGGAAAGAAAATATATTAGCACCCACCAAGGTTCACTAGACTTCACACAAGCCGGAATAAATGATTCTTGAGTATATCTTCATCCTTCTTAAGGTTAAGGACTCTTTCTTCTTTGTTACCAAGTTATCTTCAATGCTATATTTTGGTCTTTATAATTTGAAATATATATATATATATATATATATATATATATATATATATATACACATTAGCTGGCACTGGCAGAAATAAAAAATAGAAATAATAATATTCATGATTAACAACCATTAAGTACAGAAAATATGCAATAGTAGCGTATAACTGGGTCTGGAAAAAATGATGCAGTGAAAGTTAAAAAGCTGTATTCATTTTGTTTTACTGTTGAAAATGTTTATTTGAAAAGAAACAAGAAAGTTTTCAATTTAATTTTCTAGCAATTCTCTCCCGACCAAGTTCCAGCAACAAAAGTAAACTACCAGCACTTAAGACTTAAGAGTCCTACAAATGTTCAAGTCTTACTCTATCTTTTATAACTTCAAGCCATAAAAGCAAATTTAAATTAATAAATTATTTCTAAAAATCAAAGATAGCAAAATCCAACATGGCTACATACCCTGCGGACAAGATCCAAGCATAAATGACGTTGAATGTCTCGTCGAAGATCTCCAGGTAGATCTTGTAATAGAGATTCTTCATCCACACCTCGTGTTGCAAACCACTTATACTGTACAAAACGTTTAACCCGCTCCCGCAATTCCTGAGGTAGCTGGCGATGCCTCATCCATTGTTCAGTGTCCCGTCGCTTTAATCTCCATTCCTCGAGCTTTATGGTAACAGATTGCAAATAGGTCTGCAAATTTAATGGTTCTCTATCAAATACTACAAAAAGATAGAAACATAGAACAAAATCAAGTATAAAAGTGCAGATTGATATTTGCATATGTACAATTTAACTTAACGGAAATTAAAAATAACATAGTTTTGCAAGATTTTGATAAAATGAGAACATTTCCCCAACACTGAATTTGAAAGGAATTAACAAAACATAAGAGACGTTAATCATTAGTAAATTAAAAAAGAGTTCATATGAAATTACAAGGACGCCCTAAGAGAAAGAGTTGTTCCCAACATTATGATGAATGGAATTGCATATTTTGTAGTTTTTTATTGGCTTAGCTTAGTTAAGGCTGTACACGCAAACTTTAATGCGCTGGCGAGTAATGCTAGTTGAAGGAAGAACTTGTAAAAGCGTTATAGCATGGAACCATAACTAACTGGAAAAGGAATATGTAGACGTCAGAAAAGACTTGGAGCCTAGAGAACCGGAATACTCCAGCAATAACCAAGTTACAGGCTAAAGAATGGCCAAGAAAACTATGGTTGGTAATGCATAAATTACCATGACTTTTTTAAGTAATAGAAGAAGTTCAAAAAGAAAACAGAGTCATAGGGTGTAAAAGCATGGTTTTAAAAATTAGATAGGACCGGATCGATCGGTATGACTGGTTCAACTGTGAATCAACCATATGGCCAGTTCGGTTTATCTTAACTAGTACGCATGTTTAAAATCTCATAAGTGAAATGTTTAATGATTACTTAGGAGAACTCATGTGAATATCATCTTTCATTTATTTTAAATGACTATATCATGGAAGTATAGAACTGCAATTAGCCTGTGAGTTTGATAATTGAAATTTAATCGATTAAAACGAAATGTTTTAATATAAGACTCGTATAAATTAGATGGTTGACAAACGAGAATGTCTTATATACAAAATAAAAGGAGAGAATAAGAATAGGTATGCAAAGATCCTATGTATTTGATTCCAATTCAATGGTTTCTAAAAATTTTAGCAACATGAATTATATATGTTTAAATTATGATGAATAATTAGTGGCTATTTGTAGATATTCGGACGATATTTTATCTGATCGTTTTAACAATTGTTGAAAGAAATTTTACTATTGTTCGATCGTTTGCTCCCGACTTAATATTCCAAGTATTTGGGCTAGGTCAAAGCATGGGGAGGGGAGAGAGAAAGATGGGGTTCAATCACAAAATCAGTTGAAATCTTTTACTAGAGAAGATGGTCTTCTCAAATCTAGAAGAGATCCAACTAGGCTCAAGCATTCTTGTGGGCATAACAGTGATTCTTGGCAGATAGAAATGATTGTAAGCTTTCTTGACAAGATAGAAATGATTGTAGCTAATGGTAAATATGTTGAACAATACAAAAAAACATATGCAGATATCATAGTACAAAATTAAGGGAAAAAAAAACATAAATAGCACTCTTAGTTACCTCCATGTTGCCAATCAAATGTGCAAACAAAATGAGTCCAAGAAGCGCTATGAGTATACAAAATGATGTCTCCCAGACAAAAGTGCTTGAAGTTAAGCCCTGGCCAAATGTGCTACAAAAAAGCAATGTGAGGCATCAAAAGTATGAGGAAGAACAAAAATCCTTAAGATTTAGAAAATTAAAATATTTGTAAACAGCAGATTTTTCATCCCCTTACAGCGACAAAAAACTAATTAAAACTCAGTATGCCAGTAACCAGCTACACAGGGAACATAATCAAAGACTAGTTATACAGAGTTGATGCTAAATAACTTCTGAGTGCCTTGCCCTTTTTTAAGTTCTCCATTTTCACTTTAGAAGAAAACGGCTTTTAACCACCCCCTTGACGCAAGAGATGAATAGGTAGGCCTTAAGTTTCAGGAAAGCCTTAATTTTGAACCCTCAATCAACAAGCCAACCTTTAATCACTTAGAAACAAGGACCTCACAATATTCACCATTTCTTGTTAAATTGAAATTTTGTTTTACACGGTGAAGCATTGCTATGCACATGTCCATTGCAGTTACTTGAGCTTTCTAATGGAATGTGGTTGTCAATGCAAGGTGGCGATCATCATTATTATGTTAAATTTGATAAAATAATGTGTTAGACTGTAACAATAGTGCATGTATAGTTAATCAAAATGTAATTAAATGGTCTCCTATTTAATTATATGGAAGATAATTAGCACAAGATACCCTATATTAAATTATTATATAAAATAAATTTATTCTTTATCATTGCAATCCATAAGTATTCATTTTTTATTGTAATTAAAGCAATATGCTTTCGGAGGAAACATGATGGTTGCTTAGGTGATAACAATTTAGGTTTTGCTTGTGACGGCTTTCTTACTGCTTTCTAAAATAACTTCTTAGTACAAAAATTTCTAGTTTAAAAAATTTTCGTACAAGAAAGCCGCTTTAGAAACAAAAAAAACTATCTCAAACGAAGTCTTAATCATGATAATACAACGCTACAAAATAATTATCTTTAACCACAAATAATTTCATCTGCTGAAATTTTAATCATTATTTTAAAAAATATTTCAAAGTAATATTTTTGCAAAGAAAAAAGAAAATATGTACAGGATATGGACCAATATGATACTTTCAACTCAAATCAAATATGTTAAAAAATAAGTACATTTTCCGCTCAAAGCCTCAAACTAATGTAATTGGCGCTAAAAATTTCAAAATATCCTCATGAAAAACTTCATGTTACCTTTGTCTATCCAAAGCAAAGGGAAGGAGCTGACAAAAGGATCAAATTGATTCATTTTTATGAGTTGAGAGACTAAACCTAAAAAGATCTCTGAGTAAAACGAAGAAACCTACCAAACCTAGAGACCAATTTGAACATTTACTTGAATTGTTATACCTTAGATTCTGCAAACCCCACCAGAGGCTATAGAAGTACTTCCTATAAAAATTGGTCGACACAGCACCCGTTGTCAGTGCATTTTTATATATGCCAAAGTTGAAACTTATAGAATCATCACTAGCGTTGCAATATGCAAAAACACTGGTGTTGCTGGCCCAAGTTGGATCGACAGCACTTATAAAGTCACAGTCCAGATACTCCATTTTGCATGGCGCACCTGAGGTGCCATTCTCTAGCCTGCATTTGGAATTCCAACAAGTTGTTTGCCGGTCAATAGTTAGCAGATAATATGCAGCCCCAATAACCTGCACGCGTTACTTAAATGTGTGAAAAATTATATGTTAAGCTGCCATGTCTTTCCAACAGCGTCATATTTTTCTCACGCTTTGATGTTACATACATTGCTAGCAATCATGTAAAGGAGAAGATTATATGCAGCACCCGCCCAAGCGGTCTTTGTAACAACCCCGGTGGCTTTTATAATTTGTTGGCTCATAGGAAATATGAGGTATAACCTTGGAATGTACTGGATCAGAACAATAAGAGCCAGTGTAGTATTGTTCTTCTGAGGATTCAAGTGCCTAGCACCTGGAATCACTAACCACACAACTATCTGAAATGAAGACATGAAATTGGATTATAAGACAGCAGTCAGGGTCTCCAAGCGGATAAGAAAATACATGATAAAAAACATTCAGTAGTATCGCGCAATACTTGAATTTCTAAAATGATGCATTGAAGGAATATATAAAACTTATGACTACCTAGCAAGGATTATCTTAATGTTTCGTTTAAATAGTTATTTTTATGTTTTGTTAACACTAAAAGTATATCCAATAGATTATCATTCCATCAGGAATTTTGGAAATTTAAAATTATAAGATACATAATACTTTCTAATGAATCAAATGGTACTGAGTCAAAAAAGAATAATCTACTGCGTTTTCAAACCTAGGTACCAAAACAAACAAAACTGCTTCTAGTATTGTCATTTATTCAGTTACTTCCAGTATTTCCCTGATACGGGAAAATGGCAAGGACTACCTTCAGCGTTTAAGAAACTTTTAAAATTCTTTATGAAGTGACTTTGCAAAATTTGGATGGCGAGCCATTAGAAGTGAGAAGGAATTAGAATGATGTAAGTTAAAAGAAATAAGGTTTGTTTTAAGAGAAGTAGATCAGTTGACGTTTTAGAGAAAATGAAACTTGAATCGGTTCCAGTTACAAAATTATTCACTTCCTCGTACTTTTTGGAAATAAAAGGACAACAAGAGCATGGGATATAATGACTCCTTTAGGGCTGCCTCAACCGAAGCGTTAACTTTGTAGTCAAACATAGCAACGATTGACTTGTGTGTACCCAATTAAAGCCACAAATTGAGAGAAACCAAGTAAGACTGGAGATCAAGCAAACCTTGCTTACCTAGGCTTCGTTTGGGATGACGACTTTTTAACGGATTCTTAAAGCAGCTTTCTAGTACAAAAAATTTAATTTTTTTATTAAAAAGTTGCTTTAAGAAACAGTAAGATAGTTGTCCCAAACGAAGCCCTAAGAGACATAATCTACTAGGAGATTCTTGCAATGGTGACCTGGCAATATTCCAGCTCATCAAACAGAGAGACTGAATAAATATGAGACCAAAAAAGGATCCTTAAGAACCTGCAGCTTCTATACAACAACTACAAAAAGAAGGAATTGACACATGAGCAGTTCCTCAAAAACAGAAATCTACATAGAGAAAAAGGCCCAAGTCTCTTCATGTACTCAATTACTTCTCCCAGCAATTAAAAAAAAACTTTCTCATAGCTTCAGCCCTCTTAATCTGATTAGGTTTCAGGCCTCATCAGTTCAATTCAATTTCTCTGTGAAGCCACTATAGCAGTTTCTTAACCTATATCCTAACTCCAGGGCACCCCAGGGTTAACTGTGGAGATGTCCCTTTGGGTTGGTTCTCTGATCGTTACCAGGTGTGTAACACATTCAATCTTCTCCGTCTAATAACCTTCAATCTTTTTACAGATCCAATCTCATTATTTTCTTCCAATTAGACCCTTAAACGTTAGCAATTATTTTTCTCGACTTGATACATAATGGCCTTCAATCCCATGACCTATCCGAGATCTACCACCACTGGTATTAGACTATATCTAGCATTTGAATTTTCAGTAAGAATTACACATGATTTGGAACGTATCATCCATAACAAGCATAATGAACAAGAATCCTGAATGGTGTTAATTAGTCCTTGACAATATTTTGGTTTTCTTTATGGGTGGGATAGTGTTGTGATGGGTGGGGTACCTGGGGGTGTAGGGTTATTATTTTCACAATGTAATTAGACATTTATAGTAGCATCTGAGAAGTAATAATATTTCAAAATTTAACCTAGACAGTAAGTAATGCGTACCTGTGGCAAAGGTAGTGCCGCTGCAAGGTCAATAAAGAACTCTGTCTTCAAATACCTTTTTGCTATCTGTTTAGGGTCCATGACAAGTTCTCCCCTTCCAAAAACCCTTGAATCTGGTGCTATAAATGCTGTTCGAAACTTGAAAAAAATATGTAATAGATAAAATGTGTCAGCAATTGACCGGCAAATAGTAACGGCTAGTCTCAAACCCCAGTCCATCTTTTTAACGCATGAGATTTGATCCCCATTCTCAATCGATGACAAGTAGAAATATAAGGGATCTATAAATAGAGCGATCAAGCCTGTGGTGAGGAAAACATGGTTCCATTTTATCATGACATCACTTCCGGGATCAAATATCCGTTTCTTCCATGGGTCGTCGTCATCAAGGAAAACCTCAGGAATGGCTTGGGTTGGTAAAGCCTCTCCAGGTTTTATAGACTGGTAGATAGGTTTAGCTGAGCACTTCTTCTCATAGTCATATAACCTAAGCATTTACAAATAATTAAATTACTCCAAATAATTCTAGAACACCCATGCAAATTGTTTTAAAAGGAATTTTTTGACTTCTGAATTCTAAATGAGATCGAATTCTCCAATTCTTATTTTGCAGCAAGCAAAATGAAACCCAAAATGGGAGCCACATTGAAGCCTTTTCAATTTTGCATCGCATAATAAATGCCATTAGAACTAACTAAAAAAATATACCGCACAAATTAATCATATAATGTATTTTTATGAACTTTTATATATCTGTGCATCATTTGTCCTCAAAATTCATTATTGCTTCTGGAATGAGTAGAAAATTTAATGCTTAAAATTTTAGGCCATCAAGTGTTAAAGATGCGTTGAACTAGCACAAGTTTGATTTCAAAGTTATTATAAATTCATGAAATCAGGGATAAATTTTAGATCAACTATGACTTTGATTTCAAGTTTGTCGGTTACCAAATTTAAGATCAAATTCACGCCTCTAAATTCATACCTCCACCTTATGATGCTTGATAAAGAAGATGAAATTAAAGCGCGGGATGCAACTTTCAACTTCTCTTCGTGGATGTCATCAAGGGCAGAAGAACCTCTCTCAATTTTTTTAGGATGAGGTTGGCGGTGAGGCGATGATTCTGTGAGCTCATCAGTGAAGGACCTAAGGTCAAGCATCAACAGTAGTACACCTCAATTGGATCAAGCGGAGGGGGTCGACAAAGAGGAGACCAATGTTGAAGTTGGCGGTTGAGTTCTAGTAGTCAGCAAAACAGGTCGGCAAGGGGAATGAAAGGCAGAACAAGAATGACCTTTGACTTTTATAAAGGTGGTGACAGCCAAGCCTGAAGGCTTGCAATTGAAATAATGAAAGAAAGTAAAATAGTTCAAATATTGTGCAGTTATAAAGTGGATGAAAGAAAGATATGTGAAGTAATAAGTATGTGGTATATTATAAAATATCATATTATAATTTTATATATGTGTGTAAGAGCTAGTTGATATTATCCCTTCTTGAGATATTTTGAGGGTTCTTTTTTAGCCTGACCAAGAGAAAGGCAACAGAAAATAAAAAGAGAGGAGTGAAGAAAAAAGGAAAATTGCAGGGAGAAAAGAAAAAGGAATATTTGGGGAGTGCAAATATATCATATCTTATAATTATTTATAAACAAGTACATCATTTATCTATGCGTGCAGTTGTAAGCATTTTTTTTTTAATGTTCTCGTGTAGATTATTTTTCTCATTCTTGTGAGGGTCAATGTTCTCAAGCAAGAATTTTAATCCAATAACTAGTATTCAGCAAGGTTGAGTTTGGGATCTATAATAAAAGCAGGAGCAATTGAATTTTAAGATGGGAAGGCTATGATCGATCAATTTGATGGCAAAGACTTTTGACACTAGAAGATGCAATTTGAGGATTACTTAACTAGGAAATTTACATCTACCTATCAATGAGCTAATACCTACAACCATGAGCCACAAAAATTGTCAAATATGCGTTGGGAATTATACACCTATCACTAACAAAGAAGGTTGACTTCAACAAAATATACAAGATGACCATAGCAAACATGATGAGAGCATTACGAGATATGGATGAAAAGCATCAAGTGATAATAAAATATATATAACGAGAAAAGTTCTTTTTCTATTTCTATATGGCAAAATGCACTGATGTATTGACACATCAATGAGTTCAATCTAATAGCAAGTTGAACTTAATTAAAATTAACTTTAATGACGAAATTCATGAACTAAGTTTGGTATTATCACTATCAAAAATTTGGGTTGGAATTATGCTCGTTGTCAAAATCCATTCAGGTCTACAAAGCTACAGCTAAATATTGTTTGTGAGTTGCGACGAGAACTTGATGATGATATATTTCTTTGGGATTAATCTTATATTTTGGTTCTAGAACCTCCTTCAAGATCTACTTACGTGATATCTCCATCATCACTATCATCTATTATTGAAAGAGTGCACTCGGTTATCAAGTCACTAAAGGTTCCTGCGATGTTGAAATCTCAACAGTGCCTTATCTTCTTCTTGAACTAGTTAAGGTCAAAAATGGTTCTTTTGATGTCGACATGTCGTGCCTAAGTATTATCTTCAAACCTTGCGCTCTAATACCAGGAAACCTAATTCGTTAGAATTGGCAAGACACCATAAGGAAATCCAATGAACATGCCAAGGAGTCAATGAAGAGAGGTTTTTATTCTGGATTCTTATTTTTTTAGTATAAAACACAAATTTTATTAATAAGAAAATAAAAAGGTTCCATGGGCTTAAATTCCAAAAAATAACTAAAGTGAAATAAGCTCTACCTCACAAGTTTGCATCATTCAAAATTATTGATTTAACGAATATTTAGGAGTTTCTTTGATGCTAAATTTGAGCATGATGTTAGTTAAATTTTCCCAAGCGCACAAAAAAATAATAATAATAATAAAAAAACCTCAAATCTCATGGTAAGTTAAATCACCATTGTGCACCTACTTTCCGTAAATCCCATATTTGGTAATCCTATCGTTTGGCATATTTACAGGAATTGGCAGAAGAAGTGTGTGAAAGGAGAGAAAGATCATTAACTTCACAGCAAGCTACGACCATGACTTTTGATCCAACAAGAACAAAGTTGTCAAAGGAAACCAAGAGCTTATTTAGCGACTCTTTCAAAACTCTACTTCCCGCAAAGCATGTGAAGCCAAAGCAATAACGAAGCATGCCAAGCCGAAGGTCATTGTAGTGCAATCCATGGTGCTTCAATTGGATCTGAGGGACATGGAACATGAGCGACAAAGTTGAACGTAGGGAAAATTGAGTAAGAGGAAAAGAGGGCAAAGAAAGAATACTAGGGAGGCCATGTGCAATTTTGAGAAGAATGTGTGTGTGTATTTATTTATTTACAGGGGAGACATAACGTAACATTTTCAATCCCATGTTGGTTAGTTTATCTATTTTATCATCAAAAGTTGTTGCATATCTTCATTGATTGTTGCAACTCATGTTCATTTGAGAGTTACTTTTGAGTGTCTACAAGTTTAATTTCAATGGCAGAGATCATCCTTCAGCTTCTCCAACATCATAACTAATTATTATATTAATATATAAATAGTATGATTTAAATATATTTATATTTTCAGTAAATTAATTGCCTTAAATCCTGAGTTGCTTTGCCAAACAATTTCACAGGATTTTCTAGGATTTAATATATTTCTTGCCAGAAAGTTTTTAGAATTTAACATTATCAGGATTTAGTAAATCCAAATTTATAGGATTTATTAAAACCTAGTTGAATCAAAACAGCTCCTTGGAATTTAAGTGAACTAGTATAATTTAACAGAAAAAAAAAGCCGGCAGCAGAATTTCCAATATCTACTTTTCAGATGCAGGGAGATTGGCTAAGATGCCAAAAGACTGGCATTAGCAACTACTCTTCACTGAATTCAGTTAACATATTAAAAAAAAAAAAAAAAAACAGAAATGCACGAGCATCCATCTAAAAATCAGATGATTTGAAATCAAATATTTCGCAAAGAACAGGAATTTTTTTTAAAAAATGTACTTTCAAGAAGTAGCATAAACGAACTCTGAAAAAGGCTTTCCAATTCCAAGCCGAGGAACCCCATCAAATTCAGACTTTAACCTTTCCACGAGAGATATAACAGTGCAATCATATGAAATTACAGTAATTCCGCTCACGCGCTTACCTCATGGTTCTTTCCCTGGTGAGCACCGCTTTATTTTCGAGCCTCATGAATCCGAACATCGCCGGAGACCACACAGAGGCCGATCAACCCCAGCCAAGTCACTAATGGCTTCTCTGCCCTAATCCCGAGACCGCCAAATCGATGCCATGAATTGAACCCTTCTGGTTTCAGCGAGAAGGGTCCTTTGGCATTTTCCCTGACATCGTTGCGTGGACCCCAAATGCGATGGTTCCAAGGTTTCTGCATTGAAGATGTCGCCAGGCCATCCAATAGAACGAAACACGCCGAAGGAGTACGACAGGAATGAAAGATTACCATGTCGTGTTATGAAGCCAGTGAGAAGATGAAGAGGTATAGGGTTTTCGTTCATTTCGGAGCAAGCAGCTAGCGAGCAGATGGCGCCGGAAGAAAGTTTTCTGGCATCAACAGAAATTTTTATTGCCTCCTCCCACCTCCCACCTCACGTAGACATACGTCCTTCCAGAGCTAAAATCGCGCTAAAAAATAGAAATACCGAGCAAATACCGAGCAATACCAAATAATTACGAGGAATATCATCATGTGAAGACCAATACCGAGTTATACCGAGCTATACCGGTATTGGTCGGTATAGCTCGGTATAACTCGGTATTGGTCTTCACATGATGATATTCCTTGTTATTATCAAATAATACCTAGCAATATCGAGCAAAAACTAAATTTTTTTGGCGGTGGGAGGACGTATCTCTACGTCAGGTGAGAGGACGCAATAAAAATTCCATCAACAGGCTCTGTTTCTAGCGAACTTTTATTCTATCCAGTGAACGTACGCAGAGGAAGGTTCGGTTTTAGGCAAAAAAGTGCATGTACCGAGTTTTTCGCGCCTGAAAAAACTCGGTACATGCGCTTTTTTGCCTAAAACCGAACCTTCCTCTGCGTACGTTTACTGTATAGAATAAAAGTTCGTTTCTAGCCATCCCACTTGCCCTATAAGACTTTCATAAATAATTTTAAGCAATTTTAGATTTTATGTAGCCATATTTCTGGCACTTTTTGCTTGAAGGGCTGTTTGATTTACATAAATTGGCACAAATTTCTGTAAAATATTTCAAATGAAAGATCTTATCAATTTTGATATTTAATTGAATGAAAAAGAAAAATTCAAAGTGAAGTAATTATAGTGTAAATAATTCTAATTTATATTTTGAGGTAAAGTAAATTTGCTCAAATTTTGAGCAAAAATGTTTTACATCCTAATCAAGCTTGTTTAACCGCTGCTAGCCTCAGGCCACCACCACCGGTCACTGCACCAGCTGACGACCGCTGATGCCACCAACTGGTGCCCCGCCGGCCACTGACGTCACCCTTTGGCAGCCACCACAAGCCACTATATTCGTCGACCCCCACCGTTGCCACCCTCTGGCCATCGCTGACACCATCCTCGGGCCACCACCACGCGGCTGCCAACCACCACCGCCGCCACCCCTCCGGCCATTACCGCAACCACCATCTAGCCACCGTCGCCGCTGATGCTATCGCCACCCTCCGACCGCCACCACCGACACCTTCCGTTGCCACCATCACATGCCAAATATTTTACTTCTAACCAAACAAAAAATAATAAAATAATTCACATTGATTTACTTTAAACTCATCAAAATAATTCTGAAATATTCACTTTACACTGTATTCATTTTATATCGCATTACTTTTACATTACAATCATTTTTAATCAAATACACAAACCCTTAAACAACTTTATAATTTCGAAAAATTGTGCAACTGTGATTTACAAAAAAAAATATTAGTCAAAGCACAACTAAAGCGCAAGTCAAAAGCTCAGGTGACATGTCAAATTTTTATTAATATCCGGATCTATCTCCGCGTCCGGTGACCGAATGCAATAATTTGCCCTCTGTAGGAGGAATTTTTATTGCGTCCTCCCACCTGACGTAGAGATACGTCCTCCCACCCCTAAAAAACTCGGTTTTTGCTCGGTATTGGTAGCTATTATTTGGTATTAAAGAAGAATATCATCATGTGAAGACCAATACCGAGTTATACCGAGCAATACCGAGCAATACCGAGCTATACCGAGCAATACAAAAAAATACCTAGTTTTTCCTTGAAAAACTCGGTATTGCTCGGTATAGCTCGGTATTGCTCGGTATAACTCGGTATAACTTGGTATTGGTCTTCACATGATGATATTCTTCGTTAATACCAAATAATAGCTAGCAATACCGAGCAAAAACCGAGTTTTTTAGCGGTGGGAGGACGTATCTCTACGTCAGGTGGGAGGACGCAATAAAAATTCCTGTAGGAGGCCTAACTTGGCATCTAGAAAACGAATGTGTTTTATAAATTATTCAAATTATGATTTTCATATCACAAAGATTTTCAATATTCCATTTATTTTTCAAACTACGCATATTTCCACACCCTAAAATATTAGACAACTAATATTAAAATTTTATCTGATCAATCACAAATCTTTATACATCAATCAATATTTATAATTTTTCATAATCCCTTGATATCAATATCATTATAGCACTTATATGACTAAAATAAAGTTGTATAATCAACTGGGACATTACATACAATTTGATAGTGTTTATAATTTATTAGTAAAATGATCAGATTATCCTTATTGAAATCTATAAATAGATGAACTTCTACTATTTGGAAAGTCTTGAATAAGTCCCAAAAATAGTTTAAATTAGAGAATATGGAGCTCTGTCTGCAAACAACCTACACACGTTGTCGCCACCAAAATCCACTCACATTGACGAGTCCAATGTCAACAATGTAGCTAAAACCCTCCATGGATGCCTATACTCACACTTGCCAATGTTGTCCACTGTCAACATCAACATTGGGGCATATCATCACCAACAAGGTTGACATTTATTATCGCCGCCAACACCGACACAAGCTAATTATACCAAGGTCTTTGCCATCATTGATACAAACCCTTAGCCTTGTTTACACCAATAATATGTTCATCGTAAAAAAAAAAAAATGTCAGCATTTGCTAACACAATATCAATACTAATGGTGACGCTCGTAAGAACATCATTCTTCGTCTCCAATAAGACCAACATCAGTTGTTGCTTGATGTCAATGTCAACAAAAGTCATATCATACCTTCATAATTAATAATGTTGATACCCCATCAATAACACTATTTAACACCTACCAACACTCGTAATGTCAGTTCACAACATCAATATAAAACATTGACATTCATTAGCTTCAATAAGTTGATTGCATCCTGAAACATTTTGTAATAGTAGAGAGATATAGAGCTTAGCATTATAGTTTTGTATGAAAATTCAAGACACAAATATATAAGAGAGAGATATGCAAGAGTCATAAGAGACATCAAAATTTGTGAAAAATCCTGAAAAATGGGGAAAACAACGAGATTATGTCAAAATGATGCTACTAGTGCTTATAGTCTGCTCTTTGCATGAGAGAATGTATTGACTAAGTGTAACAAATATATATCCTATAAAGTATATTACATTATGGGAGTTGGAAGAATCCAGTGATATGAGAATTGTCCTCATAAGAATATTGGCGAGTGATATGAGATTTTTGGTGATGTATCAAAGTTGATTGCTTAATATCGCCAACAACATATTTTCTCTAATACACTAGTGTTAAAATTTAATCATCAGCTACAAACCATCGACCATCACCATTGTAAAGTTTTACACAATGGTCATTTCACTTCAAGAAAAAGATATCATCAACATTTATTGTACACTCATACAAATAATTTCAAACATATTAAATGCCATGCATTCCTCTTATAACATATATATTTGTTTTATTTTATATTTATTCCATCTTAAAAATGAATACTAAATAAGCCCTTAAACTATAAAATCAATGATGACACCATCCAATTTACAAATACTCTTATCTTAATTGATGACACCATTCTAATACCAGTTAATTATACTCATATGATACATTCATCTTATGTGGGCTCTTATTCCACAAATAATTTAGATAATTTAACAGTTTTTTTTTTTATTAATTTAGGGTTTGAGAATTTGAATGAAAAAAAAAGCTCAGTTAAAATTCAAATAAAATGAGTAAAGATAGTATTATTTTTCATATAGAATGAGTCTAAGTTTTATTAAATTTATTATAAGATGAATATAAGATAAAATTTAAATTATTTTTATGCATAATATTTATATTAAAGTAAATAAAAAATAAAATTTTCATTGTTTCAAGCATTTTTGCCACTTAAATGTGATCGGAAAGGCCGGAATTTTTATTCCGTCAGGTTACCTGATGTAGCTCTACGTCAGGTAGCCAATAATATATCGCCACGTGCTCTTACCCTTAACCGTGCGGCCCGACGACACGACTCGGACTGAATCCGAGATTAATATGTTCGCGTATTGCTCGGTATTACTCGGTATTGTTTGACAATAACGAAAAATATCACTCTATGAAAATCAATACCGAACAATACAAAGCAATACCTAAAATAACTCGGTAAGTAAACTCGGGTCCGTTCCGGATATAATTTTCAGGAGGCACGGTAAAGAATAAGAACTGACTTAAAACTACATCAGGTGAATAAAAATTCCTATAAAAGGCGGGTCCGGCGTTGAGCTCGAAGTCTTGGCTCTTGGATTGAAAACGTAAGTCCCTTCAGATCTTCTGCTCTTGTGCAAAATGGATGCCCTAGATTCCGTGGTCGATCCTCTCAGGGAATTCGCGAAGGACAGTGCCCGCCTCGTCAAAAGATGCCATAAACCGGACAGGAAGGGTGAGCTCCGATCAGCTTTCTGATATCGATGCGCCAGTTGCAATCATCGTTTCTTTAGCCGCGCAGCATTTTTTTCTTTTACTTTTATTTTTTGCATTAAGTTGATCTATGATTATATGGGATTTGATGGATCTGGAATGCAGAATTCACGAAGGTGGCTGTGCGGACTGCGATTGGGTTTGTGGTGATGGGATTTGTTGGCTTCTTCGTCAAGCTTATCTTTATTCCGATCAACAACATCATCGTCGGAGCAACTTAGGTATTCCCGTCTACGAGCATGGATGAAGATTCTTCAATGCCTGAACCTTTTTTTTTCTCTTGTTTTTATATCGTTGTTAGGATAATTGATTTCATCATAAGGTTGAATTAAATCTCATCTTGTTTATTTTTTTGCTTATTATTAGTTCTTTGGATCTGCCCGTGCAGACTTTTGTTGTCTGAAACGTTTTTGGTTGATGTGATCTTAAATATCTCTTTTCTTCGTTTGCAAATCTTCCAATTCGGAGTACCCATTGGTTTCTCTAAACGTGATTATGGTCGAAGTTATTAGCTTTTATTTCAGTTTTTTTTAGCTTTGATTTTCGGTTGTCATATTAGGAAGTGAATGATGCCACAGCTATGAGATTTCAATAGAATTTGATGATGATTTTCATGCTTTTGATGATTACGATACTAGTCTCTCTTGGCAAAAGCCTAAGCATACCTGAATTATGTGCTTCAGTGCATAGCATATATTAATTTGAATGATGCGGTAACCACTTACTGCATTGAATAATTACATTGAAATTTTTCTAAACGGAGATCAATATCTATTGCTGTTTGGATTGTAAAAATCTACGTTTGTTCTAGCACAAATTTTAGTGTAGAACCATGCATCTTGAGACAATTTAAAAGAATTGAACCAGTGCTTTAATTTACTAAGTTCTTCTGATTCAGAGGTCCAAGAAGCTTAGAATAGTATGCTAGTTCTGTGGAATTTGGAGCGGCAAATCATGTTATTTGAGGAGTTGATTGCTTGAATCTAAGTCCAAATGATTTGGATCAGCTTAATCAGATTGTTTTGTTTAAATTTTCCTGGCTAGGATGAACCCCTTCTTCTGGTCACTTGCAAAGGTTAGGTCTCAAGTGGTAACAATGAACGCGGATTGGATGGGGATACTTTATTGATTCCCTCTAGTTTCCCTTGATGTCAGCGGTCGATTGATCATGTTGGTCTCTTACCATGCAATACTTTTAGAGCCATTGCACATCTTATACCTTGTACTTTTTTGAGACGCTTATGTTAGAACACTCTTCTTTGATGGAGGAATTCATTCATCAAAAATGTTGGGACGTTGTTGCCTATTTTCACTTAGAGTTTTTTGGTTCTATGTTTTCTTTGATCTAATTTTATGTTATCTTTGATAAAAAGTATTTGGTTTGATGTTTTCTATCACATTGTAAGTATTTTGAATGACATTAGTTGTCATGATTGAGGTAATCTAAATTGCAGGCAAATTGGATGCTGTATAGATTATTCCAATTTTGATGGGTTAGAAAAGAAGAAAAACTATGATCTTAACTGCAATTAATTAGTCTAAATAACAATTTATTTTTTAAGTATGATAAGATTAACCAAAGACACTATATTTGAAAGATAACACCATTATTTTGAATAACATCAGTTGTCATGATTGAGGTAATCTAAATTACAGTCAAATTTGATGCTATATAGATTACTTCAATTTTGATAGTTTTAGAAAGAAGAAAAGAATGATCTTAATCACTATTAGTTATTCTAAATAGCAATTTGTTTTTTAAGCAAGATGACATTAAACCAAACATGCTATATTTGAAAGACAACATTGTTATTTGAAGAATGTTGCTATCTAAATAATAATATTATCTAAATGACATCTTAACAACAATACTATAGGTCTAAATAATAATATTATCTAAATGATATCTTACCAACCATGCCATAGGTCCATTCGAAGGCATCAATGATGGGTATTTTTTTATTGTTGTTGGCTGCTTGTGTAAGTCTGAATCTGTGTGAGCTGAGTAGGTCATGTTGGAAATTACTTAAATAATGGTGATTCAAGATTTTGATATTTTTAAACATAATGAACTCGATTTATTTAAAAATATATATATAATTAATTAATATTATTTTAATTAATTTGGCTTGAGACAAAATGACTCGCATGCTGTATTAATCTTCATGATTGAATTATAATTGAATAATTTAATCTAAGCAGAGTTTTAGCTATATATACGGACATCTTTTAGATCTTTGATGGTTCTAGTTCTCATAAGAACTATTGCATGTAATCTCTTGAAACTAAAGGAAGCCTGTTTTCATATGAAATGTTTGACAATTTGAAGCAAATGACTTTATTTTCATCAAATTATCCTTCTCAAAATGCTCTCAAGGAAGTATACAGAATGAGTTGGGTTAAAGAATGACAAATCATATTTCTATTGAATTTATGTAAGCTAATCTACAAATTTTGAATGCAATTCTCGCCTACTTTTTAGGCAACTCACTAAGAGAGCAGTTAGCCCCATCATAAATATATTTTGGAATTCAAATGAATGTAGACCTCACTTCATTACATTTGATTGAGCTAGCATAAAGCCATCAAGCCTAGTGAAATAAAATTAGACATTGTGGGCAACTTATAAATAGAGCAAGAAACCCCTTTCCAATTTATATTTGAACCTTTCAATGAATGTAATCCTCAACCCATTTAAATTGGGCATTCCAATAGAAGTAAACCCTATCCAAATTCACCTTGTTGGCTTCAAAGCCATCAAGCCCATCAAATGAAAATTGAACTTTCGGGCAACTTACAAAGTGAGCAGGAAGCCCCAACCCAATTAAATTTTGGCCTTCAAATGGGAAAAAGTCAACCTAATTAAAACTTGGGCTTTCCAATAGATGTAAGTGCCAGCTCAAATCATATTCAAACAAGTTTTCATACTAACAAACCCATTAAATTAATTGAAATTAAAAAAATATAATAAATAAAAATTCACATAAATTCACCTCCATCTGCTCGAAATTCTTGAGTGGTGATAACTTATGACTACTCATCATATTCCATAGATGTTTTGGCCTATGGTCCTCTAATATTGGTATACGAAGATTGTTAGTTTTCTCGGGATGACAAAACCATATGATTTTGATCGAGTCTAGATCCATCATTCACAAATTTCTCCCACAAAATTAGATAAATTTGAAAGTACTAAGCTTAAATTTAAAACTTTACCAAAGTAATCATCCCTAATTGAGAGTGCTATTCCGTGAGTGGGAGGGGTAACTAAGTATGAGGGCTCGTGCACATAGGAAATTTAAATCTTAGATCTTAATAGACCCTGATGTTAGTATTATAGAAAATTTAGTTAAATTAAAATTAATCTACCTCATGAAGAATACAACAACAACAACGGTCCTTTATCCCACTACGTGGGGTTGGTTATATTAATCATTTTTCTCCATTGTGTCATGTTAAGAGTCAAATTAATAAAACGGATATTTCTAATATTTTTTAACCAAGCCTTTTTAAGTCTACCTCTACCTTTCTTAACATAAGCCAAATCTAATGCATATACTTTTAGGTCATCGAAAGGGTAATGTTTTATGTGACCAAACCATCTAAAGATGACTCTCTCTAATCTTATCTATCACTGGAGCTACTCCAACCTTTTCACGTACATTCTCATTTTGCATTCCATCTCTAAGAGTAAAGCAACTCATTCACTTGAGCATCCTCATCTCTGCAACACTTAACTTAATTTTATGCTTCTCTTTTATTGGCCAACATTTTGCGCCATAAAGCTTTGCAAGTCTCACCACCATCTTATAGAATTTTCCCTTAAGTTTGAGGGTTACTTTTCTATCACGCAATAGGCCCGATGCATTCCCCCACTTCAATCATCCAACTTGAATTATACTAATAATATCCTCATCTATTTCACCATCACTTTGAACAATAGACCTGAGATATCTAAAACGTGCACTCTTATTAATGACTTGATCTCCCAAAGTCATAGTCTATATCATGAAGAGTGAAATCCTAAAATAGAAAGTGGAGTTCGGGCATTTTTCTTGAGCAAACAATTTAGTATAGAGTAACATTGTTGAATCATTATATGAACTTGACCATCCAATGCTAGCAACTACAAAAGATATTTCAGTTGAATATTTTAGCATCTCTCATGAAGTTTATAAAGATGGCTCTATTTAACTATTTGTTAAGTCATTTTCAAGATTAAAAAGACTTTTGGATTAAAATTATTGAATTTGTGTTGGTTGAGGGGCAAATTAAAGTGTAAATTTTGTTGAATTTGGTTGGATTTAAATTTTTTGTTCAAAACAATATATTATGTTTAAGGCTTTTTGTCCCCTTCAAATTGCAAATGTCGCCCATATACTCAACTCGTTACTGTTGAGCATTTTCTTTGTACACGGTAATGTTACCCTTAATATGCACTTCCAATTGTCAGGTGTAAATTGTTTACGTTCTGTTGTTGTTTATGAAATCACTTATGATGGTTAATGGTTGTAGACACTTTTCCTTTGCTAAACTCTGGTTTTTTATTCCTTTTTCTTTTGAACACATGTTATAAGAAGATGTATTAAGATCATGCTTTTCTATATGGGGTGATGCTATATATTGAAAATGTCTTAAAATGTTAGTTTCTTTCATAAGGGAGATGATCACCAATAGATGTATCTACCAATAGTGAAGCTAACTCCATTAGAAAATTTTAAAAACAGAATGACCGATGAGGTTTTTCCTTAGCGCATTTTTGTGTAATAGTTTTATGATTAAATCTCTCAATTCATTGCCAGTTAAACAAATAATTCATTAACAGGTTAGATGGTTGGATTTCAAGTCAATGGAAACAATAAACTATCTTTGACCTTATGGAACAGGAATCAGTTTTCTGCTTGATGTAAATTTCTTTGTGCCTGAGAATTTATGCCTGAATACTGAAAATTGATCAAAAGCTGTTTAGTTTTTTGATCGGAGTAGGGTTAAATTGAAACGAACTCGCCAAAATTGACTGGAATGACTTGTTCAAGTTTGAATTGACCACGCACAAGGATTTTCTAAGGGAAAAAATGTCTTATTTTGTAGTAATCAGAGAGCTTAGAATCGTCATCAGCCCTAAATATCCTCAAAAAGCAGATCATTTAACCAAAGTTATTGGCAAAATTAAGGAGAAACAATCACAACTCGTGTAGTTTTCCAACGACCATAGGTGATGCATAAATGTTCAACACCTGGAAGATGAATATGGTATTGCATGATATAAACATGATTATAAGGTTCTTTGGTTCAGATTTTGAAATCACACATGGTTGTATTTATCATGAGATGGATCTTATAAAGCTCAAGAGCTTGCCTGAAAATTGCCACCACGAACCTCTGGATTAGGGTGATTTACTTAGTACTCTATGATACTGTTATGCCGGTCCAGCCTGGACCGGCTCAACCTGGACCGGCCCAGCCGGTCCGGGTTTACTTCAGGCGGAAGCGGCACAGTGAATAGGCGGAAGGGAGATTTGGGGTTGGGGTGGGGTCCACTTGCATTTCAAACATGGTTTAAGTGTTTTTGGAGGGAGAAGGAAGGGTAGAGAAGTCCTTTTGCTTTTAATTTGAATTAGATTGTATTAATAGGGAATTATGAGGGGATTAGGGTTTCATCTTGATTTTGAAAAGAGTTTTGTGTTCTAGGTTTTCTTGCTTGGGCTCTTGGCGTTGCCGGAGATTGTGGGAGAGTTGTTCTTCCTCTCGAATTGAAGAACATTGTATCTTGCTTTGGTTTTGATCGTCTACTAGTGGAATACAATTGTTTGCTATTGTTTTCCCAACGTTTTCTCCCTATTCTCTCAGTTTTTCCACTGTTTGGTGGCTGTTTTCTATTGAAAACAGTGGAATATTTGTGTTTTGGCGAAGATCCGATAGGAATCACTTGGAATATTCAAGTGGTACCTATCAAATTGGTATCAGAGCGATATCCGGACGGTGGAGGGCTGTTTTTCCCACTGTTTCGCTGCAGATTTTTGCTGTTTGGTAGGGATCCGGAGGCCACTTTTTGGTTCCCATGGCATCTAAGCCTGTAGAAGTCTTGGAGACCGAGGTGGGACAATTTAAAGCTGAACTGGAGGAGAAGATGGCGACTTTGAGCGAGAATGTGGAAGGAAAAATCATGGCCTTGGAGGAGTTGATGAAAAAATTATTAGAAGGGCAAGCAAGGGCTGTGCCAGCGGAGGAAAGAGGAGAAGGTCGTGGGAGCAAAGGCAAGGGGAAGGTAAATCCGGAAGAGGAAGAGGAGGTGGAACTGCTTGACAGCAACGGAAGGATGCTGCATCGGGAGTCCATCAGGCGGGAAGAGCATGAAAGAAGGAGAGACTTCAGGGAAGAAAGAGAGGATGATTGGCGTCGCCGGAGGCCCGACCTAGTGGACCGGCCATGGGGGATCCATAACCACCATGGTGGGGCGCGAGGGGAAGATGGCTATTGACGGCCGAGGAGGGATGATGAGCCCCGATATGGAGAGAGGAACTTGGGAAGACCCCATTGCCTGGGACAGAGGAGGCCATGGGGGGAATAGGGCATACGGGGTGGACACGAGGGCCAGAAAGCTGAAAATGCCAGTTTTCGAAGAGGGAAATGTGGATGAGTGGATCCACAAGGTGGAGATGTATTTTGCAGTGAATGGCCTGATGGAGAAGGAGAGATTGAAGGCGGCTAGCATGTGCTTGGAAGGGGCGGCTTTTGCCTGGTTCAAGTACATGGATAAGTGGGATCCGGTGAGGACTTGGAGGGACTTCAAGGAGGCTATCAGGGAGAGA